>JAYESA010000006.1:163621246-164221246 GCA_036927795.1 Iris macrosiphon | reverse complement strand
AACACTCCCTGAAACCAACATTAAGTTAGCAATAATTTGCTTAAACATATATGTTCTATTCTATCTTCGTCTCTGCATCAAACAGTTAGGTATGCAAGCAGGCTAACCTAGCATGCGTCCTAACTATATGATGGTCCATAGGTAGCCCCATGATTAACAGTGGTGACTCAAGGTTCAGCTCTGTACTAGCACGCGCGTATGTCTACAGCTGTGAATCAAGGTTCAGCTCTTCACCAACACACACGAATACTAGCAACTGTGACATCATGGTTTCGCTCTTCACTAATAGATAAAATACCCCACTATATCACACGGACCGTAAATCTCAGGATGAAACAAAATCTCTTCCGGACCGACCGATTCCCTGTGCCCCATGAACCGTTTGAGAGATGAACCTTGTGCACAAGTTTTCCGAGACCAATGCATAACATGAAACATCTATAATGCAAGCAAGCAATGATAAAGAAAAATATATCTTTTCTTCTTTTCAAAACGTGCGATAGGTTCAATCTTCTTTTCACACAACCAATAGCATACCCCACTAGATCTCAGGGATCGTACCTCAGGACACACTATTAGTCTCTGCTTATTTGAATCAATCACCTTTAGCATATTATGAGTTATTCATGCAGTTCTATCTTTTGCATCAAAGAAAAGCAATTATATAAAGGATTACAAGCAAACATATGAACGATCTTTAATTTAGCAAGCATGGCACGATTCTATTTATCTTTTCAAATTAAGCATGCAGTTCTACTCTTATTTAGCATACGACATAGAGACTTGTTCAAGCAATTTTTTTTACTTATCTTATTAGCATGACAATGGTTCATTCGATAGCGGTGTCGGTGTATCTAAGCATGCAATATTTCTATCTTGACTTAGCATGTCAATAGTTCTATCTCTTTTAGACAAGCATACAAGTTCTTTAGCTAATCATGCATGTTCTCATTTTATCATTTTTAATGTGAACATTAACTACTTAGAAAACAAGCATTGCAAAAACTCAGATTCATTATTAAGGCGTGCAAGAATCAGATAATAAAGTTCTGTCCACTCACATAGATCAATCGTCTTGTGTTTCGATCGGGGAACACTTCGAGAAGGCTTTCGCTCGAGCCAGCAAAGCGATATCACTTATACATGTGCCAACGCGGAGTGAGATACTATATACTTATCTACCGACAAAAAGTTTCGTCCTCGAAACTTCAAGAAGAAACTTACAAAATCCATAGCAGCGATAGTCCTCATCCCTCACCATCCTCAATCAAAAAACACAAGCAAATCAAGAATCATGAAATCGCATCTCCAACCAACAAGAAAGAAAACAAGAAAACTTTTGTGCGCACCTTTGAGAATATCTACCTTTGAGAATATCTATGGACTTATTTTATGGAATGCTCATAGCAGCAACAATATCTAGGACATCTCTGAGTCGAAGGCAACAAAAAGAAAAAAGGATCGAGTTGCTCTGATACCATTATGTCACGCCTCGATCCCGCAAGGGGGCCATTCTTCCTCGCTTGGGTCCTTGCGGGATCGACCGTCCTGGCACGGGCGTGATGCCGTGCAAGCATTTTCGACGGATGGTCAATATTATAATTTTTTGCCAGATCAATTTTTAATAATTTTATTTTTCTTATTAATTAATTACTTAATTTTTATAGTGCGAGGCGGCCATCAGAGCCGGGGGAAACCCGAAGACCATCGACTTCCCCTCAATCTTCCAGCGGACGTACAAAAGGAAGAAGGATGGGAAGCTCGTAGATGAGCGGGCAGAAAAAGCATACGTAAGTTGTGTTTATAAGTTTTGTCAATAAAATTTAATTACACTCTTTTTTTAATTTTACTATATTTGTTTACCCTAAAAATCTAACCTTAACTTTAATATTGTTACCTATGATATCCAAAAACCTTAACTCTAAACCTAACCTACGATATCTAATCTTAACTCTAAACCTAACCTTAGTTGTAGTCAATAAAAAAATTAATCCTAACCTACGATATTTAAACCTATTTACATAAATAAATATAGGAGACGTATGCGAGTTAGAGGGTGGGACTGGGAGCAGTACGCCGACTGAGAGAAACGATCGGTGGATACAAGCTGTTGAGAGAGGGAAAGGCGGCAGCGTGCACGGGACTGGTTCGTTGGCATCTCAGCCGTCGGTTCTTTCCAGAGCTCCTCCGACGGCTCTTCCAGCTCCATCAGAGCCCGTTCCTCTTGGTACTATAAGTTTGGAGCAGATAACGACGACTCTGTAAGAGGTACAGAGCTAGGTTAGACAACTAACAGAGTCTCATGATCTTGCAGCACCTGCTCCTCCTGCAGCTCCTGCTCGTCCTGCTACTCCAGCTCCTTCGATGGCTCCTCCGGCTCCTCCTGCTGCTCCTCCTGTCGTTCCTGAGGATCTACAACAAATCATCACTGCGGTTATGGCACAGTACATGGCTACTCGACAGCCTCCGTCGTCTCCGTCTCCACCATCGACTTGATGTGTATTTTTGTTTTCTTGATAATTTGATAGTTTGTTGGATGTATTTGTGTATAAATATATATGTTTGGATTATGGTAGTGTATGATAACTTATGGCTATGCACTTGTATTTAAGTTCTATTGTATTTGATGTGTTTGGATGTATTTGTGTATAAGTGATTTGATTTTGTATAATGTTAAAGGAGCAAAAAGTAAGTAATTCTATTCTGTAAAAAAATATTTATGTTTAGCGGCGGAATAACAATGAAAAATTGAAAAATTCTAGGTCAGCGACGGATCTGCGACGCTTTAGCGAAGGATTAGCGACGAAAAATCCGTCGCTAAATATGTTTGGTACCAAAAAATATAGAATTTTTGGTATCAGACATAGTCGTTATATCCGTCACCTTTAGTGACGGAAATTCCGTCGGTGAGCTTCTGAAAAATTTGGTAAAAATGGGCTCACACTTTTTGTCGCCAATTTGTCACTAATCTGTCACCAAATAAAGCGACATAAATATTCCGTCACTAATCCATCGCTGTAATTCCATCGCTAAGCTCGTAGCAAATTCGTCGTCATGTCGACGGATTATCGACGAAAATATGGCAGCGACACTTTAATTAGTGACGTCACATTTTTGTCGCTAATCCGTCACTATAGTAAAATAGCGACGGAAATAGGAATTTTAGCGACCGGAAATTTTGTCCCTAAAACTCTGTATTTTTGTAGTGTAGATGGTTATGGACAACTTAGACACAAGGTTTTATTTTCTCTAATGGTATTCGCGGACATGGAACCGATTCGACCTAGGAGAGACATGAATAATTTGTGATGATATATAATGCATAAGGATTACAAGACCTCCAATAAGACAAGCTACATGCACCGAGGGGAACGGCATAATTCCCATGAATATTCCATAATTGTGTGTTCACCAGTGACCTTCATATAGACATGTCTCATAACTAATGATAGATTTTGCAAGAAAGAGTCTGGTAATCCTTGTGTGCATGGAAGTACAACCGGTTGAGGGTAAGAATCACCGTTCGATGGTACATATTATGTTTTACATTCCTGCATGAATTGTTAATTGACCCCAAGAAAAGATAGAAAGATCACTAATAATATTGTATGCTTTAACATGAATTTTGTGTTCATTTAGACGAGTCGGGTTGATATCGCTCACCAGCGCATTTCCCAATGTACTGACCCACATCCCTACAAGTGTCGAAAATCAAATAGAAGTTCAAAGGCACTAAAAGCTCGTCCAACTCTTTAGAAGCTCTTATGATGTTTTGAAGCTTTCAATTAAAGTTTAGTAGATTCCCGCTGAAGTTGTTTACTTTATTTTTAATAAAATGATATGATGTATGGAACGATATATTTTATTTTATGTTTCAAAGTTGTAAGTCAAGTTTGTCACTTTTCTACTCGGCTGTTTGAGAGCCTATATTTTCGCTGCAAATTATCAATAAAGAATTATTTCTTCTACATTATGTTGTTATAAAATTTCTCTGTTTATCTACTGCAAAATTCTAAAAAAATAAAAAGAACTATTTTACAAATGCGCATGAACACACATTTTACAAACGTAATTTAGACTTTTACGATATCACGCTCAGTGGACGGAATCAGAGCATCCCTATATGTATCTGAGTTATGACTCAATCTGATTTTTGGCAAGAAGACTTACAAATAGGAATTTTGCAGAAATTTTGAAAACTTGCAGTTGAAGCTCACTAAAAGTGATCTTATTATAGCAAAAGAGTTTATGTTGCACTCTATATGGCATGCAAGCAAATGCATTCGAAGGAGAGACAAATACAACGTCGCAGAGTTCACTTAGGCTTTGGCATAGACGGTTGGGTCTCGTCAGCGAGAAAGGTCTACAAATTTGATCAACTTGTCATCCTAAACTATTTTTATAGGTAAGTTAATACTGTGAAGTACGAATCTCTAAGGTTAAGTAACTCAAGTGGTTAACTAATGCGAGTTAATGCCCTCGGTGTTAGATTGTCTTCCAACTTGATGTCTATTAAGAACATGTATGCCCTTCAACAAAAAACGTTACCTTATCCCTTCTTACCCGCACCTATCACTAAAGGTGACCTAATCCTAACCGATGACCAAGGAGGTGAAGGGAGGCCATGTAGGTTGTGGATGTGCGTGTTGTGGCTGTGTTCGCTGTTGTAGCACTTAGACAATGGTCGTAACCGCAAAACAAGTGTAGGCCTGCAAATCAGGTATAAAAATGTTAATAAGCTAAAAGTTTACTATAACTTCCAAACAGAAGATTTTCAAGGAAAAGAAATAAAATCTACTTAAATATAAAAGAAATAAAGCATAGAAATCACCTCTCTTGACGATCCGCTAAATGGATGAAACAACATTAGTGTGGCCCTCTTAATGTGTCCTAGAGAAGAATGCAATTAATACAATAAATACAATAAATTCATGGTTATTTTTCTTTTTCTTTTTATTTTGAGATAAGGTCATGCCATGTCGGGGGAGGGGAGGCGAGGCATTAGTGTTCTTCAAAATTTTATTTTTTATTTTTTATTTATTTTGGGACAGAATAGAATTGGTACGTCTGAGAGAACCCCAATAAAGAATATAATTGGTACGTCTGAGAGAACCCCAATAAAGAAGGGGTGAAATGGTAATTTCAGACGGGGGAGAAAATAGTTAGGAAATTTAAGAGACGAAGAAATAAATAAGAAAATATAAGGGGGTGAAATGGTATTTAACAATTAAGAAGTACATCTAAAAAAAAATTAAGAAGTAAAAAAAGATAACGATCACGATGGGACTCGAACCCACAATCTCCCGCTCCGGAGGCGAGCGCCTTATCCATTAGGCCACGCGATCTACACGACAAAGTGGACAGATAGACTACTGATATTGTATAATCGGGTCTTTCCATCATGTGCTTAGATCATCAAAGTTGAAACTCACGTCTGAATAAAGTGTAGGAGATTCATTGGTTACACACACCATTGTCCGCCCTTTGATCGTTTCGTCCCCACCCCCCGTTTGGATTGCATATATATATATATATATATATATATATATATATATATATATATATATATTGAGTTATGGAACTTATTTAGTTATATATTAGATAGAAAGTAAGGAGGATGCTACCCTCATCCTATATATATATGTACCCTCTCTTTAAGAAATAAATCAAATAAGTCTTTCTACATAGTGTCAGAACCAAAATTTTAAATATCTTTCTCCACAATAAATTTTTCTCTATTTTCTTCTTCTCCACCACCATTCCTCTTCTCCGTCGTCGACGTCCCCTTGGTGGGTGTTGTCGAACCTGCGAGAAGCAGGGTATGTTGACGCTCCCATGTGGGTGTTGTCGAACCTGCGAAAAGCAGGGTACGCTTCTGCCGACCTTGTTCTTGTCATACGCTGGCGTAGGCGAGTTGTTCGTTGGATCGTGGATAATCAGAGAGGAACTCTCTTGTGTGATCCTCTTATTTCGATCTCAACGTGGGTTCTGAGATTATAGAGCATACTTCCTAAAAAAAATTGCATAGATTTCTATCTCTAGCCATTGTTCCGGCAAGTTCTACCTATCGTGTACCTCTCCTGCTGCATGAACTTGGAGGTGTAATATAGATGGAGAAAGTCGTTATCGCATGAAGGCGTACGACCCGCGTTTGATCTTGTCCCTGTGTTGAGTTTGCGATAATAGCAACTTTGGAGATGGGAACACCTGTGACTAGTCAGGAGCTGAAAGAGATACTGGAGGGGGGGGGGCAGGGTATTTCAGGCCAAATTAGAGGAGACATCATCCAGTAAGGCAGTCGTACCCGCACCGGAACCATCGCAGGTGATAAAGAAGATAGAGTTGCTACCCAATGACACCAAACTTGAGGGGACGAGAAACTACCTAAGTTGGTCTAGGAGGGCGTTGTTGAACCTTCGGACCAAGGGACTTGAAAAAAATATGAATGGAGAGTGCACTGAGCCAGAGGATAAGACGAGTGCTGAGTGGAGCACATGGAGTCACCTTAATTCTCTAGTGATTTTTTGGCTGCTGATTTCTGTGTCTCCATCCATAGCTGGGATGGTAGAGTTAATCTGTAGTGCAGCTGATGTTTGGAAGACATTGGCTGGAATGTACTCTAGAGATGAAAGTGTCATGTTGATGATGGAAGTTGAGAAAAAGATTGATGCTACCACACAAGAGGAGAAGACAGTACTTCAGTATACAGCGGAGCTACGTCGCTTGTGGGCGGACTTGGATCACTATGATCAGCTATCATTGCAAAATTTGGCAGATGTTCTCCTTGGAAAACTGTACCAAGAACGTAAGCGTGTGGCTCATTTTCTCAAAGGTCTGAACCCACAGTTTGAGGCTAGGAGGGCAGCAATGGGTCAGCTGCCATCTTTTTCATCCCTGGATGAGGCTGTTGCATCGATGAATCAATATGAGATCAGATGGAAAGTGATGAAAGGCGATACCTCACCTGTTGTTCGCTCAGCATTGATGATTCCTGGTGCTCCCATCAACGATGACATGGAGTGCTACAATTATGGGAAGAAAGGGCACATGTCACGTCCCAGTACCAGAATACGGAGGCAGACATGACCAGCTGCCCCGTACAAGGTGCTATACGTCGTACGACGATCACGACTGTATAAGACAAGAGGTGCATGATACAATCAAGTCTTCTATGGTAAAGAACTCCTATGTCTCAATAATTCAAAAAAGAAACATGAAGCATATAACATATATGATAAACAATAAGACGTCCCAAATGCTTTCTCAAAATGTTCTAGAGACCACCTAAGAAAAATAAGGAGCTAGAAGAGTAACAAAAGTATATGACAGTGATCAACTGCAGTCTGATTTAATACAATAATGTAAGAAAACTAATATCCAAACAAGCCGGCTAACAGGTGCCGGTGGCTAAACGACCAAAAGAAGTAAATGTGCAATGACGAGCAGGGAAGAAGAAAATCCACTCGCTATCCCCTGCGACCATGTTCCTGGTACGCGTCATGAGTAGGGGAAGGTACGCTGGATCCTCGGCGCTAGCTCAAAACCTGGCCATGCAAAACCAGTGGAGTTAGACCCCAAATAGCAAGTACCACAAAGAAAGAACGAAATGGAGAAACAAAAACCCAAGAAAAATATATAATAATACATAGGTTAAGTGTCGTAACTTGGGTCCATGGCATATCCTAGCATAAAGGCTCATCCCTACAACCAAACAAAGACAAGGGTTGAACCATCGCACTATGATAGTCCATTTTCCTAGGCTAGTAGTTGAATAATACAATCACAACCAAATTTATTTTTCCTAAATCGTCCAATCATTTGTACGACTTGCTATTTTGTGGAGTCTGAGGTTATCTCAGAAATAATGTATAATAAGTATCCTCAGATCACGCCAGTACGAGCTAACCGAACCAAGTAAATAAAACAGGCACATGTAGGATGCACCAGTCCCCCGTCGGGCCACTGCACTAAAAATACGGTATTAGTGGTTCCAGTGTTCCTATAGTGAAACAGTGGCTCGACATAAAAATAGTCAGATACTGCACTCCACTAAGGTAAATGATATATAATATCTGTGGTGGCCAGCCCATAACGCACTTAGAATGAATCTCTATGGGAAGGTTCATTGGCATGATCTCGAGATACTGTTCCCTCCAGATGTTACTACCACTTTTAGTTACCTAATTAGCCCTATGTTGTGTTCAAAATATCAAGGCGTGGTCACATGAGAATTTTTCTTAAGATTTCGTATAAAGTACGGGCACGCTAGAAACGAATCCATGGAAGTCAAATCTGGATTCACCCGAGCGTGTATGCAATATTCAGACAATCAGTATCTTAGCCACGCTTTGGTAGTTGACCCATTTATTATGTCCATGCTGGAGAAATAATATATATTTACAATATCATGCGTTCAAGAATTTGGAGGCATTCTCGATGCACTACCCAAATATAATCACTTAACATGTGACACGATGTGTCGCACCTCGGCACACAATAAATCATGAACAATTATCAGGCAATAGTGCTATCAGCACGGATACAGTATTCGTATCCAATTATCAATTATACATTGGGTCACATGAATCAAGAGAATATTTAATCAAAACAAGCAAGGTCGCCTGGGTCTTTAGGCCGCATGGGAAATCCAGTCCGCATGTGAAGAGAGAGAGAGAGAAATATTGGATTATATATGGCAGGGTTGAGGGTTGAACCAAAAGTTTTCATGACTTGAACCAACCCACAAAATAAACCATGAACCAGGTTAAACCAAAGAATGGGTCTAGTCTCCATGCACATACAACCATGCTAAAATAAAATACGTTCCAAATACGTATATCGAAAACATGGAGTGACATCTCTATCCACCTTAGAAAAATTTCGTCCTTGGAATTCTAATCCAAGCAATAGCTAGAGAAGTCAGGACAAGCAGGATACAAATCTACTAGCAATTACATATGCAAGCATTATCATCACAACATATAGGTGATCACCAAATCATGAAAACTAGATACGAAGGCATAAGGTAGAATATACCTTCCGAATCGAACATGTGCGGGTACCGAGCTCGAATATTGTCCTCACACTCCCACGTTGATTCTCCAATAGTGTGATGTCCCCAAGCAACTCGGACAAGAGAAATAATCCGGTTCTTGAGCACCTTCTCCCTTCGGTCTAATATAGATACGGGTTGGTCCTTGTCAGATAAGTCGGTATCAACGACTAATTCAGAGTGATCGATGATATGACTCGGATCTGGATCATACCTACGCAACTAAGACATATGAAATACATCGTGTACCTCACGTAAAGAAGGCAGAAGGACAAGATGATAAGCAACATCGCCTACCCGCTTGAGAATATCGTATGGACCTACGTATTTGGGACTAAGCTTCCCGCGAACCCTGAATCTCCACGGGTAGGCAAAATTCTTAAAAATACGTAGTCACCGACACGAAACTCTAAAGGTCTACGATGATGATCTGCCCAATGACGATGCCTATCTTGTGCAACCCGTAGTCGCTATGTGATATGCCTGACAACTTCTACTATATGTGTGATCATTTTAGGGCCTAACATCTTTCGCTCACCAATGTCGTCCCAAGCCAACGGTGATCTACACTTCCTGCCGTATAGTGCTTGGAGTTGGCCATTTCTCTTCTGCCTCTACCTTCTTGGGATCAACTAACACTCTTGCTCCAGAAATAATGTGCCCAAGAAAGGATATGCGATCCAGCTAAAACTCACACTTACTAAGCTTCCCATATAACTGGTGCTCCCTCAATGTTTGCAGAACTATCATGAGATATTTTTTATGCTCCTCCTCATTACGAAAATATATCATGATGTCATCGATGAGTACTGTCATGCCCCAATCTCTTGCAAGCTCGATCATCCCTGCTGAATGTGAATCACCATGTTGCAGCGCTCCCACAAGACAATCGTTCTCATCGGGACGTGATACTGTACGAGCCTGGAGTTGCGCTCGCACAAGGCGATGATGTCAAACATCAAGGTTATCATCGAAATGACCAAGTTGCAGCGAAAGTCAAGTATTGTGTACCAAGCACACATCAGAGTATACGCAGCGAAGCTCTCGATAGGGTCCAAATAAAAATGCCACGAAGGAGAATGCCACAAAGGCGATGCAACACTCTCGTTCTTTCTCTTGCCCACAAAGGTACTTACCCATCATACATCATGTTCCGTTTATCCAAGCAGTGCCACTACACCTGCGTACCTAAAATAATGTCCACAAACGTGGGTCAGTACACTGCTGTACTGGTGAGCGGGGGTAACCCACTCGTCTAAACCGACACTAAGTAGAATAGTGAATGCAAACAGTTACATGGTGATCTTTATACTTGAATCCTATATTCATTTTATGGCTAAGGTATAACATGTTAAGAAAAACTGTAAAGTAGGTTAAACATGGAAGTATTCAACTCAAGCAAATATATAAGTAGATATAACCAACTCAAAGTAAACTAGCATACAAACTGTCCTACTCAAACCCAAGCAACGTGTGAACCTATCGAATCACAATTAAAGCCTTACTAATCCAAACATCGATATGCACACTCTTGCCTGAGACAAGGTGGCCGTCACCTACACAAAAAGTACAAACAAAATCAAAGAAAATCAAACCAACTCTTATCTATATGAAGTCACTAGCTAAGCCATAAAGGACTAATCAACTGCAGTTCTACCCGATCCAACACTGAGTAGCTTACCCGCCTGGTCGTATTGAACTACCGGCACCGCGCCCAAGGCACGTTACCATTTGTCTCCTCTATGGCCGAACGGTCCCGGTACCCCGGAGTATATCCCGTTCGAGGAAACCAAATCCTGTGCGCAACAGGTTATCCATGACCAATACAATCACCAAGTAGGTATGACGAGAGAATCGAGCATTCTCGCCCCACCAAACGATACTCGCTTTACTCCATCCAATTATCCATAACCATTCTCCAACTTATATCCCAAGGCACCATCTCAAGTAATCCCCATAGGCACTATGCCACTTCTCGACACAATGCTCCAACTGGTGAAACACCCCTCGCTCAAAAAATTCTGCGGTACAATGCCCCAACAGTGGCACAATGTCCTCACCGATGCAGTTAGCAGGTTTCGAACCACAACTGCATGCTTTGCTTGACAAAGCGTCCAACTGATACTCGTGCAAGGATGCACGCTCGCTCGCCCGCCCGAAGTGCCTCGATGTTCCAACCAAGATGATCCACTCAAGCTCCAATTGCCCAAAAGTAAATTCAACTCAAGCTACAAATTATATCTAACCAAACTACGCACACTCTATGCATGCCACAGCGTAGTAATTTCCAAATTCCAGTTCAAGTGTTCAAGCCATTACGTGTGTTCCATATTATTAGGCATGAAGGAGTAAAGGAGAAGGGACAAAGCCCACTTACCAAGTCTGATTCCGCTAGCACTTTACCTTGCCGATACGTCCGATCCCTTAAACAAGTGGTCTGATGCAAAGAACTATCTACTCAATTGGAATGACCGTGCGAGCAGGCCGTACTCTCCAAATTATCCGACCGATCGAACTAAGAAAGACGGCATTATCGCTCCAATCCTGTTATCCCAATACTGCTCTGAACGAACACCTGAATCCATCGAACCCGCACGCGATCTGCACATAAAACCAACTCAAATCAATACTTGCTCGAAAATCAAAATGTAACTAGCTATTGCCTCATTCAATCTGACTCAGCGTAATACATCGTACGGTTGTGGGGCATTACAAATACTACCACAAATTGGTCTAAGTAAGGCTAGAAAATATGGTTCATCAAATCCATGAATATCGCAGGAGCATTAGTCTGTCCGAATAGCATAACTAAGAATTCGTAATATCTATATCATGACCTAAATATTGTCTTTGGTATATCCTGCTTTCGAACTTGTACCTAATGATATCCTGATCGTAAATCTTTCTTGGAGAAGACTCTTGCTCCACTTAATTGGTGAAACAAATTATCAATCATTGTTAATGGGTACTTGTTCTTTACTGTCACTGCATTCAACCGCCTATAATCTATACATAACTGTATTGGTCAATCCTTCTTCTTTACTAATACCACTAGTTCTTCCCACGGTGATGCACTGGTCCGAATAAACTTTTTTGCCTTCTGTTCTTTCACGTATCGGTATAACTGATCAAGCTCTGATGGTGACATAGGGTACACCTTCTGGGATACTGGCTCTGCTCCTGCCATCAACTCTATACATAACTCTTCGGCTTTAACTGGGGGTAATCTGGGAAAATCGTTGGGAAAGACATCCATGAACTCTTCAACTATCTTGGACGGCGGGTTTGCTTCCTTTGCTACTGTTGCGACTCCTCCTTTGTGCTGGTCTCTTGCTATTCGGCTAAGGACAAACTCTTCTAGACCGGGAATTCTAAACAACACTCTACCCTTATGACAGTCTATCATTGCATGACTGTTTCTCAACCAGTCCATGCCTAAGATAAAGTCAAAATTACCCATAGGGAATTTGATCAACTTTGCAGGTAATAAATGTCCACACACTACGACTGGACATGCTAGGCACACCCTACTAACTTCTACGATCTCATTGTCAGTGAGTATATTCAGCCTCGCTGGCAATGCTTCAAACTTCAATCCAATACGTGTCTTATATTATACAGATATAAATGAGTACGAAGCTTCAGAATCAATTAAAGCTATGGTAGAAAAAGTTATAACGAAAATGTTACCTGCTACTACGTCACCCGACGCAATAGCTTCCTCCAAGGACAAGGTGAGTGCCTACCCTTAGCCTTGTTAAGCTCCATGCTGTTGTCTTTCTTGCTGCCATGGTTGCGGTCCCTACTGATTCTGCCATTGCTTCCTATAAAGTTGGGCCTGTGTCGACAGTGGACGCTGAGATAAAGGTCGTACAGCTACTGCTGGTCCTCCTTGCTACACTGCCCTCGGAGCTGGTAAAGCAGAAAATTATTGTACTAGCCTTTCTGGCCTCTGCATCAATGGGCAAGTGGAAACCTTGTGATCAGGGCTCCCACATCTCAAGCATAGTCTGTTAGCCGCCCGACAAACATCCTAGGTATGACCTCCTTTGCCACAGCAGGTAAAACCTGTCGGCGCTCCCCGTCGTTGTTGCTGCTGCTGCTGCTGTTGCTGCCTCCGCTACTGCCTAGTTGGTATTGTCACTGTTGAAACTGCCATCCTCTGTGGCATTGAATCATGGATACGAACGTCAGGGGATGGTGCTGACGTTCGCAGTACTGTTCCTCCCTTATTGTTCTGTCCATGAGGCCTATTCCGATCTACTCTTCTGGATGTCATCCTCTGGGAAGTAAGCTCAACCCTCTTGGCTGCTATCAATACCGCCTCGAAGGTATGATAGTCGTGCACCTCTACCATGTGTAAGATCTTTAAGTGAACTCCCTGCTGGAACCTCATTGCTCTCTCCAACTCTGTTTCCATGATGGTTGGAGCAAATCTGCTAAGTCGACAAAATTTTGCCGCATCGTCGTCTACTATCCTTCTTGCTTTCTTGAGGTTAATGAACCTTTTCTGCAACTCACACTGAGCCATAATTCCAAAATACTTTGCCCTTAACCGGATCATGAAATCCTCCCATAAAATAGGACTCCTCAATCCTACCTCCATCGTGGCCCACCAATCTATTGCCAAATCTTGGAGTTGTAGGCGAACTAGGTTAACTTGTTCCTCGGTCGAAACTTTATCTGTTGTCAGAATGGTCTCAATATCCTGGAGCCAATTGTCTGTCGTGATTGCGTTCTCCGTGCCATCAAAATATCGGGGGTTCAGTATGCAAAATCTAACAGATGCCCCAGAATTTGAACTCCTGCCTCGTTCTAAGGATGTCTGCAACCCTTGGTTCAACAGAATATTATGTTCATGCTGCTGGAGCTGTTGTTGCTGATGTTGTTGTAGTTGTTGTTGTTACACAACCATCTGGTATTGTTGGGCAGCTAAAAATCCATGAATAATCTCTAGCAAGGCTGGGGTATCCAGTACTGCTGGCACTACGGGAGGTACGGGAACACCTGGGCCTGCTGCTCGGTCCCATTCATCGTGGGATCAACTCAGATCCTTGGCTGGAACTCCATAGGATTTTGTTCCACTGGAAACTCTGTCTCTCTTGTTGTTGCAGCATCGAGGGAAGGAGAAGCCCTAAAGAAGAGCACAAGAAACATAAAAAACATGACGATAAGGAACAAGGAAACAATTAATCTAAAAAAATTCAAGCTGAGTATCGAAGATGAAGAATTCAGAATTTCAAGAAGGATCATGTTTGATTGAGACTCCTATGACCATGAAACCCTAAAATTCTAAAGAACAGACCTGCATGGGCTACAACTAAAACCTTATCACGCCCTAGTACTGGAATATGGAGACGGACATGGCCAGCTACCCCGTACAAGGTGTTATACGTCGTACGACGATCACGACTGTATAAGACAAGGGGGTGCATGCTACAATCAAGTCTCCTATGGTCAAGAACTTCTATGTCTCAATCATTCAAATACGAAACAGTAAGCATAGAGCATATATTATAGCAATAAGGTATCCCAAACGCTTTTTCCAAATATTTTGGAGACCAGGTAAGCAAAATAAGGAGCTGGAAGAGTAACAAAAGTACATGACAGTGATCAGCTGCAATTTGATTTAATACAATCATGTAAAAAAACTAATGTACAAACAAGCCAGCTAATAGGTGTCGGTGGCTAAATGCCTAAATGAAGTAAATGTACAATGACGAGCAGGGAAGAAGAAAACCCACTCGCTATCCCTTGCAACCATGTTCCTGGTACGCGCCATGAGTAGGGGGAAGGTACGCTGGATCCTCGGGTACTGGCTCAAAATCTGGCCATGCAAAACTAATAGGGTTAGACCCCAAATAGCAAGTACCACAAATGAAGCATGAAATAGAGAAACAAAAATCTAAGAAAAATGTATAATAATATGTAGGTTCAGTGTCGTAACTTAGGTCCATGGCATATCCTAGCGCAAAGGCCCAACCCTACGACCAAACAAGAAAAATAGTTAAACCATCACACTATGATAGTCCATTTTTCCTAGTCTACTAGCTGAATAATACAATCATAATCAAATCTATTTTTCCTAAATCGGCAAATTATTTGTACGGCTTGCTATTTTGTGGAGTCTGAGGTTATCTCAGAAATAATGTATAATAAGTATCCTCAGATTATGCCAGTGTCGAACATGAGCTAACTGAACCAAGTAAATAAAATAGGCACTTGCAGGATGCACCAGTCTGCCGTTGGGCCACTGCGCTAAAAATACGGTATTAGCGGTTCTAGTATTCCTATAGTGAAACAGTGGCTCGACATAATAATAGTCGGATACTGCAATCCACTAAGGCAGATGATATAAAGTATCTGTGGTAGCCAGTCCACAGCGCACTTAGAATGAATCTCTGTGGGAAGGTTCATTGGCATAATTTTGGGATATCGTTCCCTCCAGATGTTACAACCATATTTAGTTACCTAATTAGCCCGATGTTGTGTTCAAAATCTTAAGGCGTGGTCACATAAGAATTTCCCTTAAGATGTCTTACAAAGTATGAGCACGCTAGATACGAATCTATGGAAGTCAAATCTGGATTCACCCGAGCGTGTATGCAACATTCAGACAATCAATATCCTAGCCACGCTTTGGTAGTTGACTCGCTTATTATGCCCGTGATGGGGAAACCATATATATTTATAATATCACATGTTAAGAAATTTTGAGGCATTCTCGATGCACAACCCAAATATAATCACTTAACATGTGACACGATGTGTCGTACCTCGGCGCACAATAAATCATGAATAATTATCAGGCAATAGTGGTATCAGCACGGATACAATATTCAAGTTTAATTACCAATTATACATTGGGTCACATGAATCAAGAAAATATTCAATCAAAACAAGCAAGGCCGCATGGGTTTCTACGCCGCATGGGAAATCCAGGCCGCATATAAAGTCAGGTCGCATGACAAGTCAGTCCGCATATGAATCCTAGCCACATAAGGATCCTGGCTGGCCGCATATGGATCCTGGCCGCATGAAAAGTCAGACCGCATGAACCACTTGGCCGTATGCTCAGGGTTAAGGTCTACTCCTTGGGTCAAGTGACGAAGTGACGAGAAATTAATGAAGTATCAGTGATGTGACATAAAGTTACTGATGTGACAAGCCATAAAGTGTATCGGGAAGAAAAGACAAAATCGTAGAAAAATGCTAACGGTTCAGAGCCATATCCAAGGAAAATAGTAGCTGCATGCTCTCCAGTGCCGCATATGAGTCGATGCCATATGGAGGTCTAGACTTAGCAAAATTCTTATTCGTTCAGCGAGTGAAAGCACAAGGTGTTCAAGGACACTTGTGTGATAGAAGTCATGCGTCCAACAAGATGGACTCATGCTGGTCAATATGCGGCAAGAGTTTAGGCCGCATAACCATCTCGAACATCATAGCACTCTCAACAGCATAGCTCGCTGACCGCATGAAGACTTTATCTTCTCCAACAGCAGGTTCGACCATGGCGAAAGCTCCAAAGACTAAAAATTTTTTTTTGTTCATAAAATCCTCATTTTAAGTCCAAATAAGGTAAAGCTGTCACGCCCCAGTCCCAAAAATACGTAGGACTAGGACACGTAAGCATGCCAGCCGCATGGATATGGCAACTCCAATATATAGAAACCAAATCTATACATACGCTGTATTATGAATATCAAATCCACAAGTGGTAAAAATATAATACAAGTCACAGGGTAAAATCTAAATCTCATCCACCAAAATTATATAGAAATAAATAACCAGTATCTATGAAACTAGATCTCAATAAGAAGGATCTAAAGATAATAGTTGGGTGGAAATAAATCCACTACCAACTCAAATGGGAAAAGTAAATACAATATAAGTACAACTCACTCAACAATATAAGCACCAGCTACCAATCACGGCTCGAAGAGAAGACATCCACGAAGCATCTATATCCTTCCACATCTGTGCTCCTGCAAATACTCAAAAATAGGTATACCTGGCAGCGGACCAGGTCCTCAGAGGGACATAACAAGTATACTTAAACACACGCCAATAAAGTACTGAAGTAAATATCCAAAGGGGTCGCCTAACCGTCTAAAGTGAATGCAGTTAAGAACAACTTTTCCCACAAGTGAGCTATCTGGCTGAAAACCTGGGATTTGGCATGGTTCTCTTTTGAAGATCCAGGGGCCTAAAGTACATAATATATAGTGGTCATCATGACCCGTATCTCCAGCGGAGAATCCGGGCGTACAGGAGAAAAAGTGTAAAGGAGCTCAAATGCGGTACTTGTTGTTCTCTCCACCCAATGCTCTAAGCATGTCATGTCCATGACACGATAAACCTCTAATAACCGCCAGGTCTACTAGCATGCAAAGTTTCTATTGGCAGTTATCCCTATCCGTCGTACGACCTATACGTACCGGGGGCCAGCCGAGTACGCAAGTCCGTGTCCTACATGTGACTCACACTCGTGTAAGAACAGTGTCACAGTCAAATGAAATCTAATGGTGCTACATGATAATGGGGTAGTCTCATAAATAAAAACATAACGCGACAACACCGTCGCGCGCATTTTGTATAACAGTTAAAATATATGAACTAAGGACAGAAAATAAAGATGCATGTAACATATGGAGTATAAATAACAGTACAATGGCAAGGTATACTTGCCTGGCAAGGAAGCTGCAATGTACCAATAACCTGCTCCAGAAATCGCGCAGAACAATCCAATATCCTATGTACACATAAATATAATATAATAGAATTATTAGTCATTACACTAGCACATACTCAACCATATTTACACTGGAATTAGGGGGTATACTAGGGGTAACACTAGTCATCTAACACGGTCAATTATGCATTGAATTACGTGGGTGTCGCGTCTTCAAGTACTGTACGAAATCAGTCAGTCAACTGACAAGTGTCTATGCCGGTACGTTAGTGTACGCAAGGCAGACAAATTCACAAGTTCTTAGGGTCAACATGGTCAAGGTAAGTATGGGATAGTCCACGATATCCTAGGGTCATACAGTCTAAATATTTAGTCATAATTATCAATTAGCATTTACTTACATATATATTCATATAACTATATAATAATATAACCATTAATTTATTTTAATTTATTTAATTCTGGAATAATTACTCTAAAATCCTATTTTAATCTTATTATTCTGATTTTTATGTTAATTCCTAAATTTTGTCCAAAGAAACTGAATTTTATCAACTCGAGACTCATGGCACGCAAATCGAGGCGATCTGTTGACCAAAAAGTCAACCGATACAAACTCGACTTTCATGCATGATTTCCTGTAGATTTCAGCATAAAAAATATACTAGAATTTACGGCTCGTCTGAATTCAAATTCGTTTGGGAATTATGGCACATACAAATTTTGTATTGTGCACCGATGGTTAAATTCTAACCTAGAAGTTCTACAGAATTAACAGTATGTAAATACTTCGAAATAAATTCTGGGAAAAATATATGTCGATGATCTCGATATTAGCTTTCCGAAACTTTAAACGGTTCGTGATTCTGATTACTGGTTCTCCCGGAATCGCGAAAATATCGAAACATGTCTATTTTTGGATATGCTGTGCTCTACGAATTTTCCAGAATTTAATACTAATAATTTAGAAAAACAATTTATATTATCAGAAAGCTAACCTCATTATCGTTCTAACAAAAAAAACTGGAGCATGTTTGGAGTCCGGAGCTAGGAGATATCGTCTTTTTAATTCGTCATAACTAGTAGAAAATGTGGCTGAATTTATGACGAATTTTGAATATTTTTTGGACGAAAAAGAGAGGAATTTGGGAAAGAAAAATATGAAGGATGAGGTATATATAATGGTGGACACTACTTAATTAAATAAGAATAGGATTGGTTAATTTGGATATGATTATGATGAATTTAAATAAGGATAGGATATGCATGAAGTTGATTTCCTAGTAGGTTCAGGATTTGAATTAATTTAAAATATATGTTGAATTTATTTAGAATATGCTCTTAGTTAATTAGAAAATAAATTTCTTTAATATGCTCTTAGTTATTTAGAATATGCTCTTAGTTAACATGGGAAAGAAAAATATATGTTAAATTTATTTAGAATATGCTCTTAGCGAAATTCTCATTCGTTCAGCGAGTGAAAGCACAAGGTGTTCAAGGACACTTGTGTGATAGAAGTCATGCGTCCAACAAGATGGACTCATGCTAGTCAATATGCAGCAAGAGTTTAGGCCGCATAACCATCTCGAACATCATCGCACTCTCAGCAGCATAGCTCGCTGATCGCATGAAGACTTCATCTTCTCCAACAGCAGGTTCGACCATGGAGAAAGCTCCAAAGACTAAAATTTTGTTTTGTTCATAAAATCCTCATTTTAAGTCCAAATAGGGTAAAGCAAAAGCCAAAATGCTCTAAATTGAAATCTCTATCATGTAGCAAAACTTGGGTTTTTAAAGACACAATTTAATAGATCAAAACCAAGAAAAACTCATAAAACCCATAAAAATCCTAAGTTAGACATGTAGATATACACTAATCCATCCATCAAAACAGAAAACTCCAAGAACTAAAAGTGCTTATAAATACATAATAAACATAATAAAACAATAATATGGAGGGTTTCTCCATTTTTCATGCAAAGTATACTTGTCTATGGAAATGGGGAGAGAAAACTAAAGAATGAGTAAGAAATGAATAAGTGACGAGAGAGAAAAATATTGAGTTATATATGGTAGGATTGAGGGTTGAACCAAATATTCTCATGACTTGAACCAACCCACAAAGTAAACCATGAACCAGGTTAAACTAAATAATGGGTCTAGTCTCCATGCACATGCAACCATGCTAAAATAAAATATGTTTCAAATACGTATATCGGGAACGGGGAGTGACAGCACCTCAGCTACAACTGCCCTCAACCCCACAATTCTGGTTGTGGCCAAGGGGGCAGAGGACAGAGAGGTGGACGTACAGGTCAAGGAGCAGGGGACATGGAGGCCGGGAAGTTGCTCACCTAGCTGTGCCAGAGGAGACCACTACTAAAATGACTGGATCCGAGATGACAGAGCCAGAGGAACCACGTCAGTTCAAGCTACAGGTTGAGAGTTCTAAGGGCAAGGGACAGGTCACTCAGGATCTAGCTGACACTACCTACCTTGGTAACTTTACTGGTTACACTGCTCATATAGGCAACAGTATTCCGGTTCAGGCACTTGCATCCACTAAATCTCATACTGATTGGATCATAGACTCAGGTGCATCTACGCATATCACAGGTGTATCTAGTGAGTTTGCATTATATTATCCGAGCAAATATATGCATCCCGAGATAGTTCAGACTGCTGATGGGACATCCCAACCCATCAGGGGAACTGGCTCGATCCATTATACTTTATCTGTTATCCTGTCATTTGTCTTGCATGTTCCTTCATTTTCGGTCAACTTACTTTATGTTATCTGTCTCATTGATCAATTGAATTACACTATTCTTTTTGATCGAGATATGTGTTCTTTCTAGGAGAAGGCCATGGAGAAGAGGCTTGGGACTGGCATCATGCGTGATGGCCTTTGGTACCTGGACAGGGAGGCTGCAATGCTTGCTGCTACTATTGTAACACCCCGTTCGTCCCGTTCCCCCTGCTCGGGGAGCGCGGCCAAGAAATACTTACGATCGTCCGAACGGGACAGATTGAATCAAGATCCTTTCCTCGTTATGGATTGGTTTCTTCGGAATCAGGTCCCATAATCAATGGATCGTGCCTCAAGGAAGGACTCGGCGGCAGAGTAGAGAGAGGCCTTTCCGTTGTGTTGGTTTTCCTTGCCCGTTTTCGATTGCCGTTTGGTTGCGTACTTGTTGGTTTTAGGACTTACGTTTTCTTGAACGGTTTTAATGGATTTCATTGCTTTCGTTCTTAGGATTTCGCATTTTGTATCGAGCCTTGGAGACCGAAGCAGGAGGTATTGATCATCCGTTGGTGCGTGCAGGTGATCGGGTAGACGACGCGCGAGCGGAGTCTTAGGGATCTCTACTTCTTCTTCCTATACAACCAACGTGTGAGTGGCTCTATTTCGATAAGCACCTTCTTTCCAAGGGCTCCGTTCATAATAAAATTGACTCAGTTGTGCATTCAATCAAACGATACCACTTAAGTAATAAGTTGGATAACAAGATAAGATAAGAAGTAGGCTTGGAACACCCATTGCTTTTCATATAAAATCTTGCATAAATTCATTGATGCATGCATGGTCGTTGGATGTTTAATGGGTTGGTATTTATTGATAGTTCAAAGTGCTCTTCAATAAGTTCAAAGTGTTCTTCTATAAACTGCTGCATGTTATTTCATATAACTGTTGGTTGATTGTGATAGTACAGTAAAGCAGTTTCGTACATGATGTTCTTTAAATGGCTAGTAAGTAAATCTATGATGTAGAGTTCATAGAAATGGTCATGGAAATTCTTGTGCACAAGGGATCCAGGTTCCTGCGAGCGGTTACCGGGGCACCGGGCCATTTCGACCCGGGCGGAATCTACTTTCTTAGTCCTGGGAGCGGGGAATTGTAGCGGGGCTAGCTACCCGCGCTGCAAGCGTCGCCGCCAGCCCAGACTAAACCCATGATGGCTGGTAGAACAACAAAGAAAGATGTTGTGTATATTTAAACTGTGCAGACTAACTATGTCTTCGTGACAGGGAAGGCTATGGTAAGTTGTACAGGTGGTTCAGACGGGACAGGTAAAGCCACCGAACGGTGGCATGTGAAGTTATGTTATTTTGTTCTTGCATACCTGCTAAATGAAATCTGAACTAGGCAAGAATAGAAACTCACCTAAGAACATAAATGTTGCATGTTCATTTAAACTCATCTAAAGAGCTTGGTAAAGTTGAGCAGCTAGCCTTCACCAGTACTTTTCGAAGTACTGACCCTCGTTGTAGCAGGTTCCCCGGCGCAAGGCAATGCGGCGAGGAGCTGAAGCTCTCTCCGGACTTTTGGGATTCTTGGCGGGTCGGGGCCAAGACTTTGGAGGCTCAAGCTGGAAGCCTTCCTCTCTCTCCCGTTGCGAAAATAACGCTAAGGCGATGGTGCTTACACGCACCCAAGGAGTTTTGTATTTTGAAACTATGTAAAGGGACATAATGTATGGATCGGCTATCTCATTTTGCGTCCAAGTTTGTAAGCCCGTGGGGCATTTTATACTTTTGAGTCAAGCAATGTAACATGATATTCATTATAAATAAAAGAGAAACTTTTCTATGCCTCAACCTTGTGTTATCTTATTTGTATACTCTGTTGCATTGATCTAAGAATATCCTTATGCCTAAGGCCTGGTGCACGCGCGCCCTACGCGTGCACGGCATCGCGCCCCTGGGACGATTATCGGTTAGACGAAATTGGGGCGTGACATATTGGTATCAGAGCATGCTTCAGATCCTTTGATCTCACAAAGAAAGTTTCTAAAGAGGACCTTGTTCCTTCCGAGTAGACCCTTGAATTCGCTTGGCCAAAATGAGATGCGTTCCATACAATAAGTCTAAATATTTTTGAAAAGTGCGTGGGAATTATACGATTGCTTGGACGGGATTATGATGTGAGGGCTTTTGTCCCAACTCATAGAGGATGATGTGAGAGGAGACTCGTGTTATAATCGGCAAGTTATATGTCTATAAGAAAACACCAAACGAGTAGAGTGCAAGATAAGAATATCGTTCAGACAGTGGTCTATGCACATGGCCTTTTGGCCAATTTGGGTTAAGTATCGTGCACCAAGACCCTTGGCGCTAGTGAGTTGCAGCGAGATTTGGGTATTGTTGGAATGAGAATAAAGTGACTTGGAGGGAAATCGATAGAGACGTTATCGGATTGCCGCTAAGGCGAGTAATGGAAATCGTGTAGGGAATTTTCGGAAATAGTTGGACGGTTATTCATAGCGATAAGTTATGATTTGAAGCATAGTCTGTATAGAGGACTATGAATACAGATGTGTACGAGTCTAAGATCGCTAAGGCGATAAATAGGAACTGTGTTGGAGTTCTAAGGAACAAATTGGGCATACGAGTGAAGGATGCGAACGCGAATCAGGAGTTATTAGGATGACTCAATTCCTGAGTAGTGTATGCGATAAGTCCCCTGTTCGATTATGCAATTTGTGGATATAATGAGTTGTAAAGATTCAGGGAGTATAACTCGAACCCTGAGTGGTGTAATTTGTTGGCTTAGTAATGCTTGAACGAAGTCGTGGATTCGGAGAGTTAAGCGAGTCTAGCGACAAGCGACGAGATTGGGTAAAGCCTTAGTATAAATAAACAGAGCCTAGCAAGAAAACGAACTCGGAGAAAGCATGCAATGTTTAGTTTGAACGAGTTACAATGAGTTGAATAAGGGATAAGGCTTACATCGAATAGAAATTCAGTGCAATTGAAATCGATATCATGATCGGAAAAGACTTAGAGGATTGTACGAGCGAGCTTGAGTTGAAACAAGCGAATTACAAACTTGAGTCGAGATTGAATGATCTGAGATGCAATCGAAGTAAGTACAATTAGAAATAATGGAGTGAACGAATGATAGCGCGCATGAAAAGTTTGGATTTGAGTAGGATATCGCTCGATAAAATTCGGTTTGAGTATGAATGCGATGATTTCAAATTTTTGGGAGATTTAGACCATAACAATGGTTGAAAAATAGTATGGATTGATGCAAGTTAGTAAAAGTTATGAATTTGATGGATTGAATTAAGCGGTAATAGATTTGGCTTGGAGTTCGGAAGAACGATCTTGAAATCAAGTTCAGGAAGAAAACATTCGAATTCTGTCCCAGCGAGAACGATTATCCTGCGGGAGCGTCGACGTGGTGATTTCACGTACGGTAGGGAAAATCAAACTCAAGAGAACAGGTTCGGTGATTATTCCAAAACGAACTCGATGAATGGAGCGTATCGATGGGATAGACTTGGGTTTGGGAATTGATCTTAGTTGTTTGTGGAATACTAAGAGTAGACTAAGAAAATGAGTCTAAGGATTTCTCTTAAGGAGTTAGTCTAGAAACATAAAGTAAGAGATGTTGGACGTTTCCATGAACGAATACGTAGATCGTGCTGGACGACTTAGAGTTCATGATATACATCGATGGTTTATAATGGAATTGTGGCTTGATGATACAGGTGTAGAAAGGGATAAATTGGAGAATTCTATCAAACATGATAAAAGAGATAGTGTATGTGAATCGATGGGTTGAACCTGCAACGTGGGCGTATCGTGGGTTCGGTTGAACGAGCGTGTTGGTGTGATAGGATGATCTGTGCTCGATGTTTAGAAATCTGAGTGAAACGAGCTTGGGTAGAATACCCGTGTAAAGGAACAATGGTTTGACCTTAGGGTGTTTGGGGCGAGCGTTGTGCAACGCGGTTGCGCGATGAGTCACAAACTTGAGTTGTACCTATGACTGTGTGTGTGGCCTAGTGACTAGGCAGACGACCCTATGCCTCGAGTTAAACGGAGTGGCTAACTCCAGAGTATCGTTCGGGAAGAATGATAGAACTGGGGCAACAAGACTTAGAGTTAGAATTTGGAATTGGGAATATACACTAGCAACGTTCGCGTTGAAACAGACGTAAGACAAGATAGGACTCGGGTGATAATTGATTTGGTTGGATAGGTTACGCGACGGTAAAGGATAAGACGATAGCTGGATCGAATAAGAGTTCAGTCATTCATATAAGCAGGACGATCCGCATTTCGAAAGATTTTCACGAGTAGCTTGTCAGACTTAGCTGTCACTGAGCTTGGTTGAAATACACATATTTGGGGGACGCCTTGAATATGGGTACGATCCAGACTTAGCGATATGCATAACTCGGATGCAGCTGCAAAAGAAAATGTTCGGATTCGCATGGATGAGTATGGCAACTGAAATGATTTAGCCTCAACCTAAATTTTCATAGAGGAAAGATTGTATCATTCCTCGCGCTACCGGGATAGTTCTGCGCTAAGGCGCAGTACGAGACTGAGTTTGGGGATGCGATAGTTGAACTAATAGATCATTCGGATAAAATGATTAAGCACTCGGGCGAACGGAACGAGTAAAAATGAATAGGAAGTTAAGTTCGATTGAGCCAAAGGTGCGAAGGACTTGAGCGTACCCCAGGTAGGCAATTTAGCTCTGCGCTAAGGCGCAATATAGACTGAGTCAGAAAACGTTGGTGATTGGGTGCGAATTTATTTAGTGAGATTGGACGGTGACTCAGAGAGATTTGATGCAAAAACAAGATTGGAAGATTGTCGAGATTCGAGCTTTTGGGTTAGGCGTAACGACGGGTTTCGATAGACGACGTCAAGAAATAGGCTCAATTGCGTTGGGTTTCTATGGTGATAACATAACTAGTTGGGCAAGTCCACCCAATTATGAGTTGTAAGTGCCCGTTGAGTTATAGAATACCATGTGCTTGGGTAATACAGCCCTGCACTAGGTGCAGTAGATTTTGAGACGGAAGTGCAACGATCGAGTTGAGTATAACTCGATAGCATTGAACGATAGAGTCGTTCGATGAGAACTGGCCAACATTGGCGTAACGCATGGTGAGAAAATAGAGGATTGTATTATTGAGACAGTCCTTGAAGGATAAGACGAGATGCATTGGGAAGTTTAGAAGTTATGCGATAGCACGAGTTGCGCTCAGGAAGTCTCGAGGACGGAACTTGTTCTGAGTGGTATATGGTGTAATAACCCGCTCCGCTCAACCCGGAGGGCCGATTCAAACGGCACAAGTGTAGCTATTCAACCGCCTTGCTCAGCGAGATGGCTCGTTCGATGCAAAGGCTTTCATGCGGGGATCTTTAATGGAGTCAGACTTAGGCTATCAGAAGCGCGTCCGGAGTCTAGCTCGACCGATGCGATACATCGCTAAGGTGGGTGACCCCGGTGAACCTGTCTCTACTTAGCTGCATAATAAGAAAATGAACGTTACGTGCTAGTTTACAGGCGATAACCTTTGCATGCTAATAAAAGAGATGAACGCACATAGCGAAGGGGATAACCCCGCCTTATATCATATAGAACATGGAAATCTTACTTGCTAATTGCAAAGTCGACTTAGGTCAGTTGAATCTGCAAGCGGACTTGTCGTACGCGGCGGAGCCTGTCCAAATTTTAGATCGTAAAAAGAAGCAGTTGCGGAATCGAACGTCTCGCTAGTGCGCGTACTGTGGCGAAACCACTCGGTCGAGGAGTCGACCTGGGAATTTGAATCTGATATGAGGGGAAAATTTCCCTCATTATTCCTTAGTGGTAGGCTCTATTCTTAAGTTTTGGGACAAAACTTCCTATTAGATGGTTATGATGTAACACCCCGTTCGTACCGTTCCCCCTGCTCGGGGAGCGCGGCCAAGAAATACTTACGACCGTCCGAACGGGACAGATTGAATCAAGATCCTTTCCTCGTTATGGATTGGTTTCTTCGGAATCAGGTCCCATAATCAATGGATCGTGCCTCAAGGAAGGACTCGGCGGCAGAGTAGAGAGAGGCCTTTCCGTTGTGTTGGTTTTCCTTGCCCGTTTTCGATTGCCGTTTGGTTGCGTACTTGTTGGTTTTAGGACTTGCGTTTTCTTGAACGGTTTCAATGGATTTCATTGCTTTCGTTCTTAGGATTTCGCATTTCATATCGAGCCTTGGAGACCGAAGCAGGAGGTATTGATCATCCGTTGGTGCGTGCAGGTGATCGGGTAGACGACGCGCGAGCGGAGTCTTAGGGATCTCTACTTCTTCTTCCTATACAACCAACGTGTGAGTGGCTCTATTTCGATAAGCACCTTCTTTCCAAGGGCTCCGTTCATAATAAAATTGACTCAGTTGTGCATTCAATCAAATGATACCACTTAAGTAATAAGTTGGATAACAAGATAAGATAAGAAGTAGGCTTGGAACACCCATTGTTTGTCATATAAAACCTTGCATAAATTCATTGATGCATGCATGGTCGTTGGATGTTTAATGGGTTGGTATTTATTGATAGTTCAAAGTGCTCTTCAATAAGTTCAAAGTGTTCTTCTATAAACTGCTGCATGTTATTTCATATAACTGTTGGTTGATTGTGATAGTACAGTAAAGCAGTTTCGTACATGATGTTCTTTAAATGGCTAGTAAGTAAATCTATGATGTAGAGTTCATAGAAATGGTCATGGGAATTCTTGTGCACAAGGGATCCAGGTTCCTGCGAGCGGTTACCGGGGCACCGGGCCGTTTCGACCCGGGCGGAATCTACTTTCTTAGTCCTGGGAGCGGGGAATTGTAGCGGGGCTAGCTACCCGCGCTACAAGCGTCGCCGCCAGCCCAGACTAAACCCATGATGGCTGGTAGAACAACAAAGAAAGATGTTGTGTATATTTAAACTGTGCAGACTAACTATGTCTTCGTGACAGGGAAGGCTATGGTAAGTTGTACAGGTGGTTCAGACGGGACAGGTAAAGCCACCGAACGGTGGCATGTGAAGTTATGTTATTTTGTTCTTGCATACCTGCTAAATGAAATCTGAACTAGGCAAGAATAGAAAACTCACCTAAGAACATAAATGTTGCATGTTCATTTAAACTCATCTAAAGAGCTTGGTAAAGTTGAGCAGCTAGCCTTCACCAGTACTTTTCGAAGTACTGACCCTCGTTGTAGCAGGTTCCCCGGCGCAAGGCAATGCGGCGAGGAGCTGAAGCTCTCTCCGGACTTTTGGGATTCTTGGCGGGTCGGGGCCAAGACTTTGGAGGCTCAAGCTGGAAGCCTTCCTCTCTCTCCCGTTGCGGAAATAACGCTAAGGCGATGGTGCTTACACGCACCCAAGGAGTTTTGTGTTTTGAAACTATGTAAAGGGACATAATGTATGGATCGGGTATCTCATTTTGCGTCCAAGTTTGTAAGCCCGTGGGGCATTTTATACTTTTGAGTCAAGCAATGTAACAGGATGTTCATTATAAATAAAAGAGAAACTTTTCTATGCCTCAACCTTGTGTTATCTTATTTGTATACTCTGTTGCATTGATCTAAGAATATCCTTATGCCTAAGGCCTGGTGCACGCGCGCCCTACGCGTGCACGGCATCGCGCCCCTGGGACGATTATCGGTTAGACGAAATCGGGGCGTGACAACTATTAGTGGAGGGCCAGAGACAGAAGCAATGCTTCAACACTGCAGATTGGGGTATTTATCTTTGATAGTTTGAATAAGTTAGAACCTGAGATAATGCATAAAGTTGACAAAAAATGGTTATTTTGTAATATTTGTGAACTTGGGAAGCATACATGTTCTACTTATAAAATGGTTGGCCTTCAAAATCTTGAGCTATTTGCACTTATTCATTCAGATATTTGGGGACCGTGTCCTACTACTTCCATCAGTAGATTCAGATGGTTTGTTACCTTCATTGATTGCTACTCACATATGACCTGGATCTATATGATTATCATGCCCCAATATCGGAATACGGAGACGGAGATGGCCAGCTACCCCGTACAAGGTACTATACGTTGTACGGCGATCACGGCTATAATAAAATAAGGAGGTGTATGCTACAATCAACTCTCGTATGGTCAAGAACTTTTACGTCTCAATCATTCAAACAAGAAACAATAAACATAGAGCATATATGATAAAGCAATAAGGCGTCCCAAACGCTTTCTCAAAATATTCTGAGACCAGCTGTGCCAAATAAGAAGCTGGCAGCATATCAAAAGTACATGACAGTAATCAGCTACAGTCTGATTTAATACAATCATGTAAGGTGTCATGACCCACACCCGGTAAAAGGATACGAGTACATGGGTACGTCCAGCCTACGCCGCAGCATCGGCGGTAGAACGTTGTCTAGGTCAACTAACTATCAATCTCACACTATAATATATAACATGTCAATGATCTCAACTCCAAAATGGAGGACAATATAAATAAGGCAACACACCACCCAATCACAGATCTAAAGCATGATAAGATATCAAAAGAAGTCTAATATAACCACAAAGTCTAAACAACAATAACATCCAATAACAACAATAATATCCAAGTCTCAGTATATACATGATAATGTCTAATAAGAGTCGAATACAATATAACTGGCAAGCTAAGTCTCCTCAGTGGCTAGTGCTACATCTTCATGATCTAGGGGTATAACCTCTGCTGGCTCGCCATCTTATGGCCCGTAGTAGGTGGGATACATCTTCTCTAACCAATCATCTGAAAAATATATTCAGTCATGATGGAGCGAAGCATACCTCTAATAGCAGTTCCAGTTAAATGATAAAGAATATAAAATAGTTATAGTAAGTAATACATGATGAGAAGAAAAGAAATGGGTCAAGAAATAAAATAGAGCAACATCTAAATATAGAACAATGAAAGTACATATGGCGAACAAGAGAGTATGACAATAAAGACAATAGATAAGCAAAACTAAAACTAAGATAGCAATGACGTGTGTCCATCAAGTATATATGAAGCCAGCAAGAAAGCACTAAAGTAGTATATTTTAAAATACCACTTTCGATATATAAACGACTATGGGTTAATATAGCTCATCGTACGTGAGGTGTGCGACTGCTATCATTCCATATTAGACCAGAAGGGGATGATTCCAGGGATGATTCTAGATTTTTGAAAATATTTACATGTCTACTCAAGTATTTTTCCGTCCGACTAATATAAATGAATCCAAGTCCCGACACACAAATCAAGTACGAGGCCAGCCAGATACAAGTAAGTGATGCCAGTAAGTGAGTCCTGATGTGATTTCATTAATGAGTCCTTAAGTAGAGGCCATAAAAGTATGATGCATGTGTCGTAAGAGAGTGAATCCATATAATACTAATCTGTGTATCCATAGTGTCGAGAAATCAGGTAAAACAATACTATAGACCAGAATCGTAGAAATCATTAAATAATATAAATTATCAGAGAATGTACTCGCATGTGGTCTAAAGCAATGATTGTCAAACTGAGTCCGTATCGATGCCTCAAAGACCTAACTATGAATTATATATCAAATAAGTAAATTGGCATCATAAACATGCAAAACTTGGTTATTTTTAAGTCTCTCGGTCAACACTAGGTCAAACTAAGTCAAACTAAGTCGATTGTCCAATTTGGGTACCAAGTTATCCATTTGGTTAGCCTATATAGTCAAATTAGTCAAAGTATTCTAGGCCAAACCTTGTCAATACTAGATTTCTAGGTCAACACTAGCTAATCTCAACACTAACCAACTAGACACTTCACCTGCATAACACCCTACATTAGACTCCAATACCTTAGCCTTACCCCAAGAATCCAAGGTACACCTAACATTAATATATTGTATCTCCATCACACCTATCCCATCCGATACATGAATATGAACTGCATCTGCTATTATTCTTATTACTGCTGCTCACTCCACTGAAGTGGACTCTATACACCCATCTCACAGACTCCATACACACACAGGCCCCCTGTGCACCCGAGTCCACAGTTTTCCCCTGTAGTCTGCTCTAACAGGGACCTGATAATCAGTTTTCCCCTTCTCTTTTTGTTGTAGCAAGCAATAATTACAACAATAGCAACAGGAACTGCAATAGCGGTAGTAACAACACAACAACCATGCCACAACTCCAACTACAAAGGTACCCAAGTGGATACTTGGTTCATCAATGTCCTGAACACTTCCTCATATCCTTTGTTGTCCATTGTAACCCCTCCTCCAATCCATACTGATACCCTTATTGCCTGTCATATATATATATATATATATATATATATATATATATATATATATATATATATATATATATATATCTTTTTAATCCATATCCTGACCATTCATTATATGCAGGTAAGTAGCAATTCACACAAGTGAGGGCGAATTGCATGGCTGGACTGTTACTCCCAACTGATATCACACTGATACAGTTGCTTTATTCTTCCCCAATTGACTGCAGTTGCACTCTAGTGCACATACTGCACAGGCCCTGGGGCCCCCTTGTGGACCACAGGCACACACACACACACACACACACACACACACACAAGCCAATACGCTCACACTAACTCGACACCCTCACAGTAACTACAACTACCCTTTACTCCCCTATATTGCAGTGCACATAACAATGATGCTGCCACCCTGCTCTAACCCGACACCAACATACACACACTCACACCAATATACACTTAACCATATACACATGTATATTACACTCCCAAACACCACCAAATCCACATGATATACCTAAAATACCAATAAGCAATATAAATTAGTGAGAAATGACCCATTAGGCATTTCATCAAACACTTGGTGTGCCATCTCGGAGTTTTCTCTAAATGGACACAAAATCTAATGTAACTTCCTCCATAGACCTCCTATGGACCTAGTTCTTCTTCCTATGGGTTGTCTTGAACCAAGGGAGGGTTTCTAGGGGTTTATTTCACCATTCAAATCTAAAAAGACAATGAAAAATAGAGTTTTTACCTATTGGAAGATGAATTCTCATTGTGGTTTCTCCAATGAGCACAAGAGTGAGGAATGAACACCAATCTCTAGCCAAACTCCTCTTCCTCAAGCCTCTTGCAACCTTCAAGCTTCTAGCTCTCCTTGAGGATGAAAATGAGAGGGATTGTTATTGATTTAGAGAAATTTGGTGGAGAAAAGAATGCTTGGAGGGAAGAACTAACTTAGGGTTTCTTCATGAACAACTAATGAAGAAGAGGGGGCTCCCTCCCCCTAAATAGGTCCAGCCACATGTAGGTTAGGGTTGGTCTATGCAAAATATCCAAAATATCCTCCAAGGGTTGTCATGAAGAGTTTAGCTAATGAGGGGTTTAACTAGTGAAGGTTCTAATATTAAATGGATGATGATTCTATTCATTCCCTATACTTTAAATAATTAACCAAGACTAATTTGTTGGGTTACTCTATTGGTCATGACAAGTCTAGTTGGGTTCATTTATGTTCACTAACAATAAGTCTAACTAATGGCTAACAACTAACCATCAACTATATCAAATATTTATATGTACACAACAATTCTAATTATTTTGTAATAACATATAATCAAGATAATTAATACAAAATATAATGATTAACAATAGGACTAAATAGGAAAAGACAAAAATATCCCTCTCCAAGAAAGTTGTAGTTACATAAGGAGACTAATATCCAGACGTAACGGCTAACAGGTGCCGGTGGCTAAACGCCTAAAAAGAAGTAAATGTACAATGACGAGCAGTGAAGAAGAAAATCCACTTGTTATCCTCTGCGATCATATTCCTGGTACGCACCATGAGTTGGGGGATAGTACGCTGGATCCTCGGGTGATAGCTCGAGACCTGGCCATGCAAAACCAGTGGGGTTAGACCCCAAATAGCCAAGTACTATAATGAAAGCATGAAATGAAGAAACAAAAATCCAAGAAATAATTATATAATAACACATAGGTTCAGTGTCGTAACTTAGGTCTATGGCATATCCCAGCGCAAAGGCCCAACCCTACAACCAAACAAGGACAAGGGTTGGACCATCATACTTTGATAGTCCATTTTTCTAGGCTACTAACCGAATAATACAATCACAACCAAGTCCATTTTCTTATATCGACCAATCACTTGTACGGCTTGCTATTTTGTAGAGTCTGAGGTTATCTCAGAAATAATGCATAATAGGTATCCTCAGATCATACCAGTGCCTAACATGAGATAACCGAGCCAAATAAGGAATATACATGCACTTCAGGATGCACAAGTTCTCCGTAGGGCCACATCGATAAAAATACGGTATTAGCGGTTCCAATGTTCTTATAGTGAAATAATAGCTCGATATTATTTATAATATGTAAGATATTGCACTCCACTAAGGCGGATGATATACAGTATATGTGGTGTCCAGCCCACAGCGCACTTCGACTGAATCTCTATGGAAAAGTTTGTTGGCATGATCTCGAGATACCGTTCCCTCCAAATGTTACTACCATTTTAGTTACCTAATTAGCCATATATTGTGTTCGAAATCTCAAGGTGTGGTTACATGAGAATTTTTCTTAAGATATCGTACAAAGTACGGGCACGCTAGATACGAATCCATGGAAGTTCAATCTGGATTCACCCGAGCGTATATGCAACATTTAGTCAATCAATATCCTAGCCATGCTTTGGTAGTTGACTCGCATATCATACCCGTGCTGGGGGAAACAATATATTTATAATATCATGTGTTCAAGAATTTTAAGGCATTCTCGATGCACAACCCAAATATAAATCACTTAACACGTGACACGGTATGTCGTACCTCGGCCCACATCCGATCATATACACTTTCAGGCAATAATTTGTATCAGCACTAATAAAGTATTCGAGTCCAATTACCAATTATACATTAGGTCACATGAATCAAGATCACATTATAACACAAAGCTTATGTCATGCACATAGCCGGTTAGTCACTATCCACTTTGTCTGGTTCATACTGAAATCTCAGTTCAACTCATGCCATATTCATAGACAATCTTAGCTCATGGTCATGTCTGACACGAGGTCTGGTTACTAAATTCATTCTTCCTTAGAATCTTAACACAAGCATTAATTCAACTATAAATTATAAAAGAATAAGAAAGAATTCAATCAAACAATAGAGGCCGCATGGGTCTCTAGGCCGCATATAAAGTCTCGGCTGCATATGTCTCTAGGCCGCATGGGTCTCAACGAGTGAAAACATAAGGAGTTTAAGGACACATGTGTAAATAAGCAGTCATGCTTCCAACAAGATGGACGCATCTGTCAGTATGCTGCAAAGAGTTCAGGCCGCATAACCCTCTCAGGCCGCATGGCACTCTCAGCCGCATAGCTCGCTGGCCGAATGTGAACTTCGTCTTCTCCAACAACAGGTTCGGCCATGGCGGAAGCTCCAAAAACCAAAAATTATTTTCTTCATAAATTTTTTATTTTAAGTCCAAATCAAGTGAAACAAAAGCCAAAATGCTCGAAATGAAGTGCTCCATCAACCCCAAAAACTATTTTTTCTAAAATACCATGTTTTAGTATACCAAAACCACGAAAACACATAGTACCCATGAAAACTCTAACTAAAAAATGTAGATCTACTCAAATCAATCCATAAAAATCAAAAACTCCAAATATTAAAAGTGCTTAGAAACATATAACAAACATAATAAACCAATAATATGGAGGTTTCTCTATTTCTCATGCAAGATGTACTTGCCTATGGAAAATGAGAGAGAAAACACAAGGGAGAGAAAGAAAATAAAATAATAAAGAGAGAGAATGAGAGGTTGGCTTATATATGGTAGGGTTGAGGGTTGAACTAAGGGTTCTCATGACTTGAACCAACCCCACAAAATGAACCATGAACCAAGTTAAACTAAATAATGGATCTAGTCTTCATGCACATGCAACCATGCTAAAATAAAAATACGTTGTAAATACGTATATCGGGAACGGGGAGTTACATCTCTATCCACTTTACAAAAATTTTGTCCTCGTAATTCGAATCCAAGTATGCTAGAGAAGTCAGGACAAACACGATATAATCCTACTAGTAAAACTACACATACAAGCAATATCATCACAACCCATAGGTGATCACCTGATCATGAAATCTAGATACGAAGGCATAATATAGAATATACCTTCTGAATCGAACATGTGCTGGTACCAAGATCGAATATCATCCTCGCGCTCCCACGTCGATTCTTCAAGAGGGTGATGTCCCCAGGCAACTCGGATAAGAAAAATAGCCCGGTTCTTGAGTACCTTATCTCTTCGATCCAGAATGGATACGGGTTGCACCCCGTAAGATAAGTCGGTACCAACGACTAATTCAGAATAGTCGAGAATATGACTCGGATCTGGGATATACCTACACAACTGAGATACATGAAATGCATCGTGCACCTTACATAGTGAAGGTGGAAGGGCTAGACGATAAGCCACATCGCCTACCCGATCGAGAATGTCGAACGACCCAACATATCGCGGACTAAGCTTCCTGCGAACCCCGAATCTAATGACTCCACGGGTAGACAAAATCGACAAATATACGTGATCGCCGTCACGAAACTCTAAAGGTCTACGATATTGATCTGTCCAATGATGATGCCAGTCTTGCGCAACCCGAAGTCACTCTATGATCTGCCTGACAACTTCTACTGTCTGTGTGATCATTTTGGGGCCTAACATCTTTCGCTCACCAATGTCGTCCCAAGTCAAAGGTGATCTATACTTCATGTCGTATAGTGCTTCGAAAGGTGCCATCTGAATACTGGCCTGATAACTATGTTATACAAAAATTCCACCAAGTGAAGGTGATTCTCCCAAGATCCACCATGGTCTAAGGTACATGCTCGTAACATATCCTCTAAGGTCTGGATAGTTCTTTTTGATTGTCCGACTGTCTGGGGTGGTAAGCTGTACTGAATCTTAACTTGGTACCGAATCTCTCGTGCAAGCTTCTCCAGAAATAAGAAGTGAACCTTGTATCTCGATCTGATATTATGCTTACTGGTACTCCATGTTGTCGCATAATTCGTTGCATATAAAAATCTGCCAACTGCTTGTAGACTGTCCCACTCTGAAGGGGAGAAAATATGCCACTTTTGTAAGCCGATCCACTATCAACCAAACTGTTTCACGACCATTCGGTGATCTAGGTAAACCGGTCACAAAGTCCATCGTAATGTGTTCCCACTTCCACTCTGGAATAGGGAGCGGCTGCAATAACCCTATCGGTCTCTATTGTTCTGCCTTCACTTGCTGACATATCAGACATCGCGATACGAAGCGTATTATTTCTTTCTTTATTTTGTTCCACCAAAAGTGTTGCTTGATATCTTGATACATCTTCGTACCTCCTGGATGAATGGAATACTGGAAACTGTGTGCTTCAGTCATAACTTATTACCGAATATTACCGCTTGGTACACAAAGACGATCCCCAATCCTTAGCGTTCAATCCGCATATATTGTCAACTCCTTCCAAAGACCTGACTCAAATTTTTCTCGTGACCTCCGAGCTGCCGAGAAGCATACGCTATCACTATCCCTTGTTGCATCAAAACACATCCAAGCCCTTTTCCAGATGTATCATAATATACTGTGAATCCTCCGGAGCCTGCCGGAAGAGTAAGGATTGGTGCAAAGATTAACTTCTTCTTCAACTCTTCAAAGGCTATCTGACATTCCGCTGACCATACAAATTTAAATTTCTTACGCATCAACAGAGTTAAAGGTGCCGAAATCTTAGCAAAGTCTGACACAAATCTTATGTAGTATTCTGCCAAGTCCAGGAAACTACGCACTTCTGCTACTGTCTTCAAAATTGGCCAATTCTCTAATGCATCTACCTTCTTGGGATCAACTAACACTCCTGCTTCAGAAATAATGTACCCAAGAAAAGATACATGATCCAGCCAAAAATTATACTTACTAAGCTTCGCATATAACTGGTGCTCCCTCAAAGTTTGCAGTACTATCCTGAGATGTTCTTCATGCTCATCCTCATTACGAGAATACACAAGGATGTCATCAATGAATACTACCAAAAATTGGTCCAAGTAAGGCATGAAGATACGGTTCATCAAATCCATGAATACCGCTGGAGCATTACTCAGTCTGAATGGCATAACTAGGAATTCGTAATGCCCATATCATGACCTAAATGATGTCTTCGGTGTATCATGCTCCCGAACTCACACCTGATGATATCCTGTAAACACCCTAATTTTTAGAATTAAATTTGAAATTTTAATATTGGTATTATTTAATTATTGTGATTAAGAGAGAATTTATTATTATTATTAGCTTATTAGAATATATTATATTCATGGATTGATAATTATGTATATTTGATTAATTGCTAAAATTATACAAAAAATATATTTTTGGGTGTCCAACTATTTTTAGAGTATTGTAGAATTTCTTGGAAATTTTTTGGGGTTCAAAACTATTTTTAATGGCTATATATATATATATATATATTATTATTATTATTAAACGTAAACCCAAAATCCAAACCATGATCCTAAAGCTGAACCCGGACCCTAAACCCGAAACCTACCTACAGACCCGAACCTACAGCTACAATACCCGCTCCCTTCCCCAGCCCCCGATCCCTCCAATCCCTAAACCAACCCCTTCGGCAACCGCCCTCGACCGCTCCGATTCCTCTACCCGAAACTGCCGCCGACCTCTCTTCCCCTCCCCGAAACCGCCCCGACCCCCTCTCTTCCTCTCCCTGAACCCACCTTCACCCTATATATACGTCATCATCCAGCTACCCCCACCAACACCTTCACCCTGACCACCGCCGTCATCATCCAGCCACCGCCACCATCACCTTCACCCCCGACCACCGCTGACCGAGATGACCCCCGACCGCCGGCGAGTGGTCGATGACCCCGTGCACCACTCGTGGATAGCCCGTCGCCGCCGACGACTACCAGCAGCCGCCGCGCTGTCTACGGCCACGCGAAAGCATCAGCAGCAGCAACAACAATAATACCTCTTTGTGGAGCAATCTCTACGTCATCATGTAACCGTTTTTTGATCCGTCTTCTCCAGTACATTCATAACATAACTGAGTTTTTATCTCTTCAATTAGTTTATTTTTTTGTTGATTTATCTGCTGATTATTCAACGTTAAAATCTGTCGAAAACTTAATTTCGTAAACCCAAATTTTTTTCGATACGGGATACATTCCTCCAAATAAGGTGACTTTGTCGTATGCAAATTGTACCGAAAGACACGTATCGTCAACGCGGACATGTAAAATTTTGCAGAAATTAATTTGGATGTGCGTGCACACCGGAATCAACGCGTATCCATAAAAAAAATACCGTATTGGCCTGTTCTGACACTTGTCATAATTTCGTGTGTACTTGTCATTTGGAAAATAAACTTGCGCCATCGGATTCGCAGCGTTGCGCTGGTCCTGTGATCCAAGTTTGGTTTAATTCTGATAATGTTGACGAAATATCGTTTCGTTGGCTCTACGGTTCCACTTGACGGGTAATTTCATGACCGGCTCAACGGAATCTAGTTTTGGACATTTTGGTAGGTTCGTATCCTCGTTCTGGACTCGTAGACACTAAGTTTGATGAATTTGGAGAATTTTATCTTTGGCATATTTTTTGGTGCGAAGTGGACCACATGTGGATTTTGTTTTGACCCAAAACTGTCAATTCTGCCCCTGTGTCCAAATTAGACTTATGGGTAGTCAATCCTAGCTATTTCAAATATTCTGAGAGCAATGGTGATATTTGTTTTAGCATCCGGAGGCATACTTGGAGATTCCACTTCTACAGGAGCAACTGACGGAGTTCAGAACCTAGGCAAGTGTGCATTGCCAAACCTGCAGAGATTATGTTATATTAATTGTTTGTATTCTTTATATATATATATATACTTCTGTGATGTACATATTCAACCTAGAACCGTGAGATGTTGCTTAGCGTCCGAACAAGATTTGGGTGTCGACGTCGTACGCGGAGTCGTGTAATATCACTTAGAGAGTTGATACCACGATCCTAGGTTTTTGTGTGCTTGCTTTACCAAGTACGTCATACCATAGGACACTTAACACTATTTCATGTGACAAAATCTTTCTTGAGTCATTCATGGTGATTCTGTATAGGCTTATAGGATTCGTGATATGAGACTTGCATATATAGAGATATCATTTTGACTCGTTGTACTAGCTAGAGGTCATGATCTTGCGTGTTATAGAAATGAGACATTGTGGACATGAGATGTGAGGTTACATTGGATGGGAGAGACACACATGCTATAAGCTGATTATTTATATATATATTATACTTCTGGAATACATGATATTACTTGCTGCTATGGGCTCCCCGACACAGAGCTTGTAGTGGTCTCAGCCTGAGTACTAGTGATGCTCTCATTTTGTATTTCACTTAGCTGGTTAAATAGCTTGTCCTGAGGATCTATTTTTATTTACTGTATTTTATTTGGCTTGAGTGTTTTTTGTACCTTGCTATGTCCCCTGAGGACCTGGATCCAGATTATGTCCCCAGGTACAACAGAGGAGGATTACCCCGAGGTATACAGGACGTGAGCTGACGCTGGAGCAGTATTGGCACCAGAGGACGAGGTTGTGCCAGATGATTTCTCCTGAGTACTCATTTACTTATTCAGTTATTTATACTTAGTTATATTTCATATTTTGACTCATGGACATATGCATTGGTGATATTCTATTTTCTTTATTGTGTCGGGTTGTTCCCCGAAATAATACTTATTTGGACCTGATGATGGACTATTTTCTTTATCTATTATCTTGACTGGTCTATCATATTGAATTGTGTTTGCTTTCTGTGGATGAGACAAGAATTTTACTGTAATAGATGGTGTAGACTTGTATTTATATTTGTTACAGCTTAAGTGCACTCTAACGGGTCCATTAAATTGGATCTGCCCATTGGAGTTGTGCTGCTGGCCTTTGCCACGTGGCTAGTCCCTCGGTATTTTGGGACTGGGACGGGACATATCCTGATCGTAAATCTATCTTGCAGAAGACTATTGCTCTACTTAATTGATCAAACAAATCATTAATCCTGGGTAATGGGTACTTGTTCTTCACGGTCACTGCATTCAACCCCCTGTAATCCATACACAACCGTGCCGATCCATCTTTCTTCTTCACCAATACCGCTGGTGCTCCCCACGGTGATCCACTGGTCCGAATAAACTTCTTTTTCTTCAGTTCTTCCATGTATCGATATAACTGATCAAGCTCCGATGGTGATATTGGGAATACCTTTTGGGATATTGGTTCTTCTCCTAGCATCAACTCTATACAGAACTCTACTTCTCTAACTAGGGATAATCTGGGAAGCTCGTTGGAAAAGATATCCATAAAATTTTCACTATCTTGGGTATCAGGTCTTCTTCCTTTGCTACTATTGTGACTCCGTCTTGTGCTGGTCTCTTGCTATTCTGCTAAGGATAAACTCTTTTAGACCGAGAAATCTAAATAATACTCTACCCTCGATAGTCTATCGTTGCATGACTGTCTCTCAACCAGTCCATGCCTAAGATAACGTCAAAGTTATCCATGGGAAACTCGATCAACTTTGCAGGTAATAAATGCCAACATACTATGACTGGACATGCTAGGCACACCCTACTAACTTCTACGATCCCATTGCCAGTGAGTATATTCAGCCTTTCTGGCAATGATTCAAACTTTAATCTAATATGTGTCGCATATTATGCAGATATAAATGAGTACGAAGCTCCAGAATTATTAGAGCTATGGCAGAAAAGATTGTAACGAACATATTACCTGCCACTACGTCGTCCGACGCCATAGCTTCCTCCAAAGACAAGGTGAGCGCCTGCCCTTGGCCTTGTCGAGCTCCATATTGTTGTCTTCCTTGTTGTCGTTGTTGCGATCCCTGCTGATTCTACTATTATTGCTGTTTATAAAGCTGGGCCTGATTCGACAACGGACGTTGAGTTAAGGGCCGTACTCTTGCTGCTGGTCTTTCTTGCCGCACTGTCCTTGGAGCTGGCAATGCAGGAAACTGTTGTACTGGCCCTCCTGGCCTCTGTATTAATAGGCATGTAGCAACCTTATGATCAGGGCTCCCAAATCTCAAGCATAATCTGTTAGCTGCCCAGCAAATATCCCAGGTATGACCTCCTTTGTCGCAATAAGTACAACCGGTCGGCGCTCCTCGTCGATGTTGTTGTTGCTGCTATCGAGTTGGTGCCATCACTATCGAGGTCACTGGCCTCCTCTGTGTCACGTCATGGATGCGAATGCCAGGGGATGGTGCTGAAGTTCGTGGAACTGGTCCTCCCTCATTGCTCTGTCCATGAGGCCTCTTCCGATCTACTCTTCTTGATGCCATCCTCTGAGAAGTAAGCTCAACCCTCTTGGCTGCTATCAATATCGCCTCAAAATTCTGGTAGTCATGTACCTCTACCATGTGTAAGATTTTTAAGTGAACTCCCTGCTAGAACCTCATTTCTCTCTCCAACTCTGTTTCCACCATGGTTGGAGCAAACCTACTTAGTGGGCAAAACTCTACCTCGTAGCCGTCTAGTATCCTTCCAGCCTACTTGAGGCTAATGAACCTTTGTTGCAACTCACACTGAGCCACAATCTCAAAGTACTTTGCCCTGAACCAGGTCTTGAAATTATCCTATGAAATAGGATGCCTCAATCCTACCTCCATCGTGGCCCACCAATCCCTTGGCAAATCTTAGAGTTGTAGGCAAACCAGGTCAATATGTTCCTTGGCCGAAACTTTAGCTGCTACCAGAATGGTTTTAATATCTTGGAGACAATCATCTTTCGTGATTCTGTCCTTCGTGCCATCGAAATATCTGGGGTTCAGTCTGTAAAATCTAACAGATGTCCCAGAATCTGTTCTCCTGTCTCATTCTAGGATGGTCTGCAACCTTTGGTTCAAAAGGACATTATGTTCTTGCTGCTGAAGCTGTTGTTGCTGGTGTTGTTGTTATTGTTGTTGCTGCACCACCATCTGGTATTGTTGGGCAGCCAATTATCCACGAATAATCTCTAGCAAGGCTGGGGTATCCAATATTATCGGTACTGTGGGAGGTACGAAAATAGCGGGAGCCTGTTGTTCTGTCCCATTTATCGTGGGCACAACTCGGATCCTTGGCTGGGGTTATACAGGATCTCGTTCTACTAGCAATTCTTCCTCTCTTGTTGCTGCAGCATCGAGGGAAGAAAAAGCCCTAAAGAAGAGCACAAGAAACAATCAAGTACAGGACTAGAAGGAACAAGGAAGCAATCAATCTGGAAAAATTTAAGCTGAGTATCGAAGATGATGAATCAAAATTTCAAGAAGGATCATGTTTGATTGAGACTCCTATGACCATGACACCCCACAAGTCTAAAGAACATACCTGGATGGGCCACCACTAAAATATTGTCACGCCCCAGTACAGGAATATGAAGACGGACATGGCCAGCTACCCCGTACAAGGTACTATACGTAGTATGACAATCACGACTGTAATAAGACAATGGGGTGTATGCTACAATCAATTCTCATATGGTCAAGAACTTCTACGTCTCAATCATTTAAACAAGAAACAGTAAACATAGAGCATATATGATAAAGCAATAAGGCATCCCAAACGTTTTTTCAAAATATTCTGAGAGTTGTGCCAAATAAGAAGCTGGAAGAGTATCACAAGTGCATGACAGTGGTCAGCTGCAGTCTGATTTAATACATTCATGTAAGGAGACTAATGTCCAGACGTGCCGGCTAACAGGTGCCGGTGGCTAAATGCCTCAAAAGAAGTAAAAGTACAATGACGAGCAAGAAAGAAGAAAAGTCACTCATTATCTTCTGCGACCATGTTCCGGGTACGTGCCATGAGTTGGGAGATAGTATGCTGGATCCTCGGGTGCTGACTCGAGACCTGGCCATGAAAAACCAGTGCGGTTAGACCCCAAATAACAAGTACCACAAAGGAAGCACGAAATAGAGAAACTAAAACCCAAAAAATAATTATATAATAATGTATAGGTTCAGTGTCGTAACTTAGGTCCATGGCATATCCTAGCATAAAGGCCCAACCCTACAACCAAACAAGGACAAGGGTTGGACCATCACACTATGATTGTCCATTTTTATAGGCTACTAACCGAATAATACAATCACAACCAAGTCTATTTTCTTATATCGGCCAATCACTTGTATGGCTTGCTATTTTGTGGAGTCTGAGGTTATCTCAAAAATAATGTATAATAGGTATCCTCAGATCACGCCAGTGCCGAACATGAGCTAGCCGAGCCAAATAAGAAATATACAGGCACTTCAGGATGCACCAGTTCCTCGTAGGGCCACTGCTCTAAAAATACAATATTAGCGGTTCAAATGTTCCTATAGTGAAACAGTGGCTCAAGATTATTTATAATAGGTCATACTGCACTCTACTAAGGCGGATGATATACAGTATATATGGTGGCCAGCCCATAGCACACTTCGAATGAATCTCTGTGGGAAGGTTCGTTGGCATGATCTCGAGATACCGTTCCCTCCAAATGTTACTATAATTTTTAGTTACCTAATTAGCCCTATATTGTGTTTGAAATCTCAAGGCGTGGTCACATGAGAATTTTTTTTAAGATATCGTACAAAGTATGGGCACGGTAGATACGAATCCATGGAAGTTCAATCTGGATTTACCCGAGCATTTATGCAACATTCAGTCAATCAATATCCTAAACACGCTTTGGTAGTTGACTCGCATATCATGCCCGTGCTGGGAGAAATAATATATTTATAATATCATGTATTCAGGAATTTGGAGGAATTCTCGATGCACAACCCAAATATAAATCACTTAACACGTGACACGGTATGCTGCATATTGGCGCAAATCCGATCATATACACTTTTAGGCAATAATTTGTATCAGCACAGATACAGTATTCGAGTCCAATTACTAATTATACATTGGGTCACATGAATCAAGATCGTATTAAAATATGAAGCTTATGTCATGCACATAGCCGGTTAGTCACTATCCACTTTGTCTGGTTCATACTGAAATCTTAGTTCAACTCATGACATGTTCATAGACAATCTTAGCTCATGGTCATGCCTGGCACGAGGTCTAGTTACTAAATACATTATTCCTTAGAATCATAACACAAGCATTAACCCAATTATAAATCATAAAAGAATAAGAAATAATTCAATCAAACAATCAAGGCCACATTGGTCTCTCGGCCGCATATAAAATCTCGGCCGCATATGTCTCTAGGCCGCATATAAAGTCTGGGTCACATGAATCACTTGGCCGCATATGGAGTCAGGGCCGCATGTTCAGGGTTAAAGTCTACTCCTTGGGACAAGTGTTGAAGTGACGACCAATAATGAAGTGTCGGTAATATGACATTAAAGTGATTGATGTGACTGGTGTGATAATGCAATAAAGTGTGTCAGAGAGAAAGGACAAAGTCAAAGAAATAAGTGCCAACGGTTCAGAGTCATGAGTCCAAAAAGGGTGGCCGCATGCTCTGCTTGCCCCATAAGGTCACTCGGCCACATATGCTCTTTGGACTTAGCGAATTTCTCATTCGTTCAACGAGTGAAAACACAAGGAGTTCAAGGACACTTGTGTAAATAAGTAGTCATGCTTCCAACAAGATGGACGCATGTTGTCAATATGCAGCAAAGAGTTCAGTCCGCATAACCCTCTCAGGATGCATGACACTCTGAGCCACATAGCTCGCTGGCGGCATGTGAACTTCATCTTCTCCAACAGCAGGTTCGGCCATGCCGGAAGCTCCAAAAACCAAAAATTGTTTTTTCATAAAAACTTTATTTTAAGTCCAAATCAAGTGAAACAAAGCCAAAATGCTCGAAATAAAGTGTTCCATCAACCCCAAAAACTGATTTTCTAAAATACCATGTTTTAGTAGATCAAAACCACGAAAAACACACAGCACCCATGAAAACCCTAACTAAAAAATGTAGATCTACTCAAATCCATCCATCAAAACCAAAAACTCCAAATATTAAAAGTGCTTAAAAACACATAACAAATATAATGAACCAATAATATGGAGGATTTTTCTATTTCTCATGCAATGTGTACTTGCCTATGAAAAATGGAAGAGAAAACACCAGAGAGAAAGAAAATAAAGTAATGAAGAGAGAGAATGAGAGGTTAGCTTATATATGGTAGGGTTGAGGGTTGAACCAAAGGTTCTCATGACTTAAACCAACCCACAAAATGAACCATGAACCAGGTTAAACCAAAGAATGGGTCTAGTCACCAAGCACATGCAACCATGCTAAAATAAAAATACGTTCCAAATACGTATATCGGGAACGGGGAGTGACAATGATTAAGAAGAAATATGAGGTGTACAAATATTTTTAAGACTTCTCGACGTATGTGAAGACCCAGTTGGGAGTAAATGTGAAGATTCTTCGAACAGATAATGTGACCGAGTATACCAACAAGGAGTTTGCTAATTTCATCTCTAGTCAGAGAATTCTTTTTTAAACCAATTGCCTAGACACTCCTGCTCAGAATGGGGTGGCTGAACGCAAGAACAAGCATCTACTAGAAGTGGAAAGTTCTTTGATGTTGACAATGAATGTGCCAAAGTTCTTGTGGAGTGAGGCTGTTATGACAGCAGCTTATCTAATTAACAGGATGCCGTCAAGACACTACCAAAATAAGTCAAATCAACGACGAATTAAGCGACTCTGGAAGACGACATCGCTAATTTTATTATAATTAGCGACATATCTAAATGACGTTGCAATACATCGCTATTAATGACTTTCAGCGACGTTTAGCAACTACCTTTAGTATTATAAAATCTGACGTCGCTGACTAGTCGGTAAACGTCGCTATATTTTTAATAAGGACGACGTTTACCGACTCCACACCTTATATGTCACAGTATATTAAAACTTTTTGACGTTTAGTGACATCAGGTATAGACATCGCTAAATTAATTCATATAGGATTCCGCTGGTTGGTTCGACTTTTCATTCCTCTTCCCAAAACTGTTATTTCCCGCCCCTCCCCCCTCGTTCCCACCGACCGCCTCCGAGCCCCTGGCGACCCACTCGCCTCGACGACCCCAATCCTCTCCGACAACCTACCCGCCCCGGCGACCCCTCGACTTTGGCCCTCTTCTCCCCACGACCCCTAAACGCGACTCCTCCCCCTCTGACACGATTGCTCCCCTCCGACGTGGTCCTCATCCGTCAAGCCCTCCCACAGGCGCTCCTCCTCCCTTCCTCTCCGCTCGGTAAACCCTAACCCAGACCCGGACACAACCAGGACACACACACACACATGACACAACCAGGACACACAGATACACACACAAGACACATGGACACATATACACAGGACATGACCCTAATCCTGACACATGGACACGGACATATGGACACACACACATATGACACAATCCACGATACACATTATACACACATGGACACGGACACACACGGGCACACATACGGATACGGGCATACATGGACACACACCCTAGTTAATATGAAATTTTGGTTGCATAATTCAAAATTTTGGTTGCATAAATAGGAATTTGGGTAGTATATAGCTATTTGTGTTCATGTATGTCTATTTAGATATATATTCTCTATTTGATTGTCATTATGCTATATAGTAGTTTGTTAGGATTTTTAGGAAGATATGGATATTTGGTTAAAGTATTATTGTGATGTGTTAGTATATAGCTAGGTAATGGGTATTAGGCTAAGATATTGTAAGATATTTATTATATATAATCTATATTAAGTATATGATACATAATATAATATATTAGCTAGTATAGTATTTATTAACTAGTATAACTTAGAAACCTAGTATAGTAAGGTATTGACCTAGAATGACTTGATAAATCTAGTATTGACTAGTTTAGCTATATAGGCCAATCTAGTTATCAACTAAGAACCCAAATTAGGTAGTTTTGACCTAGTTTGAGTCAAATAACCAAGTTTTGACCTTGGATACTTGGGTACTTGGTGTTGAGGTATCTTGATAGCTAGTAGCATATGTGGAAACCAATTAGATAGTGATATCTTAGTATCTATAGTCAAGTGTTAAGGTTTTAGGGAGATATGGATATTTGGTTAAAGTACTATTGTGATGTGTTAGTATATAGCTAGCTAATGGGTATTAGGCTAAAATATTGTAAGATATTTATTATATATAATCTATATTAAGTATATGATACATAATATAATATATTAGCTAGTATAGTATATATTAACTAGTATAACTTAGAAACCTAGTATAGCAAGGTATTGATCTATAATGACTTGATAAACCTCTCCGGCGCGGCTGCTCCCCTCGCACGGCTCCTCCCCTCCGACGCCAATTTACTAGAGTTTGAAATCTTTGGCTCTACTTTTCGCTCTAGTACCGGAAGCCATGAGACATAAGTCTTCTCTTCTCTTTCATATTTCAGTCTCATGGCTTTCGGCACCAGAGCGTAAGGTAGAACCAAAGGTCTTATGGCTTCTAGGTTCATTTATCTATTTCTTATTAGGTTTCTAGCTAGGTTAAGATACAAGTGAGTATATTGAGTATGTGAGTGTCCATGTGTTCCTTGTGAGTCATATATCTGGAAAAAAAATTTTTACTTCTGCAAGCATTTTTGAGGCTTTTCGAGTTTGACTTAAATAACCAAGTTTTGACCTAGAGACCGATTTTCAAGTTAGAGTCATGGGTATTTGAAACTGTGTTCTAGTGTCAAGATACAAGATAGTATCAATATATGATATTGTGTACCATGGTATGCGATATCCACATGAATGGCTCACAAGGAATACATGACGACACCCATATCCTCAAATCGGAGTTGTCCACATGTCTACTAGGTTTGGAAATCAATATAAAACTTATCTATTTACTTATTTTATGGATACTTATGAGTCACGATATGGATACTCACGCATCACAACTCGAATACTAACAATATGACCTAAATACTCACTTTGATGAACATTTGGATAATATACTTGAACGATGTCTATTTATTTTTGCAGAAGTATCTAGAAATGGATCTGAATTACTACATGCATCATCGTTCATGGATGTACAACCGTCACCCTAATGACATGTGCGGTGTACGGGATGAATATATAGAGGGAGTAGAGAAGTTCCTACAGTTCGTTAAGGCATTCCCTGAGTACATGGATGGCACAAAAATTATGTCACAGAGCCTGCTAAGATCGTGTTATTCAAGTGTGAATGGTTCGATCCGATCCAATATCAAGATTAGAAAATTGACAAGCATGGTCTTGTGGATATAAACTACCGGCATCGATATCAAGGATATGAACCATTTGTTCTATCAAGTCAGGCTCAGCTAGTATACTTCACAAGTTATCCTAAACGAGGAACCGGGAGGTCGGATTGGTGGACAGTCTATAAGACTAAAGCTAGAAATACCTTTGACATTGACGAAATAGCTTATCAGGAAGATGACCTACCTCTTGTTGCAAATATTGTAGATGTGGACTCAACGAAAGTTACTTATGTCATGTTTCATCATGTAGAAGAGGTATAAGTATTAGAAGACGGTGACGAAGTAGATGAAAGTGAAAATGAAGAGGAAGAGGAGGAGGAAGACGAACAAAATAAATTTTCAGATGATGATTAAAAATTAAATGAAACTCATTTAGACTTGTGACATGGTGGCCTAATTTTCTAATACGTTTATCGTGGCCTAGTTTTTTGATGGTGATACTTTTTGTGACCTAGTTCTGTGATACTTATGTTTGTGATGGTGATACATACATATTTATGTGTATTTGTGGCCTAGTTCTGTGATCCTTATGTTTTGTGATGGTGACACTTTTTTCATTTAGACTTTTATTGTGACCTAGTTCACAACTTCTGTGTATTTTTTTTCTGTCATGTAATCTAAACATCTCTTTATATTTATTTAACCATTATATATTGTTCTCAGATATGTCTGGACGACGCGGATCCTATTCCCGCGATAGATCCTCTAGACGTAGTCCTCTTCAGGACACGGATACTCCTTTCCGATCCTCGTTCCCGAGTACTCCATACTATCGACCATCAGTAACTTAGACTGCGACTACGATGAACGCACATGGCAGTACTACAGGGACCAACAGTACTCTTGGAACCAACAGTTCCAGGCCCGATAGTATCTCGTCTAGTGTTCCTACTTCGTCCAGTGTTCCTGCTGCTGACGGTACCACAGAGACAAAGGAGGAGATGGCGGTCGAGCTGACTCCGTCTCCATAACAGAGCGATCCTCCGTGCGCTCCGCCGGATGAGACGAGAATGGAGATTTTGGCCGACGGCCCTACAAAGGAAGTTAATTAGTTAGTTGTTTCTTATATATATATATATATATATATATATATATATATATATATATATATATATATATATATATATTCACTTTCTAATGAGTTTAATGCCAAATAAAATAGGCCGACATATTAGAGGGACTCTCGGGTCATGGATGAAAGAGCTATCAGAGGTGAGGTCCGGATAGTGGGACGGATCTACCTGGCCAAGGTGCCAATGTAAAGTGGTCCGTGCAGAAGATCGGCTGTGACACAGATTGATTCATAGGGCCCGACGAAACTAAATAGATGTTCAAATTAATCAGGGAATCACCTGGGCTCCTTATTGGAATGCGACTCCCAATGCGGACAATTCCGCACTGCCGTCTCCCATTTTGTCCTTCCGTAGGAAATCCAGGAAACTAGGCTGAGCGATCAACAGTGCGAGATAGTAAAGTTCTCGTTCAAGGCTCTTAAACCGCTCAAAGAAGACCGTCCCACAGGCAACACTTTTCCATTGCCTAAGCTCCGAGCTCACCCAGCTATCAATGTATATATGGATATCGTCCCCCAGCGGTACAGAGAACACTTGGACATTTTCTGAGGTAAAACTATGGTTGGCCATGGATAAACTACTCGGATGCCTCAGAAGAGAGAAATATGTTCTGGTTTGGGCTCTTCAAGTTAAAAGTATATTTGATTTTAACGTCAGTAATATTTTTATGTTAATATTTTATAACTTACTATTGTACTTCTTGTAGAGAATATATTTCTATCCACCACACCGGACCGCACAGATCGAGCAGCAGTTTCCTTCCGTCCTCGTCAAGCTGATCTGTGATGCTATGGATGAACAAAAGGCTCATGATCGCGAAGGAAAACTGATCCAAGGTTGGATCACGCCTGAGCAGTGGACTGCGATGAGGGCTAGATTCAACGAGGATAGGTATAGGAAAAAGTCAGAGAAGGCCAAGGCGGCTCGACATAGGGCGGAAAAGTGGTGTGGTGGGTCAATTCCGATGACCGAATATTTTTGTCGCTGGATACGTCTTTCATTGTATACGTATAATTTTTAATTATCGTGGCCTAATTTTTTTACTTTAATAACAAATAATATATTTCTTAACAGGTCCAGAGGGGTGAGGACGCGAACATGGTGACAGTGTTCCTTGCCACTCATAGGAAGTTGGGACAACTTATCGATGATAGGGCGGCGCAGAGCTACGTAAGTATTACTCTTATGTTTTGAACATTTTGATAAAACTTAGCAAAATACATGTAATTAGTAATAAGTACCTAAGATATATAGTAAGTAATACGCTTATCGATAGATACATATTTTTCTAGGATGAGTATAGGAGGCTCCACGAAGAGTCAACCCAGCCCACACAGGGAAAGGGGGTAGTTCCTCGGAACCCGTGGCCCACCCAGCTCCGTCGGATGACGAGCTGTGGATGAGAGTCGTTGGTGGTCTACATAGGGGTACGTACTACGGTACAGGATCCTACGACATCTATGTTGTGTCACAGTCCTCTAGGATACCCTATGCCAATGTGCATACCCCACAGCCCTCCCAGAAGTCACAGCGAACCCAGGAGAGAGTTGACCTTCAAATCGCATCTCTGCGTGACGAGTTGATTTAGAGGATTATGGTGCAGCCACAGCCGCAGACGAGCGATGCGACGCTCATAGCATATTTCGAATCGCTGGAGCGTAGCATCATGGAGTTGAGGGATCTGGTCGACAGAGCGCAACGTGACATTGCTACAGGAGTCAGAGTTGAACGTGGGCGCTACACTATCGAGGATACATGCATCACATATTGAGATGAGCGAGCGAGTAGAGACCGTGGGCACTTCACTATCGAGGATGCAGGCGTCACATCTTCAGATGGGCGAGTGAATGGAGCATAGTACTAGGAGCTTGTTATCTGTCATAGATACTTGCGACGCTCGACTGACAGAGTTGGAGCAGCGACGTCCTCCTGGTCCCCCTGCATCGTCATCTACTTTGACTCCTGCATCGGGTTCTGTGATGCTTATACATGAGAAGTTTGACGCGCTATTATCTCATATTCGATGCGGCTCCTCCCCCTGATCAGTAGTAGTTTTTTTGACATGTGTGTATTGGTCCATTCATGAAAGTTTGTACTTATTATTTGTAAACTTTTATTGTGTGACTTATTTATATATTTTTATTGTGTGACTGGATATTGTGTAACTACATTTTGGCCTTAGAGCTTTTTATTGATTTATTTCACCATTATTGTTGTGTGATTGTACCGGTGTTGAGTGTTCCATCGAAGGGGTCGACAAACCCAGAAAATTCAGCGGAGGGTTGCTCAGGGTCTGTCTATTTATTTGAAATGTGATCATACTGCAAGCATGTTATACTGTGATATTACAAGCATTCATTTATTTCTATTTTTTTCAATTAGCGACGTTCAGCGACGTTTAGTAACGTTCATAATGTCGCTAATAACGTCGCTAAATTGTGAATATCAGCAACGTTTAGCTACGTTTAGTGACGTTCATTGACTTTACGTCACTGATCGTCACTACACGTCACTAAATATTGCTGACATGGCAATTTTGGCCATGTCAGCTTTTCGTCGCTGATTATGTCGCAGATAGTCGCTAAATTTAACGACAATTACCGACCAAAATTCAACATCACAAATTTGGTGACACTCTACGCTAAGAGTCACAATTTTGTGACTTTGTAACGTCACTAAATTACGTCGCTACAACAACGTTTTTTGACGTTGTTTTGATCAGCGACTAGCTTTTTCGAGACTAAGTCCAACCGTCGCTAAATACGTCGCTACGCAGTATTAGCGACATAATTTAGCCATTTGGCAAAGCTTTCCTGCGACGCTAATTTGCCTTATTGTGGTAGTGAGAGTATTAGGGATAAAGACACCATGTGAGATGCTATTGGGCTATAATATTTTTTATTGTTCCACCCAGAGTGTTTGGCTGCACATATTTTGTACGAGATCACAGAATGACGGTGAGCAAGTTGGATCCACAAGCAGTTAAATATATCTTTGTGGTCTACTCATCAAGTCAGAAATGATACAAGTGTTGCTGTCCCACTGAAAGAATGATGTTTGTCAGTATGGACGTGATCTTCCGGAAGTTTGAACCATTTTATGGGGAGAAGACGGTGTTAAGTTCCTTGTTCGAGGATAGCTCTACTAATGCTAGTAGAGAGGGGGATAATGAGAGTGGCGTCACAGTTGGTAAGATTACATGTCCTTTTGAGTCACCGAGGAGTGATGGTGTCTCAGGGGGAACCGACAGTCAGGGAGAGCTGAGAGTATATAGGGAGCATGAGCAGCATGAGCTTCCTCCTTCTGTGCCTAGGTTAATACCCACAAATGCTGATGTCCCAAGTCCCTCTCTCCATGACCTTCTTCAGCCCATCCACCTGAGTCACCTGGTAACAATTCATCCTTTGATGCTTATAATACTCATGTCTTGCTTCGTAGAACTTCTAGAGTCAATGCTGAAAAACCTCCAGCTAAGTTTGGCAGTTGGGATACTGACATCGCACATTACATTTCATATGCATTTACTCCACCTGCATATAATTCCTTCCTTGCATCAGTAGATTCAGTGCTTGTACCTAACAATTGGAAAGTAGCTAAGCAAGATCCTAGGTGATTGAGTGCCATGCAGGAGGAACTTCAGGCCTTGAAGAAGAATGACACATGGGAGTTGGTACTACTGCTAGCTGGAAAGCGTGTTGTTGGATGTACATGGGTTTATACTATTAAGCAGACTCCAGATGGAAAACTTGACAGGTACAAGGCCAGATTGGTTGCTAAAGGCTATAGCCAAACTTATGGTATTGACAATAACGAGATATTTTCTCCAGTAGCAAAGATGAGCACTGTGCGAGTGTTGGTGTCATGTGCTGCCAACTTCAATTGGAAACTACATCAGCTAGATGTCAAGAACGCCTTTTTGCATGGGAATCTCCATGAGGAGGTGTATATGGAGATTCCACCAGGCTTTGCTAATTCATAAGCAACGAAAAAGGTATGCAAATTAAAGAAGTCTCCGTATTGGCTAAAGTGGTCTCCGAGAGCATGGCTTGATAGATTCAGGCTTACAGTCTGTGGTATGGGGGTATAGGCAGTGCAATGGAGATCATACTGTATTTTATAAGCAATCCAAGACTCGTATCACTGTTCTTGCAGTCTATGTTGATGATATTGTAATTACTGGAGACGATACTGAGGAGATCCTACGGCTGAAGAAAAGACTTGAAGAGGAATTTGAAGTTAAGGATCTGGGGAAGTTGAAGTACTTTCTCGGAATTAAAATTGCAAGGTAACGAAAGGGTATAGTGCTTTCTCAGCATAAGTACGCTCTGGACCTTCTTTCAGAGATATGAATGCTGGGTTGCAGGGTTGCTTCTACTCCTATCGAGCAGAATCACAAGTTGTGTGTTGAGGGTAGTGATCCGGTGAGTAAGGAGCAATATCAAATATTAGTTGGTCGGCTTATATATCAATGTCATACGATACCTGATATTACTTATGTCGTGAGTGTGGTGAGTAGATATATGCATGATCCCAAGAGCAACATATGGAGGCAGTTCGCAGAATTCTCTGGTATATTAAAGGAAGTCCAGAAAATGTGTTATGGTTCAGAAGTTCTGGACATCTGAGAGTTGAAGGCTATTGTGATGCCGATTGGACGGGTTGTATGGACGATCGCAAGTCCACTATAGGTTACTGTATATTTGTGGAGGCAATATTGTATCTTGGCGCAGCAAGAAGCAAGATGTAGTGGCTAGGTCTACAGCTGAGACCGAGTACAGGGATATGACAGTTAGCCTGTGCGAGATGATGTGGGTGAAGAGCTTGTTGGCTGAGATGCGTTTGTTTAGAGGAGACTCCCTGCAACTTTGGTATGACAACAAATCAGCAATTGATATTCGAAACAATCCAGTTCAGCATGATCGTACCAAACATGTGGAGATTGATCGGCTCTTTATCAAGGAGCAGCTGAATAGAAAAGTTTTGACTTTGAGCTATATGAAATCAGCGGAGCAGTTAGCTGATTGTTTAACTAAAGGTTTATGTTTTAGAGAGTTTGACATCTTTTGTAACAAGATAGGGATGATCTATCATCCATCTTGAGAGGGAGTATTGAGTTTTGAGTTATGGGAACTTATTTAGTCCAACATTGGATAGAAAGTAAGAAGGAGGCTAGTCTCCTCCTATATATATATATATCTCCTCTTTGAAAAATAAATCAATTAAGTTTTTCTACAATATATATATATATATATATATATATATATATATAATATCTTATTTTCTCAAACAGGACTTGCGTTAAGAAAACACTCATTTGAGACGCAAAATGAGTAACATATAATTGCAATCCAAACCAACCCTAAGTGTACTTGCCACTTTAGAACTTTTACAACAACATAGTTTGTTCAAGTTTCCTTTCCAAGCCGTTCGACCCGGTTCCATTCCTGGGTGCAAATACTCGAGGAAACAACCGAGGGGCTCGAGTATTATACTCTATTAGCAGAAGCACACCCTCATCTAATCATACTGCAGGTAGGAAGCCATAGAGTACAACTTGAGCTATCAGAAATGGGAACCAAACATCAAAGTTTCTCAGCTGACCAGAGTTTTCGCAGTATGCCCAATGCGTTTGGACCAAGAATTGAGAGTAGTTTACACTATGAATGCCAAACAAACAAAATTGAAATACCCAGTCCTAGTTAATTTCTTTCTATATCCAAAAATGGCACAATAAACGCCGGCAATCTTCCAAGAGGCTAATGTTTGATGAACCATTTAACTACTACACGTTTGTCATCAATAGATATGGGCATCATTTTAGATTATAGCAATTGCAAATCTCTGAAATAAGATATTACACATAAGTGATCATGCAACTCACTAATCCCTCTTACATCCCAACAACTCAAACCCCCCGGAAGAAGGAAAAAAACCCAGCAGCAGTTGCATATACTGCCTAGTTAGCAACTCATGAGCAGCTCCAAAGCATCATGTTTTCGTGTATTCAATAATACACAGGCAACAGCTAGCATATCGCCAAACGCAGAATGACTGATCTGTTGGCTGTGTATGTGAGCAACAACTTCCTCTTTTTTCTTTAGTTCCACGTCAGTTGGACCACTCCCCTCTTATATGTATATATTAGTTCTTCTTTATTGCTCTCTTAAAGATGTTGTGTGGGAAACCCCTTGAGTCACACGCGCGCGAGCCGCTGTCCGGTCTGGCTCGGTTCGGTTTGGCGCGCGTAACGAGTGCAGGTACGGGCCCACACGTGCGGGCGCCGAATGCCGATCCAATTACTGTTCGGATTCGGACTGGGATCCTAAAATCTTTTTGCTCCCCTTTATTTTTTGAACCGATTTGACTCATTCAAATTTTGAACGTTGGACATTTATTACTCCCTATGTCCAGGTTCATTTTCCACCTTTTAAACATGTGACAGCTCCACAAATTTCTTTCTTCATTACTCATTAAACGTCTGGTTTAATAGCATTTACTTTGTTGTCTGTAGTGAAGACTTGGTTCTTTCCCCTATATTTGTTGAGGTTCTCATCTCAATTCCTCTCTATAGAAAATTTTCCTACATGAAATCTCTCTCTTTTCGAGTTGTGTGCAACGAAGAGAACCCGGTAGTCAGGAGGTTTTACCACTAAAAAATTCCGAAAAACGTCTGCACATAAATTTTGGATCAACTCTTAGGACAGTGTTTCGTGTACGACTTTTCCGAAAATCGGTAACATTTTTTTTTTCCTCCTTTCTTCTCTTATCAAATTTCTGGAAACGATTTCATTTGTATTAGAGTAACAGGTTGTGTATCCTTTTATGTTGCATGGACACGGATAGGGACAAGGAAGAAGAATAGTAATCATCTGGCTATATGTTGATGTGCCTGTACTGTGGGACATGGTTCACAACACCGATTTGAAAAACCCACATTTATTAGTTTTCATACCACAGAATTTCATCAAAATGTCAGGTGGATTAGGATCCCAGGAATTCAATATGATTTGAGTAAGGTTGTTCCTTTAGGAGTACTTCATGCCTGGTGTCTTATACTAAAGCTTGATGGTACTCTCGAAAATTCTTAAAGAAGCTTTGGCAGCAGTAAGATCAAAATTCAGGAAAACAAATATAAATCTTTACCAAGAACCCATTTGGTCGATATAATTAGTTTAAAAACAGAAATATCTCGTGTTGTAAAAAAAATTTAAGAGTAGTTGGTGTAATTAGCTATAGATTTTTTATTTTATTTTTTAGAAATTTCAAGGAAAGAAAATCCAGCTAGTCGAAGCGTTCTCCGGTCAAATTTTGCCACTGTCTCCGTTTAAAAAATTGAGTTTTTAAATATGAATTAAGCATAAAATAATTTTTTACTGGGTGTCCAAGTTTATGACAGTGCGAACAAATCAGACAAAATCACCGACGAACATAACAGATAGCAGCAAAATGATCATACTTCTTGCAATATGTACATAAAGGATGCTTTCTTTTTTTGCAAATACTATCCAAGTAACTTCTGGATTCTTACAATTACAATGCCTATGACACCTAATGGACGATGACCACAAGATGGTTTCTAACTGAGACCTGCAATAGTAACAGTAATGGAAGCGGCGAAGAGGATGATGACGACAGCCGGATACGTGGTGAAGCGACCGGTGAAGACGATAGAGCAGATGAATCTCTCTGGACAACCCTGGGATGAAAAAAAATTATAGGCTCCGATACCATAAAACAAATTAACAATATTGATTTTATTAATTGATGATCGAAAGAGCAATACAACTATGAATATATATATATAGATGAAAAACGAATCCAAATACGTATTCATATAGGAGAATAAATATAATCATAAATCTAATTAATATTAATTAAGACTATATATAATCCTAAATCTAACTAATCTTAACATGTCCAATAGTCGAAAATTCGACAATTCTAAATTTAAAAAAAAGGAAAGAAAAGATATGCTAGACCGGCTAGCATCCTTGTATAAAATATGTCAGCCCCTCTAGAATATTTCCTGCAAGTACGTTAGTCCGTCTAGCATATTCTCCCTCTACGGGTAAATGTCTCAGATCTCTCCCTAGAACTAATTTATAGATTTATTTATAAGGCTAAATTACAACTTGATACCCACAACTATCCAAATGTTCAACTTGATACCCTCAACTTTGATATGTGCTATTTTTATATCCTGAATTTTTTTTTGACAAAATTGTTGCTCCCTCCCCTCCACACCCCACCCCCCCCCCCCCCCCCCAACAACCCCCACTCCCTCCCACCAACGACCTCCCCCTACCCCTCCCTCCCACCTCCTGCCGACGACCTCCCCCTCCCCCACCCTCTCGCGCCTACGACCTCCCCCTCAACGCGCGCTGTGGGCCAGCTCGGAGCCGCGCGGGACGGCAGGGCACGTTGCAGTTGGTGGATGTGTGGGCAGGGGCGAGACGTAGGGCGGCGGGATCGCGAGGGGGGTAAGTCGCTGCAGCCGGAGGCGGGGGCAGGGGCAGCCACACGTGGCAGAGGGCACGAGGGCAGCCGCACGGGGCGGTGTCGCGTGGGGCACGGGGTTTGCCTGGGGACGAGGGAACGGCTGTAGTAGGCAGTCGCGGAGGGGTATGGCGGCCGGAGGAGGGGGGGGGGGGGGAGATTTGTGTGTTAGGAAGGGAGGGGTAGTTTTATTTTTTTTTTGTTTTTTAATTTTGAGTATCAACATAAAAATTATTATATAATTGAGGATACTAAGTTAACAACTATCAAAGTTAAGGATATCAAGTTGAACATTTTAGATAGTTGAAGGTATCATGTTATAATTTAGCCCATTTGTAAACCAAATGAATAACTAGGGTCTATAAGCATGCAATCACGAGATTATGCTTCTTATCCGCAAGTAAAAATAAAATGCAGACATGCAACCAAAATAACCCATCAATAGCATTTAGATTATACTTAAGGAATAGAGACGTGCTTATTTTCTGGGAGGTCCTGGGTGAGGCCAGGGCTCCCATAAAAAAAGTGTTTCCCTTGGTGACATCGACATCCGTCTACACTTGCAGTTTAATTCGACCAAACAAAGTGTCGTGACGCCACTTGTCAGTACTAACTGGAGCTATGGCTACATTGTTGGGTGTAGGCTTACGACGAGACATAAAATTGAGGTTTTCTCGTTAAAAAAAATGAATAAATAAATAACTGTAGCAATGCAATTCAAAGATGCAGTCACCAACTACGCGGGATCCAGATGTAAGCACTGAATATCAACACAAGAAAAATACATGAAGACTGAAAGTCACTATTTCAATTGTTCAGTTCTATTTTGGATTCAACTTCCAAACTCAAAAGAGTATCCAACACCCTGGGACTCTTCTAAGAAAATCGAAACTATGCTCCTCCTAAAATGGTTGAAAACATAAAAACAGTAGGAAATTTCATCTGAAAGTGCACAAGTCGACACCTTTATTTAAACAAGCTCATGTACAAGACGATCTTCAGAAATAATAATAGTCCTGTGTGTTACACATTCTCTGTTACACGACATCAGAAGATAACTCAAGCACTAGAAACCGGGTGTCGGGGTGGGATACCCATTCTGTCCAAGATCCATCATAGACTGGAACATCAAGCTTTCCAATTCGGTGGAGACCCTGAAGTAAGCGGCAAGGATGTTAACTTTTTCAGTAACTATATAATGGTGGGTCCGGCAATTCCAACATGAGTAACAGCTAAACTACTTACCAATGCAAGAATGCATGCAGTTACACCGGTACCACAAGAAATAACCACAGGGCGTTCCAAAGAAATGCCTGCAAAAGGAATGGATATTGGTATTGGTACACCAGAGAGCCCAAAGAGGTAGACAAAGTATTGTAGATCAGAAGAAAGGGCATAAAAGAGAGAATATCAGGGTGCAGTGAGTAGTGACTGGACGGTGATGAGTGACGAGTTCTACCTTCTTGCTCAAATCTTTTTGAAATCTCACTGGAAGGCAAGAGCATTTGTGAACCATCTAGCATCTGCAAAAATGTTGCCCGAGTGAAGCACAAACAGAAAATTTATTGTAGCAAAATTAATTTATACTAAATTAATGCAAATGAAACAAGTTTACCTAAATTAAAAATAAAGACACAGCCCGCCAACTCAGTTAGCAGAAAACAGACGCAGCTGACACGTGTATAACAAAAGGCAAACGTGGGCCTCAACCTGGACCCAAGGTTCAAAAACTCGGTATTGGTATCGGTATCGGACAGTTTGTATGAGTATCCGTATCGGTAGTATCGGCAGTATCGGATCGGAGTATCGGATTTTTTGGTATCGGCTGTATCGACAATATTTAAATAATTAGTAAAAAATTAGTAAAAAAATAGAAAAATAATTTACATATTTATGCATTATTTAAGTATTTTTTATTTTATTTTTATTATAATTGAATAAAACAAGTCATCATGTGTATGTCTGTAGAAGAATTTGTCTCTATTTATAGTTTTTTTTTTGTCTACTATTTTGATTTTTCATTATTGTTCTCAGTTGGATTATATATGTCTGGAATCAATTTCTACTTTTTTTTAGCTTTTTGTAGAACATCTACTTTGTTAAAGTTCCTGTGATGATATGATTTTTTCCCGTATCGGCCATTATCGACCAACATCGGCCAGTATCGGTCTCGTATCGGCCGTTACAGACCGATACGAAATTTTATGTACCAGTATCGGCCGATCCCGATTTTTTTGGCCGGTATCGGATCGGCCAAGGCCAGATCCGATCCGATACACTGCTCAATTTCCGCCAACTGAATCGGCCAACTTAGTTGGCGGAATTTGGGTAGTGGGGCCCGCAGGTTGGGGTGGTTTGGTTTGTTTGTTTTATGATTTTTTTTTTAATTAGTTATGTTTTGGTTTTTTTTTTTTTTAGTTTTTTTCTATTTAGTTTTATTTTGGATTTTGATTTTTTTGATTTAGTTTAGTTTTGGATTTAGTTTAGTTTAGTTTTGGAATTTGGTCTATATAATTAATTATTTTAAAAAAATTGTGTACAAATAATAATAAATTATCTTTTAGTGATATGAAAAAAATATAATATTGATAATAATATTAATCAATAGAATTTGTTATCATTCATATTAGTCTAGATAATAACAAATTAGTATAGATAATAAAAAAAATCGAAAATAAAATTACCGAAAGTAAAATTTAGAGGTCGAAACAACATTTTTTTTGAGATTCTAAAAATTTTCGAAGTCCGTCAAACGGTAAAATCGTTTATCCTGTAGTACTTTTTGATACGGTCATTTTCGCACAAACTGGACCTTGTTTTGATCTCTCAGTCAAAAGTTATGATACTTTAAAGTTTTAAATTTTATATTTTTTGTCTGTAACATGTGCATCTTGTTTCGGATGAAAATTCTTTCTACACGAATTGTGTTACTCTCGTCAAAAACATACAAATCGACATAATGTTTAACGAATTTTTTTTTTTCAAACAAATAGTTATGGCCGCTAAAAAACTGCTCGACGGCAGATGTAATATTCTTACGGCAGAATTTTTTTATTTTTGGTTGTTCAATGATAGTATATTTTATTTTGGATGTTAATTTTTTTTCTAATTTATTTAAAAAAATTATTGCTACATTGTCTCTTCTCCAGTATACTTTAGTTACTTTATTAAGTAACATTAGATCATTCCTGGTTAAACCAAACCGAAACAATAGCCGTTGGACATAAACCAACTCCTGAACCAACACAAATCTATAGACCCAAATCAAATTTCAAACCCAAATAAAAATCAAACCAAACCAAAATCCAAATTTCAAACCCAAATAAAAATCAAACCAAAATCCAAAACTAAACTAAATCAAAAAATTTAAAATCCAAAACAAAACTAAATAAAAAAAAACTAAATAAAAATAAATAAAACATAACTAATTAAAAAAAACTCATAAAACAAACAAAATCAAACCAAACCAAACCACCCCAACCAAGTGGACCCCACTGTCCAATTTCCGCCAACCCTGTTGGCCGAAATTGTGCAGTGGGGTCCACTTGCTCTACACGTTTGTACACGTGTTCGCTGCTTTCTGTTTTCCGCCAATGAGTTGGCAGACTGTGTCTTTATTTTTAATTTAGGTAAACTTGTTTCGTTTGTATTAATTTAATATAAATTAATTTCGCTACAGTAAATTTTCTGAAGCATAAACTTTGTTTGATAAATTTCAGCAAAGACCAAATATTTTAATGTTAAAACTTTTTAATAACAAAATGCAGATGCCTCTTTGAATGAATTACAAGTTCTAGTATTCCATGGATCAAAACTGCTGGGTCCCCACCCAGGAAGCAGCCCCAAGGTTACTTGCGAAATGCATATAGGACCATACTAATGATCGGTGAATATCCAAACTAAAACATGTCCTTTGTATATAGCAGGCAGTGCTCCTAAAACAATGTAGGAGAGCAGGAAGACAATGACAGACAACTATGTATCACCACATTCTGTCGATTCCAAGTGAATCTCAAGATCTATATACATTTATTCTGAGCCTTACAATAGAGTTAAAACTCAATAACATCTATGGATTTCAGATCTCAGTTCATGTTTGCCTCAGATTCAAAGCAACATCAAAATTTCGATGCATTAGGTTCAAGTAGGAGTCTTGGACATTTTCATCAATCAATTAAGCTCCACATATTCAAGCTTTGGAGAAAATGCAAGTTAAGAAACAGTTAAGGCAGCATTAGATAACTATTAAGGTTCAAAGTAAAACTTTATTGAAGCTTTAGAAAGATACAATTTGCATAATTTTAATTTAATAAATGCCAAATTGATTAATATGATGAAGTTGAACTGCAATTATAATATTACTATTACCGGATATTGATTCTTAAATTATCAATTATGAAACTCCTAGTACAATGATTCGCTATGCATAGCTGTATAAGCTGTCATCATATCTGGATGCCAGTGATAGACTCGGGTTTGGAATGTATTTTGCTCCAGCAAGGCGGAAAACGAATCACTTGAAAGATTAGGTTTGGTTATGGCTGGCCCAGAAATGGTGTAGATTCGGGTTCAGCATATACGTTTGGTCCAGAAGGGTGCAAAACTAATCGGATCGTGAAATTGGGTTTGGTTATGGCCGGCCATGAAACCATTATAATGTATGACGTCTTCTAACTCAAATACATGGTATGTTCAGTGGCTAAACTAGTCTCTTGTACTTCTTAACACAACAAACCATATAGTTCCACCACGAGAGAAGGTTTAATCACAACATATGGGATGAAGGCTTCGTTATTTTAACAGGATCAAGGAAGGGCTCTCCTGTAAAAGCAACCACCAAAATGCTATGCTTCTCTGCAGTTTAGACTTTAGAGTACAGCAAGTTAGAATGGGTAGATTTACAGTAGCTGAGATGGCTGTGGAAAAGTTAAAGAGTCGTAAGTCAAAGTTCACATTAGAATGAGTCACTCTATTTTGGAACTCAAAACATACGATGTTGCCTCATTCAAAATGTCAATAATGGTGCACTTTTGTTACAGGAAGATTAACAACTTAGTGGGCATTGATTTTAATGGAAAGTGGTTTATGAAGTAAAAGTCATCTTTGTATTTGTGATTTACCTTTCACACAAAACAATAGAGAGGATGGAAATGGAGAAAAATATAATTATAAACAGAATAAACAAGAAAAATTATGACGTTGCAGAGAGAGAGAGAGAGAGAGAGAGAGAGAGAGAGAGAGAACCACAATAACAGATTTTGAGGATTATTTGTCTAACCTAAGTCACTTTATAACTCTGCATATTCCAGACTTATACCAAATACGATTATCAAACTACTTTTCCTTTGAAAAAAGAACTAAAACTGTTGTCCAGCAAACAAAAGGTAAGACTACCTACCTGGTTAAAAGGAATGCATTTGCTGCCTGGTACATGACCACTTTTTATTCCCTTGCGTGGTTCTGGGGCTACACCATCAAACCTGGTAAAAGCCAATAAGACCAGGAAAGCTTTCAAGCATAAATGGCTCAAAAATTGTCGAGGGGAACTTGATGTGGTACTGTTGGTATATTAGAATATTTTTGGTATATTTGTTGGGATATTAAAAATATTCTACAGGGGATTTTAATGGGATATTAATGTAAGATGAAAGGTTGTAAGGCCATAAATAGCCAAGAGATTATTAATAAAAAATATAACAATTACTCCAAAATATTCTACATGGTATCAGAGTCCAAACCCTAGCCACCACCTCTCAAACCCTAGCCGCCTCCACCGCCACCGTGGCCACACCGCCCGCCTCCACCACCTCGAAGCCGTGACTCCCGCGGAGCCTTCTGCTGCGGTTCCTGGAGTCTCCTGCGGGTCGTTCCAGACGTTGACATCGAAGACCTAGATCTGATGGAGGAGAGACATGATCGGGTCTAAGAGAGGACGAAGAGTGCGAACGTGAATCGTGAGACGGGTGTGGAGTGATCAGAGAAGAGGAGGATCGATGGAGGAGATCATCAAGAAGTTGGATTCTGGGGAGGTCGCAACGTTGATGAAGCTGATGAAACTGTCGACTGGTGAGAACGCGACACGAACATTGACGAAGTTGGAGCTTTCATCCATCGATCTGAAGCTTGATGGACCGGCCACCTACCTGAGTTGGTCACGACGGGTGAGGAGAACCCTCGCAAGGAAGAATCTGGAGGATTTTTTGTCAGGAGAGAAGACAGAACCGGATGAGAGCTCAGCAGGACGCGACGAGTAAAAGTCCACTCATATGGTAGTATACATTTGGCTCTCCTCAATTCTTTAGTCCAGTCGATCGCCGCCACAGTGGATGGCCTTGAGATGGTGAAAGACGTGTGGGAGAAATTGATAACCTACGATGGTGTGGAGAATAACTTGAGGGTTTTCCAGATCAGGGAGAGATCGACGACACCGTACAAAGAGAGAAGACGGTACAGGAGTATGCCACGGAGTTGGAGCGTCTGTGGTTGGATTATGATCACTTCTCAGATCGGACGAGCTGCGATGACCCGAAGTGTAAGGAGAGACAGGTATGTCTACAGGAGAGGGCGATTAAGTTTCTTAAGGGGCTGGCCGCAGTGTTTGCTCAGAGGACAGCACTACTTCTAGCCCAACCGAAGATTCATACACTTGAGAGGCTATCTCGGCCATGATCCAGGAGGAGACTAGTATCAAGCTAGAGGCAGGGACAGGTGGTCCTCCTGAAGTGAAGACAGCACTGGCGATTGCCAATTCAGGTGGCACAGGATCTAAGGGAGACCCCCGGCAGTGTTACAACTGCGGGAAGGTAGGCCATCTGAGGTATGCTTGCACCAAACCACCCAAGGAGGAAGATTCAGGTAGCGGACGTGGACAATTTGGAGAACGTGGCCGTGGTCGTAGGGGTCGACGGGGTGGTCGAAGAGGTTATCGGACAAACCTGCTGGTAGCAGAAAGCGAGAAGGCGAGAAGGGAGCTAATGGTGCCTATACTGAGGATCGGATACTACTGGGCATACTGGAAGTACTCAGGAGAAAGCAGAGAGTGTCAAGCGATAGAGACATGAGGAGTAGGACTGAGGAGGCGTCCACCTCAGTTTTCGCCAGAGGCAACGCTGCCATGTATGCACATCCATCGGAAGGTACTGATGACTCACTCGCCCATGCATCTGTCTTCCCTTAGATCGTCGGACTGGATTGTCGATTCGGGTGCGTCTCGACACGTAACAGAGAATGCTAGTGAGTTATCTTCCTACACTCACCTAGCATCTGCAGACAGCATTTAAAGAACCGATGGTACTTTCCAGCCAGTGGTCGGTAAGAGTATTGTTGATTGTACAGGTTCAGTAAGATTATCCAATGTTTTACATGCTCCTTCTTTTCCAGTCAGTCTTTTGTCCATTAGTTCTATAATCCTCCAACTAAAATGCATTCTCTTTTGATATTCCTAAGGTGATCTTCCAGGAGAAGGAGACGGGTCAAAGACTTGGGACTAGCACTTGACATGATGGACTGTGGTACCTCGATCGGGAATGACTGGATTCAGCATTGGTATCTGTGGCAAAAAGGGCAGGAATGGAAGGACCAAAGATGAGTGCCGAGGATACAATGATACTCCATCACAGGCGGTTGGGGCCCTCCTCTTTTGGTATTTTAAGTAGGTTGTATCCATCTATTTATGAGAAGGCAAATAAGGAGAAACTAGCATGTGATGCATGTGATTTAGGCAAACTTACTAGGAGCTTATATGTTGGTGTGGGTCATAGGAGCTCTTCTGATTTTGATATTATACATTCTGATGTCTGGGGGCCGTACGCCACAACTACTATGAATGGTTACAAGTATTTCGTCTCTTTTATTGATTGTTCCTCTCGCGTCACCTGGCTGTATTTGATGAAGAATAAGAATGAGATCTTTGCCTGTTTCTGGAACTTTCATCAACATGTCCAGAGACTCCAGACTCAGTACAGAGCAGTGGTGAAGGTACTAAGATCTGACAATGGAACATAGTATACCAACAAAGCACTTGAGGAATACATGTCATCCCAAGGGATACAGCATCAGACCACCTGTGCATACACACCAGCACAGAATGGAGTGACAGAATGGAAGAACAGACACCTTCTGGAGGTGGCAAGGAACATGATGATCGACATAAATGTCCTACAGAGTGTGGGGGCATGCAGTATTGACAGCAGCTCAATTGATCAACAGAATGCCATCGAAGGTACTAGGATGGAAGTCTCTATGTGAGATATTGCAAGAAAATAATAGCGGGATACTCCCACTAAAAATGTTTGGCTGCGTATGTTTTGTGAAGGACAACAGACCGTCTGTTGAAAAACTTGACCCCAGAGCAGTCAAGTGTGTATTCGTGGGCTATTCGGTGACTCAGAAGGGGTACGTGTGCTGGAGTCCAGTAGAGAAGAAGTTTGTGAACATGGAGGTTCACTTCAGGAAGTTTGAGTCATACTACTGTCAGAAGGGAACCTCATCCATGAGCAACTCACCTGATACTGAAAGTATGAGGCGAGAGAGAAATATTAGTCAGAGTGGTAACCGATTTAGGAGTATGGCATGGAGGAACGTTTGGGGAGGAGCAGGAGAGTGAAGAGGAACAGGGGAGGCGATGAGAGGTGTTAGGCCCACGGCTCAGGGGGAGTTACTTACCTACAGCAGGAAAGGGACGCAAACTGCAGGACCAGTACCTATAGTGCCAGTGCAAAGTCCCTTGCCTGCGTCCGTCTCAACTCCCGAGACCTACACCACCACCACCAGATTTTCCTTCAGGTGATATCATTCTTCTTACTCCTCCCACACCATTATCAGTACGGAGAACCACTAGCAGCAATACAAAAAATCCTCCTGATAGATATGGTTGAGACTTTGCTCAGTTTGTTTCCTATAATAACATATCTTCTTCTCATGGAGCATTCATTGCATCATTGGATAGTATTAATGTACCTAACAATTGGCAGGTTGCCAAGAACGATCCAAAGTAGAAAGAGACGATGCACGAGTTAGGCGCTCTTGAGAAGAACCACACTTGGGAACTGGTAAAACTGCCAGAGGGGAAGAGGGCAGTCGGATGCAAGTAGGTCATTACTGTGAAGCAGAACCCAGATGAAAAAATAGAGCGCTACAAGGCTCGACTGGTGGCAAAAGAATACAGTCAAATGTACGGCATTGACTATGATGAGACATTTGCACCAGTGGCGAAGATGAGTACCGTCAGGACCCTGATTTCTTTGGCAGCGAATAGTGGATGGAAGCTACACCAACTGGATGTGAAGAATGTGTTTCTTCATGGATGTTCTTTGAAGAAATAGCTTTCTGACTCGGTGGACACCGGATTTAGTGGAGGAAGTGTACATAGAGATACCACTAGGATTTTGCATCAATAAGACAGTGGACAAAGTCTGCAAGTTGAAGAAGTCTCTCTATGGACTGAAGCAGTCTCCTCGAGCGTGATTTGACAGATTTAGGAGGACGATGATAGGAATGGGATATCAGCAGATCAATGCTGATCATACTGTGTTCTTCCGTCGGAATGAAAGCCACATCACCATACTTGCGTTGTATGTGGACGATATGATTATCACAGGAGATGATGAGCAGGGGATTGCCCAACTCAAGGGGAAGCTTGGCAAGGAGTTCGAGGTGAAGGACCTTGGCCTTCTTCGGTACTTCCTTGGGATTTAGATTGCTCGAGAAGCAGAAGAGATTGTTCTTTCTCAGAGGAACTATGCGCTGGATCTTCTCACAGAGACAGGGATGTTGGGATGCAGACCTGCAACGACGTCGATCAACCAGGGGTTCAAGCTGTGTGCTGAGGCTGGAAAACCAGTTGACCGAGACAGATACCAGATACTGGTGGACAAGTTGATCTATTTAAGTCACACTACGTCCTAATATCTGCTTTGTAGTGAGTGTGATGAGCCACTACATGCATGACCCAAGGAAGGGTCATATGGACGCAGTGTACCAGCTTCTGAGATACTTGAAGGGTGCCTCCGGAAAGGGGTTGACATTCAGGAAGAATGATCACTTGAACATCGAAGGCTACTGTGACTCTGACTGGACTAGTTGTACTGATGACAGGTCTACCTCGGGCTATTGCATATTTGTATGAGACAACTTGGTCTCTTGGAGGAGTAAGAAGCAGTTGGTAGTGGCCAGATCGACAGCTGAAGCGGAGTACAGAACTATGACCTTGGGAGTTGCATAGCTGCTATGGCTGAAGAGTATCCTGGTGGAGCTGAAGCTGGATCAAGGAGCCAAGATGAAGCTGTGGTGTGACAACCAGTCAGCCATCAATATCGCCAACAATCCAGTGCAGCATGACGGGACCACACATCGAGATCGATAGGTTCTTCATCAAGGAGAAGTTGGACCGTGGAATACTGGAGATAGGTCATGTTCCAACCAAGGAGCAGGTAGCAGACAGTATGACCAAGGGACTTAGCTCTGCAGATATGGTTAGAGGATGTGACAAGATGGACTTAGTGAATATCTTTCGTCCATCTTGAGGAGTGTTGGTATATTAGAATATTCTTGGTATATTTATTGGTATATTAGAACATTCTACAGGGGGTTTTAATGGGGGAATTAATGTAAGATGGAGGGTTGTAAGGTGTGAAGAAATGATAAATATGGAAAAAGGTTGCTTTTATTATTTTGATGCATGAGCCTTTATATAGCAGAGTTTACATCAATATTGTTTAAACTAACTCATGAGGTTACAACTGAATCCTACAATCATGGTTAGAGATAATTACAAAGACAAAATCAGAGATTGTCTAAACTAACTCATGAGGTTACAACTGAATCCTACAATCATGGTTAGAGATCATTACAAAGACAAAATCAGAGAGACTAAGTCAATAACTTAATACCCTCCCGCAAGCTCACGATCGAGTACGAACGAGAAGCTTGGACCGTAAGTTTTGAAACCGTGAGGAGCCAACAGCTTTGGTAAAAATGTCTGCTATCTGATCAGCAGACTTGACATGCCTAACAATCAGAGCACCTGCCTGAACTTGTTCCCGGACAAAGTGATAGTCGATTTTGATGTGCTTGGACCGTTGGTGAAAGACCGGATTTGCAGTAAGAAAAGTGGCACTGAGATTATCACAAAGAAGAATGGGAGGACCAGGAGATGGTGCCGCCATTTCCTTGAGAAGCTGTTGAAGCCAAATAAGTTCAGCCGAGGCAAAGGCAATAGCCCTGTACTCGGCCTCAGTGCTAGAGCGAGCAACCACATTCTGTTTGCGAGAAGACCAGCTCACAAGGTTGCCTCCAAAGTAAACCGAGAACCCATGTTGAGAGCGGCAGTCCTCGGGATCAGAAGCCCAGCCAGCATCAGTAAAGCAAACAAGCCGAGTGTCACGAGCAGGACGAAAGAAGAGGCCGGAATCGAGTAAACCCTTGAGGTAGTGGAGGATTCGTTTGACCGCAGCCCAATGATGTTTCGACCGCTGGTGTATGAACTGGCAGACCCGATTGACCGAGTAGAAAATCTCAGGCCGGGTGATGGTGGCATATTGGAGAGCTCCTACGATGCTGCGGTAGAGATGGACGTCGAAGAACGGATCACCGCCCGAAACGAGCCGAGAACCTGGAACAACCGGCGACGCTATGGGTTTAGCGCCCATCATTTTACTGCGACCAAGGAGGTCCAAAATGTACTTTCTTTGGGAGAGTAGAAGACCAGCTGAATTACGATGGACTTCAATTCCCAGGAAAAAGTTGAGATCACCCAAATCCTTCAGAGAGAAAACCGAGTTGAGATACTTGACAAATTCATCAATGAAGGAAGAGTTGGAACCGGTGATAATGAGGTCATCCACATAAACAAGTGTAAACCCCCTGATTTTTCAGGAATTTTTAAAATGAATTTTTAAATAATTTTCGGTAATTTTTGGGATTTTTAACTGATTAAAACCTAGGTATTTGGAAATTAAATAATTTTTAATTGTTGTTAATTAATATTAAAATATTATGAAAATAATATTTTTAGGTGTAAAATAGAAGTTTAGACATAGGATAATTTTCTGGAAATTTATTGGACCTCGAAAGTATTTTTAAAGCCCTAAAAACTAAGTTTAAATAAACCGAATTAAACCCTGAAATAAATCCGGTTTTCTTGACCCAGACCAACCCAAACCGGCCGGTCTAACCGAACCAAGCCCAACCTATCGGATCGGGTCGGATCCCACCGCCCGACCCGACCCGCCTACCCTACCCGACCCGTGCTACAGTGCACCTTTCCCCCCCGACCCTGCCGCTTCGCTCCGCCGGCCGACCCACCGTGGCGCCTCGCATCCCGGCCGCTCCGGCTCCCCCGCAACGCGGCCGCTCCGGCTCCCCCGCAACGCCCGCCGCTCTGGTTCCCCTCCCCGCACCGGCCGCCTCTCCCTCTCCCTCGGTCTCCTATAAAACCCGCTCCGCCTCTCTCCCCGCTGCCTCCGCCGCCTTCTCCGACGAGCCCCTCCGCCGCCTGACCATCCCAGCCACCGCCGCAGCCACCTCCGCCTTCCTCCCTGCCCTAGCCCCGCCACCCTCTCCTCGCCGTCCTCCGCCTCTCCTCGACCCAGTCGCAGCCGTCTTCTCCGCCTGAACCCGGCCAACTCGACAGCAACGGCAGCACCGGCAGCAGTCCAACGCCTCGCCGCAGCCCCCAGCGCCGCCCTGGCTCCACCTCGCCGACGACGACACGCCAGAGCCCGCTCCGCCCTCCTCCGGCGTCCCTAACCCTAACCCTAGCAGTGACCGTGCACTGACACTGTGCAGTTTCGTGTCATGTCGCCTCGCGGACACGGAAATTCCGGTTTCCACGGAGCCCAGTTCAGGTACCCTTTTCTCTCAACTCGTTGCCCCGTTTTTCGTTCCGTCTGTTGTGACGCGAACCCTGCATGACCCTCTCGATGCCCGTGCAACCCGCTCGGTGTGTCGCGTCCTGTGGTGATCGCGAACTGCGATCCAAAAACAGGAAAATAACACCCCATTTTTTTCCGGAACTGAGTGCGTCCCGCCAAACGGGACGACTTGGTCGCGTGATGTCTTCACCGAAAGGTGCGCGCCGTTGATACGGACGTGCGAGATTTCGCAGAAGTTGATTTGAATGTGCGTGCACACCGGAATCAACGCGTATCCGCCGACAACGCCCCGTATCCGCCTGTTCTGGATCTCATCGTAACTTTGTGTACACACGTCGGATTGAAACGAAACTTGCGCCATCAGACTCGTAGCAATACGCTGGTCCTGTGACCCAAGTTTGGTTCAATTCTGAGAACGTTGACAAAATCGCGTATCGTGGGCCTCACGGCTCCACTTGACGGACGATTTTGGGATCGGCTCATCGGAATCCAGTTCTGGAAGTTCCGTTGGATTCGTATCATCGTTCTGGACTTGTTGACACTAAGTTTGACAAATTTGGAGACCTTTGGTTCTGACACGTTTTTTGGTGCGAAGCGGGCCACATGTGGACCCCGCTTTGACCAGAAACTGTCATTTTTGCCCCTGTGTCCAAATTGGACCCAAGGACAGGCGTTTCTAGCTATTTGATATTTTCTGAATCTGATGGTGATGTCTATTTCAGCAACCGGAGGAGTCCCTGCAGAACCCGTTGAAGTCAAAGCTACAGTTGGAGCCAGAACCACAGGCAAGTGTACCTTGCCAAATCCTGCAGTTCTTGTTATATAATTCTTTGACTTATTTATCTGTTGTACATGCTTAACCTAGGACCGTTTGACTTACTTAGCGTCCGAATAACATTCGGGTGCCAATACCGTACGCGGAGTTGTGTAACGTTATCTAGACATGGATACCGAGACCCTATACTTCTCGTACTTGCCTTATCAAGTACGTTATACCCAAGACACTTGACACTATTCATGAGACAGAATATTCCTGAGATATTCATGGTGATTCTGTATAGGATACAGGTTTCATGACATTCTTTATATGCTTAGATCTTATTATGACTTGATGCATTAGTTATGATCCTGCGTGACATGGACATGAGACGTATGATTACATTGGGTGGGGAGAGACACACAGGCTACAGGCTGATTTATATATATATTTATTATGGTGAGGCCTTAGACTCTACAACAGAGCTAGGCACTTTACTAGTGAGATATTATTATGAGGCCTTAGACTCTACATTAGAGCTAGGCACTCTACTAGTGATATCACTGCTACCGGCTCCCCGACACAGAGCTTGTAGTGGTCTCAGCCTGAGTTTTAGTGATGGTCTCAAATTACATTTCACATAGATGGTTATATAGTTTACCCTATTGTTTCATTTATTGCTGCACTGCATTTATTTTGGCTTGTATTATCTGTACCTTGTTATATCCCCTGAGGACCTGGATCCGGATTATGTCCCCAGGATTAGCAGACGAGATCGACCCCGAGGTGCACGGAACAGGAGCATTAGCAGGAGCAGGAGCAGGCACTGGAGCAGTTCCAGATCCAGTAGGCGAGTGATTCCCGAGGTTATGTTCTGAGTATATACTTTGTCCATACTCAGTATTGTTGTTGATATCTTTATTCTTGTATCTTGACAGTTGTATCAAACTTGTTATCGGGTTGTTCCCCGATTTATTTACTTGTGACTTGCTGATGTTTATATTTCACTCTATTGTTGTATTCATTTCTGTGGATGAGATTAGTAGACCCTTATTGTTGTTCTACAGCTTAAGTGCGCCCCGATGGATCCATTAAATTGGGTTTGTCCATCGGAGTGTGCTGCTGGCCATTACCACGTCTAGTCCCTCGATATTTTGGGACTGGGACGTGACAACAAGCACATAGACAACATCGGTTTTCGATGTCGCTTGTTGCTTTCGTGCTTTGAGTTGGTTTTGGGATTTGCTTGTTTTCTTTCCTTGAACGGTTTCGATGGTTTTCATTGTTTTCGTTCATTGAACTGCACTTCAATTCCGATATTGGAAAGTTGAAAGAGGTATTGATCGAGCTGTTCGTAATGCAGGTGAACGAGCAGTAGGCAGCTTGCGAGCGGAGTCGTGAAGCGCCTCTTTCCTTCTCCCTTCCAATAATCTAAGTGAGTGGCTACCATCCCGATTAGCTAGCCCTGCTTCCAAGTCTTCACACAAAAACTCTTGCATTCTTGTTGCCCCGATCAGACGATACCAAGTAATAATAAAAGTAACCAAGATAAAAGAGAATAGACTTGGATAATACTGCTTGTCAATCAAACTTGGGAACGGTTACTTACCTGCATGTTTGTTCGTTTGGGACATTTATCATATGCATAAATACAAGTTAGAATGTTTGTTCTTCTTTAAAATTGTGCTATGAAATATACTGAATCGAGAGGCTATGCAACTGAATCATAATACTGCTTGTCCTGAACTGGCATTGCCTCAACTGCATGAACTGTTAACTTAATAAAACAATACCGATTCGATCACGGACAACTTGTGCACAAGGTCACTGGTTCCTGCAGACGGTCGCTGGAGCACTGGCACCGATCCGATCCGGACGAAACTCACTGTAGTCTACTGCATTTGAACGGGATGGTTTGTAGCCATTACTGAATCTTCGCTGCATTCCATCCTCGTTCAAGACTAAATCGTCCATTATGGCATCCTAGCCAGTGATCCACTGTATATTTAAACCTGTTGCAAACTAACTTGTGTCTTCGTGGCAGGGAAGGCATGGTAAGTATTGTGCAAGTGATTCAGACGGTCAGGTAAAATCCACCGAACGGTGGCAAGTTCATTTCAGTAAATTCTATATGCTGCTTACATGTAAATGAACTAAGACAAGATAGAAACCCACAAATATGCATGCTTCATTAAAACAACGTGTTGATTGGTATAGTTCGGTTAGCTCGCCTTCACCAGTATGTTTCGACATGCTGACCCTCGTTGAAACAGGTTCTCCGCACCAAGGCGAACCGAGCGAGGAGCCGAAGTCGTCTTCCCGATCCAGTCCAGCTGTTGGCGCATCCTGACTGCGCCCCCTTGAAGCATTTTGAAGATAGGATTCAGAAGCTTGCAACTCTTTATACACAATGCAGCTTCGTGGCAAAGCCGTCCTCCAGCCCAGAGGTCTTTATCATTTTGAAGTTTATAAAGGGATGTAATGTACAGGACTGCTATCTCATTTTGAGTCAACACTTTTGTAAGCCCGTGCGGCATATTAGCTGACTCGTTCAGGAGTTTGTAATAGATGTTCATTATCAATAAAGAGAACTTTTCCATCTTTCAAATTTGTGTTTCAATTTATCTGCGTACTCTGAATATGTGCTTGCTATGCAAATCATTAAAGCCTTGTGCGGGCGCAACCCCAGGCCCGCACGACGGTCACGATTCGGGGGACGCCTCAAACGATTCTACGGAATCGGGTCGTGACAAAAAGAGAGGTATCGAAGATGCATTGCCGGAAGCCGTGACGAAGCAAAGCCTGGTTGAGCTTCTGAAACCATGCTCGCGGAGCTTGCTTGAGGCCATAAAGTGCCTTTTTGAGGCGACAGACATAGGACGGACGATCAGGGGAAGTGAAAATCGGTGCTTGCTCCATATAGACAGTTTCTGCTAGATCACCATTGAGGAAGGCATTATTAATGTCAACCTGACGGAGAGGCCAATGACGAGTGACAGCAATGCTCAATACCATCCGAATCGTGGTAGGCTTGATGACCGGGCTGAATGTGTCAAAGTAGTCAACTCCCTCTTCTTGATTGTATCCCTTGGCAACCAAACGGGCCTTGTACCGGTCAATAGAGCCATCTGGTTTCTTCTTTATCCTGGAAACCCATTTACAACCAACAATATTAGAAGAGGAAGGCCTAGGAACCAAGTCCCAAGTCCCATTAGCAATTAAGGCATCAAACTCTAGTTGCATAGCATGTTGCCAATTGGGGTTCTTTTTGGCTTGTAAGAAAGTTTTGGGTTCAAAATCAGAGGAATCACAGGGAATAGGGTGTTTGGTAGCAGTATGGGCTTTAGGTTTAAGGGAATTAGTGGAGGCTCGAGTGACCATACCGTGGGTCTAAGTGTTGGAGGGGCAGAAATACGAGAGAGCATGTTGATATGGCATAACCGGCGAAGGGATCGGCGTAGTGCCTCAAATCCCGATCCGACCGGGATGTGCACTACGTAATTGGGCTTGTGGCTAGTCCGTTTGAATCATAACTTAGAACTTCGGCATCTTCTTGCCACGGACGAAATGCGATGATCCTTTCCAACTCATGGAAAGGCCTCTATTGAAACGAGTCCAATAGTTTTCGTGTTTGGTTGCTTGGTTTTCTTGATTGCCGCTTTGGGATTTGATTTGGTGTTGCTTTCGATTTGCTTGGTTTTCACTGCTGGTTTTATCGTTTAGAGCTTTGATTCTTGGGGAGTTCGGCAAGGAAGGATAGGCAAGATTCTAATTGGTGCTCGTGCTGTGCAGGTCCGCGTAACTGACGTTTGATCGTCGCTAGGCGGGAATCTTTGTTTCAGCTACCTTTTCCTTAACCAGTGAGTGGTTTGGACCCTTCTTTCCTACTTCTTCACGCCAACATCTTTAATGTTTCAAACGTTCACTCGATGATGCCCGGTTGGACGCCTAGGAAATCCTTTGCCACAATGCATGCCAGTCACTAAGAAAGGAACAGGGGATTTTGTAGACTAATATTTCTATATGCTTGCACACCTTATAACTGAGTTTGTTTATAAAGGGAATTGTTTGTTGGTGGCGGCCTAGTGCCTCGGACGGAGTTTGGGCCTATGGGATATCAAAATCGGAACACCGCGTTGAGAAAATATGAACTGTTGCATGAGATATATATTGCTGCTTAACTTCTTTTGTTTCAATCGATGCATTGTATGATATATGAATTGTTCATGCATTTGCATGGTCTGGGACAACTTGTGCACAAGGTTTGGCATTTCCTCGAAACGGCTTTCCGGGACACTGGAACCGTATCGATCCGGAGGGAAATATTTGATTCGTGCTCGTCACGATGCATTGCGGGACCTCCAGCAGGGCTTGCTACCCGGGCTGATAGGGCGCGCCGCTAATGCTTGAATATGTCCCTAAGGTGTCGATCACACCAATGACCGCATAGACTAGAACACATGCTAATTTATTGTCTTGTGCAGATGGTAAGTATACTTGTGTTTCGTTGCAGGGAAGGCGTGCATCGGTTGAGTAAGCAATCGATGCACTGGTTGGATTCGATATTATTTTCATTCCTATCAAAACATGCAACTGATATGAATTGAATTCACTTGCTTCTTTATAGAAGTCATCTTAATGCATGCTCGCCCCTAATAAGCTAGTGTCGATTTAGTCGAGTGGGTTCATCCCGCTCACCAGTACAAGTTGAGTACTGACCCACGTTGTGGGCAACTATTTCAGGCACTCAGGCGGTGCAACGCTAGTGGATAGACGAGAGGCGTTAGGAGCACCTCTATTTTGAAGTATAGTTGAAGTCAGATCATTTTGGAGGCTTGGACTTTCAACCTATACAAGGGCGTAATGTACAAACGACGTGGACTATCTGATGGAGCGCGCCCTGCCTTTTGAGTTTATCTTTTGTAATGCAAATCAAGTAGCCGAGAGGCGCATCAATGTAAACTCTATGTAAATTACTCTGAATTATCAATGAAAAAGCATGTTTCTTCCTGCACTGTGTTCAAATCTCTGTGAATGTGTTTTATAAATTGTTTCAAAATGGGTTCCTATAACTGCAAGTTCTTGCCTTGTACGAGCGCAACTCCAGGCTCGTACGGCATCACGCCCCAAGCGAGGACGAATCGGTTCTGTAAAGGATCAAGCGAGGACGACCGACCCTTTCGGGATCGGGGCGTGACATATTGGTATCAGAGCCTAGGCTTTACTTCCACGGGATTTCAAAAGATTATAAAGGAGTTTGATGCGCCTCTCAATTGAGTTGCGTTCGGCGTCCGCTGCATGGGAAGAGTCGCTTATACAATGAGCCCATAGATATAAAATCTATCGTTTTGGAGTGTTAACAAGCTACTCTCTTTTGTAGCCATGGCTAAGAAGAACACTGCAACTGCCAGCAGTGCTCAACCCATTCAGAGCGATCCAGCAAGCTCTGGAGAATCCGGAGGAGCGGGTTCAACCGGAATGGCGGAACGGCTTATGCACCTCATGGAGGCGCAGCAACAACAAGCTGTTACCCAACAAGCTAACATACAAGCGCAGTTTGCTTCTCAACAGAAGCAAATGGATACAATGATGCAACTGATTGCATCCCTGGTACCGAGCAACGGGACATCCGCAGCGACGCCTGTCACGCCGCCAGCCGTGGCGGTAGAAGACGAGTCAGAAGAGACAGCCTACAGCAAGGAACTCCTGCCGTGCAGCAGAGTTCACAAAAATGCATCCGCCAACGTTCAATGGACGAGCAGAACCGGACGTGGTGTTGGGATGGATTGCTAAGCTGGAGGGACTCTTCAACCTGGTTGGCATCCGGGGATCCAAGCGAGTTGCCTGTGCATCGGTTCAGCTGGAACTGCGTGCGCATGATTGGTGGGAGGCAACGAAGCAAGGAATTTACGATGCCAATCCCAACTGCAAAATTACTTGAGAAATGTTCAAATCTGCCTTCATTGAACAATATATTCCCCGAGCCGTGCGTCAACAAAAAGAAGACTTCAGTAATCTGGTGCAAGGAAGTTTGTCTGTTGACGATTACGACTCAGTATTCGCTAAACTGGCTAAGTTCGCAGGGCACTTCTTGCCTAATCAGCAGGCGTGGTGCTATCGATTTCAGAAAGGTTTGAATGACGATTTGCGTAGGGACGTCATCAACCAAAGATGCCAAACATATAGGGAATGTTATGAAGCGGCTCTGAACAGCGAACGGATCTTTGGGCGCCCTCTCCCAAAGACCGAGGTGCAAACCCCCCGTACCAATAACAATAAACGTCCTCATGAAACGGGAGGGTCTGGAGCACACAAGCGTTCGCATACGTCTGATAATAGGGGCCAATCCCAATCACTGAACTGCAGCCGGTGCGGCAAATCAGGGCATAAAGTGAATGAATGTCGGGTTCAAGGATGTTTCAAATGTGGTCGCCTGGGTCACAAACAGTTTAACTGCAGAGAGGGCAAGCCGAATCAGAATAATGGAAATCAAAACAAAGGGCCTCCAGCAAGTGATGCCAATGCTGTGCCAGTGAATCCACAACGCCAGGGTGCTCAGGGCCGAGTCTATGCATTGACTCGGGATGAGACATATGTATCCGACACTGTTGTAACAGGTACTCTACTATACCGAGAATTACCCGCTAGAGTCTTATTCGATTCAGGTGCTACGCATAGTTTCATATCTGCTGATTTTACTGTTGAGCATAAATTAGCTTCTACTGCTTTAAATATGAACCTTTGCGTAAGTACCCCTTCGGGAGTCGATATGCCCGCCCATGCGATCTGTAGGGATGGTTACATTTGCATCGGAGGTAGGAAGCTTTCCTTAGATGTCATTGTACTAGACATCAAGGATTATGATATTATTCTCGGTATGGACTGGTTGGGTGCTTGCCATGCAACAATCGAGTGCGCGGAGAAGCGAGTCGTATTCCGTCTACCCGGCGAGGCAGACTTCTACTATTCGTGCAGCGCTGCAACGAAGACGGCAATGGTGATATCAGCAATTTCGGCTAGGCGTATGTTGCATTCGGGCTGTGAAGGGTACTTAGCTTCTGTTCGAGACACCCGGCGGGAATGTGTAGATGCAGCTCAGGCTGAAGTCATTGCAGATTTCCTCGACGTGTTCCCAGACGAGCTGCCTGGAATGCCTCTTGATCGTGAGATCGAATTCAGCATTGACACTTTTCCGGATTCGCGACCGATATCAAAGGCACCTTATCGCATGGCCCCAGCAGAGCTTAAGGAACTTAAAGTTCAGTTGCAAGACCTGTTGGACCGAGGATACATTCGTCCAAGCGTTTCTCCTTGGGGCGCTCCGGTGCTGTTCGTGAAAAAGAAAGATGGATCCATGCAGCTGTGCATTGACTACCGAGAACTGAATAAAGCGACCGTGCGAAATCAGTACCCTTTGCCAAGAATAGATGACTTGTTTGATCAGCTGCAAGGTGCCACAGTTTTCTCTAAAGTTGATCTCAGGTCAGGGTATCACCAGTTGAAAATCAAATCAGAGGATATTCAAAAATCTGCCTTCAAAACCCGTTACGGACACTATGAGTTCCTCGTGATGTCGTTCGGCTTAACGAACGCCCCTGCAGCTTTCATGGATCTGATGAACCGCGTATTTCGGCCGTTTGTGGATAAGTTTGTAGTCGTGTTCATAGACGACATACTAATCTATTCCAAGAACGAGGCGGAGCACAAGGAACACCTGAAGATCGTGCTGCAGACATTACGAGAACATAAGTTGTTCGCTAAGCTCAGCAAGTGTGAGTTCTGGTTGAACAGCGTGGCGTTCCTTGGTCATGTCATCTCGGCCGAAGGCGTCGCCGTAGACCCGAAGAAAATAGAAGCGGTGGTGGACTGGAAGCAACCTACGTCAGCCAGCGAAGTTCGAAGCTTTCTGGGCCTTGCGGGATACTACCGTAGGTTCGTGAAGGATTTCTCTAAACTGGCCTCGCCTATGACTCGCCTTACTCAGAAAGGGATTGCATACGAATGGGGTGATGACTGCGAAGCCAGCTTTCGGGAACTTAAGCGGCGTCTTGTTTCAGCTCCGATTCTTGCACTTCCAGATGGGGTAGAAGAGTTTCAGATATACAGCGACGCTTCAGGACTCGGCTTAGGGTGTGTGCTCATGCAGAGGGACAAGGTAATATCGTACGCCTCCAGGCAACTGAAGCCGCACGAGAAAAACTACCCGACGCATGATCTGGAATTGGCGGCAATTGTGTTTGCTCTGAAGTTGTGGAGGTATTATCTTTATGGTGTTGCTTGCAAAATCTTTACCGATCACAAGAGCCTCAAGTACCTATTCACCCAGCGGGAATTGAACCTCCGGCAGCGGCGTTGGCTAGAACTGATTAAGGACTATAACCTAACGATCGCGTATACACCGGGCAAGGGAAACGTCGTTGCTGATGCTCTGAGTCGGAAGCACGTGGGCTCGTTATCTATAGACAACCGTTTACTTCGAGATCTTGAGGCGATGGGCATCGAATTTCGAGTTCGGCATCAAGGAGTGCAGCTGGCACCACTCCATCTTGAACTGGGTTTACGTGGTAGAATCAAATCAGCTCAGGAGGGCGATCAGTTCTTAGCGAAGGTGCGCGGTTTGATCTCGGAGGGGAAGACGTCTGACTTTGTGGCAGGCGAAGATGGGGCCTTACAGATGAAAGGAAGGCTATGTGTTCCTAGCGACCCAGAACTCCGAAGGGAAACTATGGCGGAAGCACACTACGCGAAGTATTCTTTACATCCGGGGAGCACTAAGATGTACAAGGACTTGCGCGGGACCTTCTGGTGGCACGGTATGAAGCGGGATGTGGCGACCTTTGTGTCACAGTGCATGGCCTGTCAACAGGTGAAAGCTGAGCATCAGAGGCCCGGCGGGGAACTGCAGAACCTCGCTATTCCCGAGTGAAAATGGGACATCACTATGGATTTTATTGTGGGATTTCCGAAGACGCCGCGTGGGCACGATGCGATTTGGGTCATAGTTGATCGTTTGACCAAATCAGCCCACTTTCTTCCCATAAAAGTTACTTGGAGCGTCGATCGGTTAGCACAAATTTACATAGATGAGATCGTCCGATTACACGGAGTACCTGCCTCAATCGTCTCTGACCGTGACGGACGCTTCTTATCTCGTTTCTGGACTAGTCTACAAGCTGCTTTGGGAACCAAGCTACAGTTCAGTACCGCATACCACCCGCAGACTGATGGACAGACAGAGAGGACAAATCAGATACTTGAAGATATGTTACGGCTGTGTGCGATCGATTTAAAGACTAGTTGGGACACGCATCTTCCTTTGGCGGAGTTTGCTTACAACAACAGTTACCAATCGAGCATCCAGATGGCACCGTACGAAGCACTATATGGGCGTAAGTGTCGATCTCCAATCTGTTGGGACGAAGTCGGCGAGCGGCAGGTACTCGGGCCAGAGCTGGTAGAGCAGGCAGTTGAAAAAGTTCGCTTGATTCGGGAAAGACTCCGCACAGCACAGAGCCGACAGAAAAGTTATGCTGATGCACATAGAAGACCCTTGGAATTCTTGGTCGGGGATCATGTCTTCTTGAAAGTGACGCCGATGCGGGATGTGATGCGTTTCGGCGTGAAGGGCAAACTGAGTCCCCGGTTTGTTGGCCCCTTTGAGATACTTGAGCGAGTGGCAGTTGTGGCGTACCGGATTGCATTACCTCCCGCCTTGGCAGAAGTGCATGACGTATTCCATGTTTCCCAACTACGGAAGTATGTGCATGACCCAAGTCATGTGGTTAGTTTTGTACAGTTGGAACTGAGCGCGGACTTGTCATACTCAGAAGAACCGGTGCAGATCCTGGATCGTAAGGAAAAAGTACTTCGCAACCGTACGATGTCCTTGGTTCGCGTGCTGTGGCGGTACCATTCAGCTGGGGAATCAACCTGGGAAATGGAATCGGAGATGAAGGAGAAGTACCCTTCATTGTTCATTCAGTCGGAGGTAGGACCTTGTTCTTAAGTTTCGGGTCGGCCTTGTTCTTAAGTTTCGGGTCGAAACTTTTTCTTAGTTGTATATTTGTTCATTCAGTCGGAGGTAGGACCTTGTTCTTAAGTTTCGGGTCGGCCTTGTTCTTAAGTTTCGGGTCGAAACTTTTTCTTAGTTGTATATTATGTAGTGCCTCAAATCCCGATCCGACCGGGATGTGCACTACGTAATTGGGCTTGTGGCTAGTCCGTTTGAGTCATAACTTAGAACTTCGGCATCTTCTTGCCACGGACGAAATGCGATGATCCTTTCCAACTCATGGAAAGGCCTCTATTGAAACGAGTCCAATAGTTTTCGTGTTTGGTTGCTTGGTTTTCTTGATTGCCGCTTTGGGATTTGATTTGGTGTTGCTTTCGATTTGCTTGGTTTTCACTGCTGGTTTTATCGTTTAGAGCTTTGATTCTTGGGGAGTTCGGCAAGGAAGGATAGGCAAGATTCTAATTGGTGCTCGTGCTGTGCAGGTCCGCGTAACTGACGTTTGATCGTCGCTAGGCGGGAATCTTTGTTTCAGCTACCTTTTCCTTAACCAGTGAGTGGTTTGGACCCTTCTTTCCTACTTCTTCACGCCAACATCTTTAATGTTTCAAACGTTCACTCGATGATGCCCGGTTGGACGCCTAGGAAATCCTTTGCCACAATGCATGCCAGCCACTAAGAAAGGAACAGGGAATTTTGTAGACTAATATTTCTATATGCTTGCACACCTTATAACTGAGTTTGTTTATAAAGGGAATTGTTTGTTGGTGGCGGCCTAGTGCCTCGGACGGAGTTTGGGCCTATGGGATATCAAAATCGGAACACCGCGTTGAGAAAATATGAACTGTTGCATGAGATATATATTGCTGCTTAACTTCTTTTGTTTCAATCGATGCATTGTATGATATATGAATTGTTCATGCATTTGCATGGTCTGGGACAACTTGTGCACAAGGTTTGGCATTTCCTCGAAACGGCTTTCCGGGGCACTGGAACCGTATCGATCCGGAGGAAAATATTTGATTCGTGCTCGTCACGATGCATTGCGGGACCTCCAGCAGGGCTTGCTACCCGGGCTGATAGGGCGCGCCGCTAATGCTTGAATATGTCCCTAAGGTGTCGATCACACCAATGACCGCATAGACTAGAACACATGCTAATTTATTGTCTTGTGCAGATGGTAAGTATACTTGTGTTTCGTTGCAGGGAAGGCGTGCATCGGTTGAGTAAGCAATCGATGCACTGGTTGGATTCGATATTATTTTCATTCCTATCAAAACATGCAACTGATATGAATTGAATTCACTTGCTTCTTTATAGAAGTCATCTAAATGCATGCTCGCCCCTAATAAGCTAGTGTCGATTTAGTCGAGTGGGTTCATCCCGCTCACCAGTACAAGTTGAGTACTGACCCACGTTGTGGGCAACTATTTCAGGCACTCAGGCGGTGCAACGCTAGTGGATAGACGAGAGGCGTTAGGAGCACCTCTATTTTGAAGTATAGTTGGAGTCGGATCATTTTGGAGGCTTGGACTTTCAACCTATACAAGGACGTAATGTACAAACGACGTGGACTATCTGATGGAGCGCGCCCTGCCTTTTGAGTTTATCTTTTGTAATGCAAATCAAGTAGCCGAGAGGCGCATCAATGTAAACTCTATGTAAATTACTCTGAATTATCAATGAAAAAGCATGTTTCTTCCTGCACTGTGTTCAAATCTCTGTGAATGTGTTTTATAAATTGTGTTTCAAAATGGGTTCCTATAACTGCAAGTTCTTGCCTTGTACGAGCACAACTCCAGGCTCGTACGGCATCACGCCCCAAGCGAGGACGAATCGGTTCTGTAAAGGATCAAGCGAGGACGACCGACCCTTTCGGGATCGGGGCGTGACAATCGGTGGTGGGGAAGGTGGCACCACCGTGGGGGAATGTGGTGTGAGGTCGGAGGAAGACGAAGACGACGGCTGAATGGGAGTCGGTCGAGAAGAATCCGAAGGAGAAGATGCAACCAAGAGTGGTGTTAATGTAGCTTCTTGAAGCGGAAAAAGAGAGGTCAGGACGAGGCGAATCTAGCTGTCCGAACTGAAAATTATGCTCCGGAAAAGGAAAAGAAGACTCATCAAAGACAACATGACGAGCAATGTACGTTCGAGAGGAAGAAACGTGATAGCACAGATATCCTTTATGTTTAGCACTATACCCTAAGAAGATGCACGCCACAGAACGGAATTCCAACTTGCTACTGTTGTAAGGACGAAGATAAGGAAAACACAAGCAACCAAAAAATTTCAGAAAATGATAATCAGGTTGACGCTGATATAGACATGCATACGGGAACTTGTTCTGAAGAATAGGAGTTATAGTTCTATTATTCAAGTAAATGGCGGTATGAAAGGCATGTTCCCAAAATTCCATAGGAAGATGGGAATGTGCCAAAAGAGCCAACCCTTTTTCAATGATAATCCTATTCCTTCTTTCAGAAGCACCATTTTGTTCAGGAATGTGAGGGCAAGAAACACGATGAAGTATGCCATTAGTTTCAAGAAACGTTGATACAGTTCGGTACTCGCCACCCCAATCAGATTGAAAAGCTTCGAGTTTAGTGGAAAACTGTCTCAACCATAGTTTTGAAAGATGTAAAGGCAGACAAAACCTGAGACTTAGCCGTCAAGAAATAAACCCAAACAAATTTGGTGCAATCGTCAATAAAAATGACAAAATAGCGATTACCATTTAAAGAAGACACAGAGGCAGGGCCCCAAACATCCGAATAAATTAAATCAAAAGGATTTTTAGAGGGAACATGACAAGAGGGTAGATATCTTTGACTCTTGTCTAATTGACAAGCACTACAAAGGCAATGATTTATTTGCAGAAACAGGCAAATTAAAAGTAACTAATTGACGACGCAAGATGGACTCATGCGGATGAGCAAAGCGATGATGCCAACAAGAGAGGCGCGTTCACCAACAAAAACTCTGGGAACGGGTGAGCGAACAAGAAGCCGGTACAAGCCATTCTCAACGATTCCCTTGAGTGTTCTCGTGCCCTGAAGGTCCTTAACATAACAATGATTAGCATGAAGTTCCACAAAAACATTGTTATCGAGGTATAATTGACGAACACTAAGAAGGTTTTTAGATACTTCAGACACAACGAGAATATCTTTAAGGGTAAGGGATTTAGCAACATGTTTAGCAGAGAGAGAAAGATTGCATGTATGCGTAATGGGAAGGGACTGACCGTTTGCGACGACAAGGCTGTCACTGCCAGTGTACTCGTACTGGAGGTTGAGGCCGGATAGGTCAGCCGTGACGTGATTCGTCGCTCCAGAGTCGACCACCCATGGGTCGGTGATGGCGGACGGGCTGGCGGTGTACGCCACATGAGCCTGCTTGCTGGCGGACAGGCGGAGGCGATCAGTGGCGCGGCGATTGGTGGCAGGGAAGGCAGACAGGTTAAGTCGTTGATGGCAATTCCATGCTTCATGACCCTGCTTGTCGCAGAGTTGACACACCGGGCGGGAGCGATCGCCAGACGTGGCAGAGTCCAACGGGGAATGTCGACTTGCAGCCGCGCCTCTACGATGAGCAACATAGGCCACCGAAAAACTGGATTCGGCGCAAGAGTCAAGTATGCGTTGTTCTTCCTGAAGAAGGAGGCCGAGCAGCTCATTCGACGAAATCGGTTCCAGCCGCATACTCAGTGCTGTTTTGAACGCACTATATTCAGCCCCTAAGCCAAATAGCACAAAAGAGAGAAAATCCTCATCCGATACAGAGGTGAGACATTCAGCGAGGGAATCAGAAATTGCCCTTTTCTTCTCAACATATTCCAAGATAGACAGGTTTCCCTTGGAGAGCAATTGAAGTTGTTTCAAATGCATCTGCCTGGCACGAGTTTGGGAGTGAAACATCTGCTCTAACATGGACCAAAGTTCCGCGGTTGTGGCAGCCCGAACAACGTGACCAAGCATAGGAGTGGAGAGAGTGGATAGCAGCCATAGAAGAACCAGTCGGTCCTTGCGCTTCCAAGCAACAAAGTCAGGATTCGGGCTGGTGGTGGTTGATGAATCTGCGGTCGATGAAACAGACGGCGGAGGAGCACCACCAGCGACAAGAAATCCCTCAAGCTCATAAGCCTCAAGAGTCGAGCGAATAGTGTCGCGCCATAGAGAGTAATTGGAGCGATCGAGACGGACTGCTAGCGCCGGGAATTGAAGGTTGGCCGCGGCGCCACCAGAAGCAGTGAACAAGATTTGAGTAGCGGAAGGAGTAATCTGGTTGTTTTTGGAAGAATAGCGTAGGATCGGTTTAGGCTATTATGATACCATGTGAAGAAATGATAAATATGGAAAAAGGTTGCTTTTATTATTTTGATGCATGAGCCTTTATATAGCAGAGTTTACATCAATATTGTTTAAACTAACTCATGAGGTTACAACTGAATCCTACAATCATGGTTAGAGATAATTACAAAGACAAAATCAGAGATTGTCTAAACTAACTCATGAGGTTACAACTGAATCCTACAATCATGGTTAGAGATAATTACAAAGACAAAATCAGAGAAAGACTAAGTCAATAACTTAATAATATAAGGCTATAAATAGCCAAGAGATTATCAATAAAAATATAACAATTACTCCAAAATATTCTACGGGTACAATGCTTGAAAATAGAAAACATACTTTCTTGTAGATCATGAAGATAGAAAACATACTTTCTTGTAGATCATGAAGGAGGGTTTAGGATTGAAGCAAAACCAGATGGGAACAAATATACTATTAAACATTTCTTCATATAATTCTAGGCTGTGTAGGCCCCCTGTATTACAACATACAAAACCAAAATATGTTTCGAGTAGCTGGCGATAGAAATTCTGCAACAAGGGTTACAACTTCAAGAAATTAAGAACTATTTGTCACACAAGAATTAAAGGTTTTATTGTTTATCGTGGTGCAAAGACTACCATACACAAGAAATCAGGTTTCAAATTTTACCAGCCAGTTGAGATAAATCATGAAGACGTAAAATCATGTTAAACTGTTTTCTTGACTAAAGAAAGCAAAAGTATTGAGTTTACCTGGCCTTTGGTCGGGCATCTACATGTTGGTATGTTTGGTTATCAACATTTTGTCTAATCTGAAACAAACAAATAAACCTCACTAACTTGTAACAGTCCGGTAGGCAGACTGAATTTACTCAGGAATAAAGCTCAGAAGCATCTGTGCAAATTATGATCATGTCATGGATAAAACAATTGTTCCAACACGAGTAAACCAATTTTCTCTGTCAAACACAGCAAGATAGAAAATGTGCAAACAAAGAAAAAAAACAGTAAATTCTTTATGATTATTAGTTTGAGTACCTACTATCACCGGCAGCAAGCAAATTATGTATCCGTGCCTTTACACCAAATATTTAGATATATTGGAACCGGATCAAGGAATTTTCATAAGGGATATATATACACATGCGTTGCCCGTGCACAATCGAACTGTAACATTCTGGTTAAGCCTACCCCCTCCTACTGCCAACCATTGAAGTAGTTGTAATGCCGCACATTCGGGTAGAACTTATGCTGGGTAGACTTTGCTTCTGGACTAGTTTCAGTTTGATTTGATCAAATAAATTATGGGAGATTCAATTCATTTGAATAAAGATTGGAGTTGGCACACTTGATGGTTCGATTTTGGAAAAAAAAACATAATTGTTACTTTGACTAGACTTATCCTTTGAGATTAAAAGATGGAATTGACTTCATAATGACTTAGTCATTTGCTGGATTTAAAATGGATTTGTCCCTTGTCCCCATTGACCTTAGTTGGTTGACCCGAACGATTGGATTGTCCCTTAACCTAAGTTGTCCTAACCGGTGAGTCGGGGTAGCTGTCCCTTAAACTAAGTTCAGTTGGATCTATTAATTAGACTTAAGTCTAGTGTCTTGAGCTAGACTTAGTTTCTACAAAGGCTGGATTAATTAAATAAAAAGATATGAGGCTTAATGATTTGTCGAATTTTGCAAAGGTGGATTAGTAACATATGAAAGCAGCTTAATGACTTATGCAAGTTGGCTTGATGGATTATAGAAGTTGATTTGATAACTTATGAAAAGCTAGCATAATGCTTGGGGAATCTTTAGAAAATCTTTTGAGATCCTTCGATATCCTTTTAGATACTTATAATATCTTGGGAGATTTGGGTACCGTAAATCTCATATTTTATCTTAGGATTCTCTAAAATCTTATAATTATGATTTGATATCTTAGAATATTGCGGTGATTGGAAGAAATATGTTTGGATATATTCAGTTTCTATCAGTTGGTTGGAATTTGGATAGAATGGTGTCCAGGTTCTCTGAACCATATCATTAGGATTTGATCAATTATTAAAAGATAAGAGTCGGTTGGAATAATATCTTTCGGTTAATATTTTAATTTTTATGTTAGATTTTTCCTATCAGTTGGTTAGACCTTGGTCGAAATTAAGGTTAGGTTCATTGAATGGTATTTGGATAATCAAGTTGTTTTTTGTTTTTTCTGTAATCGCTTTGGGAGCCTATATAAGAAGACCCTTCTCTCGCTCATTTTGCATTCCATTTTCATCCCATCATATTATTTTAAGAGAGACGAAGTTGAAGACTTGTGAGAAGAAAGCACGTGCAAAGACGACGAACTGTTGCGGTGGAAGAGACAAGCGCAAGGAAGGATATTGGTGGAAAAATTCTTCGACATAACATATAGACATTTCGTCAAATAGTGAGTGGACGAAACTCGTCTTCCCTGGATATTTCACATTTAATAAAAAGATGCATTTATTTGATAGTATGTTTTTATGAGATATTGGTTTCTTTTAGAGGATGAATGCTTTGGTTTTAAGAAAGAAAAAGTACGAAAACTTATGTGGAAACTAAAAGATGAATTGTCTTTCATGCTCATGTTATCGATAGCTGCTTTCACTTGTTTTCTTTATGGAGTATGAGAGTAAAGAACATAAGAGGTTTGCTTGTTTAATTCTAAAGTATTTAGAATAATGGACGTACGAAATAACCTAAGTATACAAAAAAGATTTGTGTTGGCTTCTAAAAGATATTTGTAATCAATAGAAATGGAATTGATATAAAATTTGTATATGCTCCTAAGAAGGCCATAAGGCAATGATGATAATAACTCACAAGTTATAGAGAAGGCTAAGAATTGATAAGTAAATGTTGCTTACTTGGTTCCATGTTAGAAAGAATACTGCGAGTTAATGAATTTATGTTTCATTTATGTGATATGGAAAGAAGAAAGTATTATGAGAAAGAATACTGCAAGATAATAATAATGTATATGTCAGTCTTACAGAAAAAAGAGAGAGGAGATGAGGCTCTACGATAGGAGAAAGAACGGCAGCTCGGTCGTACAAAGATAGTCATATTGTTTTTTGTTACAATGTTTACTTGATAGTATATTATTGATAGGTTGCATATCATGCATTTGTCATAGACAACTTATGCAAATTCCTCGAGCGATATCTGTTGCTTCGGAATCATGTAGGCCTGTGAGGAATATTAAGTTTTTGCAGATCTTCGAAGTACGAAGTTGCCACAGGGGCGTACATGACTCTTCAGTTAGGTTCGCTACCCGGATTGAGAGAGTTGATGTTGTACGCCGCCCTTATTACTGCATGTGTAAGACTATATCTGATTATAGGGAGTCACCCATGGACCTTCCTATATATATGGCGCATGCTAACGGAATTGTTTTGTAAGCTCAAACAAATCTATTACAGGGATAGGTTGTAGTACTTATAAAAGAAATCTCCAACAAATTATTTTGCAAAGATGGGTGTTCTGATATAAACATTGTTATTATAATCATTGTTTTGCAAGATGGAATACTTTAGTTTTTATATGAATTCTTATATATGGTCACTTGTCCTGAGAAGCTCATATGTCCCTGAACTTACTCCTTAACGAGATAGAAGTATTAAGAGAAGAAAGAAATGAATGATATACATGACATAGTAAAATAAATAAATGTTTTTGAGCATGTATTGCTGAAATGGTTCCGAATGGTTTTCTTTGAGAAATAAGAAATTTGCATGGAACGGACATACGGAAATAAGGGATGAATAGAAAGACCACTTATAATAAAGATAACTTGACTCGCATGAATATTGTGATTGCTTTTAGGTGTGTGTGGTCTTACCACTTACCACTACATCCCAAATGTACTGACCCTCGCATTTCAGGTATGGGAGGCGAGCTCGAAGCTTAGCTTGAGTACTTCGTTGCTTAATTGATATTTCCGTTGCAAAAGTAATTTTCAGTTATTTCTTCATTCCGTTGTTGTATTTCTTCTTGCCTTGTACAAGCCAACTTAGGCTCGTATGGCATTATTTTCCCGAGGACTTGATTACTGGAAGCGGGGCGTGATGGTAGTTTACCATGTACTTGTACCACACACCGAAGCAAACCAGGGCGTGATGGTAGTTTACCATGTACTTGTACCACACACCGAAGCAAACCGCGACCCAAGTAACTATGGTCACTACAAGATGATCGTGGACATTATGATGTTCCCGCCCATTTATTTTGGGTTTACAAGAAAAAATGAAACGAAAGATGAGGATGATGATAACTAAAAAACATGGTATATATGTATTTTTTTCACTTTCTATCTTCTTAGAACTGTAAGCACCATTCTTGCATAAATTGACTAGCCAGTATGGTTAAATATAGAGCGAAGAACAAATGTAATTTAATTTAAATTGTCGTACCCAAATAAACTGCAAGAAGTGTTGACTCTCGAAAGTAGTATGTTCTTACGTGGCAAAAAAGTTTACAAAACACCTACTACTATACTATTTATCGGTTTGTAGTAAATTAGTAGTATATCTTTCCCCAAAATATGCACCAATCTAGGCATTCCAAAATGTGCAAACTATTATATTCTGCAAACAATAGTGAAGAGCCAGCAATGGCAGGATTTCTGAACTTTTAAACCTTCCTCAAACCAGAAAAACTATAGAAGCCATAGGCAAATTGCATTTTTCTTACAAGTCAATTTCTTACCTGAAGCTAAACCAACTGTTGTCGTCGTCGTCATCATCATCATCATCATAGGAGCTTTCCATCAGAATGGGTTTGGGTATGGAGCATTGTTGAAATTAGTTGATGATTTTATTGATTGTCTCATTGGCATTATATAGCCTTACAGTCATTAATACAATGATCTCAATCATTATGACAATAATCTCATAATGGAATATCCTGTGACATGTTCTGACATCCCAAATATGTCCTCAGGATATTCCCATGTGCTTATACTATACTTAAATATGACACCCAACATACCATATCAACACTCCCCCTCAAGATGGGTGAAAAATATTCACTAAGCCCATCTTGTCACATCCTCTAATCATGCTCACTGAGGCGAGTCCCTTGGTTAGTCCATCTGCTACTTGATCCCTGGTTGGAACATGGCCAAGCTCCAGTAATCCACTATCCAACTTCTCTTTGATGAAGAATCTATCAATCTCGATGTGTTTGGTCCTGTCATGCTGTACTGGATTGTTGGCGATACTAATAGCTGACTGATTGTCACACCACAGCTTCATCTTGGCTCCTTGATCCAGCTTCAGCTCCACCAGCATATTCTTCAACCATAGCAGCTCTGCAACTCCCAAGGCCATAGCTCTGTACTCTGCTTCAGCTGTCGATCTGGCCACCACAGACTGCTTCTTACTCCTCCAGGAGACCAAGTTACCTCCTACAAATATGCAATATCCCGAAGTAGACCTCCTGTCATCAGCACAACTAGCCCAGTCAGAATCACAGTAGCCCTCGATGCTCACGTGATTGTTCTTCCTGAATATTAGTCCCTTCCCGGGAGCACCTTTCAAGTACCTCAGAATCTGGTACACTGCATCCATATGACCTTCCGTGGGTCATGCATGTAGCGGCTCACCACACTTACTGCAAAGCAAATATCAGGACGTGTGTGGCTCAAATAGATCAACTTGCCAACCAATCTCTGGTATCTGTCCCGATCAACTGGTTCTCCAGCCTCAGCATCAATCTTGAACCTCTGATCTATTGGTGTCGCTGCAGGTTTGCACCCCAACATCCCAGTTTCTGTGAGAAGGTCCAGTGCATACTTCTTTTAAGAGAGAACAATCCCCTATGCTTCTCAAGCAATCTCAATCCCAAGGAAGTACCGAAGAAGGCCGAGATCCTTCACCTCGAATTCCTTGCCAAGCTTTCCTTTGAGTTGGGCGATCTCCTGCTCATCATCTCCTGTGATAATCATATCGTCAACATACACCGCAAGCATGGTGATGTGGCCTCCACTCCGACGGAAGAACACAGTATGATCAGCATTGATCTGCTGATATCCCATCCCTATCATCGTCCTTCTGAATCTGTCAAACCACGCTCGAGGAGACTGCTTCAATCCATAGAGGGACTTCTTCAACCTGCAGACCTTGCCTACTGTCTGATTGGTGCCAAATCCTGGTGGTATCTCCATGTACACCTCCTCCACTAGATCTCCGTGAAGAAACGTATTCTTCACATCCAGCTGGTGTAGCTTCCATCCACCATTCGCTGCCAGAGAAATCAGGGTCCTGACAGTGCTCATCTTTGCAACTGGTGCAAAGGTCTCGTCATAGTCGATGCCGTACGTCTGACTGTATCCTTTGGCTACTAGTCGAGCTTTGTAGTGCTCAACCTGTCCATCTGGGTTCTGCTTCACGGTAAAGACCCACTTGCATCCAACTGCTCTCTTCCCCTCTGGCAGTCTCACAAGCTCCCAAGTGTGGTTCTTCTCCAGAGCTCCCAACTCCTCGTGCATTGCCGCTTTCCACTTTGGATCGTTCTTGGCAACCTGCCAATTGTTAGGTACAGTAATACTATCCAAAGATGCTATAAATGTTCCATGAGAAGAAGGGATATGGTTATAAGAAACAAACTGAGCAATATCCCAACCATATCTGTTTGGAGGATTTCCTGCATTGCTGCGAGTGGTCCTCCGTACAGATAGTGGTGTGGGAGGAGTAGGAGGAATGATATCTTGTGAAGGAGGGGATATCACCTGAAGGGGGGTTGGTGTCGGTGCCTCAGGAGTTGGGACGAACGCAGGCAAGGGACTTGGCACCGGCACTGTCGGTACTGGTCCTGCAGTTTGCTTCTCTCCTGCTGTAGGTAAGTAACTCTCCCTGAGCCGTAGGCCTAACACCTTCACCTTCTTGTCCCTTCTCCGTGCCTCCATGCCAAACTTCTAAATCGGTTACCACCAAGTTCTCCATCTCCCCCTCTCGCCTAATACTGGCAGTATTAGGCGTGTTGTGTGAAGTTCCGTCCTGGTGGTAGTATGGCCCATGCTCCCTAAAGTGGACATCCATACTGACAAACTTCTTCTCCTCTACTGGACTCCGGCACACATACCCCTTCTGGGTCGCCGAGTAGCCTACGAAGATGCATTTGACCGCTCTAGGGTCAAGTTTCCCAACTGATGGCCTGTTGTCCATCACAAAACACACACACCCAAACACCTTCAGTGGGAGTATCCCACTATTATTGCCTTGCAATACCTCACATGGGAACTTCCATCCGAGGACCTTCGAGGGCATCTTGTTGATGAGTTGAGCTGCTGTCAACACTGCATGTCCCCACAGACTCTGTGGGACATTTATGTCGATCATCATACTTCTTGCGACCTCCAGAAGGTGTCTGTTTTTCCTTTCTGCAACTCCATTTTGTGCTGGTGTGTATGCACAGATGGTCTGATGCTGTATTCCGTGTGCTGACAAGTATTCTGCAAGCGTCCTGTTGGTATACTCCGTTCCATTGTCAGACCTCAGTACCTTCACAACTGCTTTGTACTGAGTCTGGACATGCTTATGGAAATTCCGAAAACAAGCAGGTACATCATTCTTATTTTTCATCAAATATAACCAGGTAACACGAGAGACACACTCAATGAAAGAAACAAAGTACTTATAACCATTCATAGTGTTCCAGACATCAGAATGTACTACCTCAAAAGCAAAAGTGCTCCTATGACCCGTGCCAACATATGAGCTCCTAGTAAGTTTTTCTAACTCGCACGCATCACATACTAATTTTTCTTTATTTGTTTTTGCATAAATCTCTGGATACAACTTACTTAGAGTATCAAAGGAAGAATGTCCCATCCTCCGATGATGGAGTATCAAGGTATCCTCAGTCCTCTGCTGCAGTCCTTCCATGCCAGCCTTCTCTGCCATAGATACAAATACTGAGTCCAGTCCTTCTCGATCTAGGTACTACAGTCCCTCATGCCAAGTGCCAGTCCCAAGTCTTCGTCCTGTCCCTTTCTCCTGGAAGGTCACCTTAGGAATATCAAAAGAAACAATGTATTTAAGTTGGAGAATTATAGAACTAATGGACAAGAGACTGACTGGAAAGGATGGAGCATGTAAAACATTGAATAATCTTACTGAACCTGTACAATTAACAGTACACTTACCGACCACTGGCTGGAAAGTGCCATCAGCTGTCTGAATGTTGTCTGCTGATGCTAGGTGAGTGTAGGAAGAAAACTCACTAGCATTCCCCGTCACATGCCGAGATGCTCCCGAGTCGATAATCCAGTCTGATGATTTAAAGGAAGAGATAAGACGCAAGGGCAAGTGATTCGTCAGTACCTTCTGATGGATGGGCATACATGACAGCGTTGCCCCTAACAAAGAATGAGGTGGACGCCTCCTCTGTTCTACTCCTCATGTCTCCTAGTGCCTGGTCCTCCACAGTAAAGGTGCCATCAGCTTCTCCGTTCCCTTCTGATATCAGGAGGTTCGCCCGATAACCTCCTCGACCGCCTCGTCTACCCCCTCGACCACGACCACGTCCTCCATTATATCCTCGTCCGCCGAACGGTCCTCGTCCACCACCTGAATCTCCCTCCCTAGGTGGTTTGGTACAAGCATACCGATGATGATCCATCTCCCCACAGTTGTAGCACTGTCGGTTATGCTGCCAGGGCTCTCCCTTAGATCATGTGTTACCTGAGCTGGTGATCGCTAGTGCTGACTTTGCTTCGGGGGGACCACCTGTCCCGGCTTGCAGCCTGATGCGTGTCTCCTCCTGGATCATGGCTGAGATAGCCTCCTCAAGGCTAGGGATCTTTGGTTGGGCTAGAAGTAGGGTACTCTGTGCGAAAGCTGCAGTCAGCCCTTTGAGGAACTTCATCGTCCTCTCCTGCAGACACTTGTCTCTCCTTACACTTAGGGTCCCCGCAGCTCGCCCGATCTGAGGAGTGATCATAATCCAACCACAGATGCTCCAACTCCGTGGCATACTCCTGCACCGTCTTCTCTCCCTGTACGGTGTCATCAATCTCCCCCTTTATCTGGAAGACCCGTAAGTTGTTCCCTACACCATCATAGGTCCTTCTCAACTTCTCCCACACATCTTTCACCATCTTAATACCGTCTACTGTGGCGGCAATAGACTGGACTAAGGAGTTGAGAAGCCAGATGTAGATCACCATATGAGTGAACTTCCACTCATCGCGTCATGTCGAGCCCTCGTCCGGCTCTGTCTCGCCCGTCAGGAACCCCTCCATGTTTTTTCCTGCGAGGTTCTTCTCACTCGCCGTGACCAACTCAGATAGGTGGCTGGTCCATCTAATTTCATATCGATAGAGGGAAGCTTCAACTCCGACGACGTTCGTGTCGTGTTCTCACCAGCCAACATCGTCAATAACTTCATCAACGTCGCCACCTCTGCAGAATCTAGCTTCTTGATGATCTCCTCCATCGATGCGTCGTCTATCCAATCACGTCACGTCCGCTCCACGACTCACGCTCGTCCTCGTCGTCCGCTCCTAGATCCGAACATGTCCCCCCTTTTTTCAGATCTAGGCATCCCTATTAGGCGATGTCTCGTGCTGGTGCGGAGGAGGCGGCAGCACACATGTCATAGCCGCCGTCGCAGCAGCAGCAGCCGCAGTAGCGGGACGGGACAGCAACAGCGAAGGGCGGCCTGCGAAGGGCGGAGAAGGGAAGAAGGGGGGGCGTAGAAGAGTTCGGTGGAGGAGATCTAGGAAATCCTCCTGTGGTTTTGTGGAAGCTTGGTGACGGCTAGGGTTTGTGGAAACTTGGCTCTGATACCATGTTGAAATTAGTTGATGATTTTATTGATTGCCTCATTGGCATTATATAGCCTTACAGTCATTAATACAATGATCTCAATCATTATGACAATAATCTCATAATGGAATATCCTGTGACATATTCTGGCATCCCAAATATGTCCTCAGGATATTCCCATGTGCTTATTCTATACTTAAATATGACACCCAACATACCATATCAACAAGCATGAGAAAGCTCCAACAAAAGAAACTTAAGTTTTTATAACAGGTTATCAACTTAAACTTGACAGCAACCATCTATATTGGTGCCAATTTCCTAGCCAAGCAGCTATGAGCAAGAGCCTTGCCATAAAACTTAGAAGGCCTCGCCAGCGCTTAAACTTAAATTTTGGTCACACAATTTAAGCTCATGCAATCAAGGAGCACCTTTCAAGTTCTTCTAAAGTACAAAATGTCTAAGATGAAAATGCTTGAACAGGTGAGAATTCATTTCATTTGCTTGCTATCTGGAGGACAACAATATGTCTCCTCTCTTTTATTATTCATTCTGAATGCTTGCCTCATTTGTAGATTCTGAGTCAATGGCATCAGTGACAAAGGAATCTTATTCTATTTGATTTTATTGTGTTTTATAGCTTCTGATTTTGCTCTGGAGTCAAATTGTGTTTGGGAATGTCAAAAATCACACTGGAAATGGAAGGAAAGCAATGTGAGTGTCCAACAAGAAGCCAAGTGATCATTAATTGATGGGTCGACCCTCCTCATTCGCAAGGGAACGAGTTATTTAGGAAACAAAGTGTATATTCGGCGAGAGGATTAGTCACTTATGGGAAGTTGGATGCTCATTGCGATGGGTACTTACCAAGTGTTCATTCGGAACCAAGTGTTCATTCAACAAAGGGCCTAGTCCAGGGGCAGCCATGGCCCAGAACAAGCTGGGCGGCGGCCCAGGACCCAAAGGCTAAAGGGGCACCAACCTAGTTATCTAAAATAGAACTAGCATGTACCATGGGCCACCCTTAACACAAAAGGGTTGTGGTGTAGTGGTTATCGATGTTAGACTTGCACACTATAGATCCTTACTTCAATTCTTGGTAGCAATAATATTTTTAAAATTTTACTTGTATTTCAGTTTCTCATTTTTTTAAAATTATATATGGGAGGCATTTTTGGAAGTTCATCTCATGAGCTCAAGACCGGCCCTGGCTGAGTCAGTAAGGGCGAGTCAGAGGCTCATTTGCAAGGGACGAGCCATTCACGGGAAACCAAACGTTCATTTAGTGAGGGGACGAGTCATTTAGGGGAAGTCGAAGGCTCGTGGCAAGGGGACGAGTCATTTCCGGGGAACCAATTATTCATTCGGCGAGGGAACAAATCATTTAGGGGAAGCCGGAGGCTCATTGCAAGGAGACAAGTCAAGCTAAGTATTCGTTCAGCGAGGGGCTGAGTCACTTAGGGGGATCCGAAGGCTCTTTGAAAAAGGATAAGTCATTTACACGAAACCAAGTGTTCATTCCGTGAGGGGACGAGTCACTTAGGGGAAGCCGAAGGCTCATTTGCAAGGCGACGAGTCAATCTCGGGAACCCCAAGTGTTCATTCGGCAAGGGACCGAGTCACTTAGGGGAAGCAAGAGACTCATTTGCAAAGGGACAAGTCTTTTAGCGGAACCTAAGTTTACATTCAGCGAGGGGGGAAGTCACTTACTGGAAGTCGGATGCACATATAAGGGGATGAGTCATTTACATAACACCTAAGAGATTCGTGGAACCGATTCACTACGGGAACCAGCTGATCATTCCATGGGGGCTCCAATCGATTATTGGAAACCGGCTCATTAACATTCACATGAACCATGTGATTCTTGACAATGACATCTTCTATGGTGTCTTTAGAGTAAAATTCTTGTGTCGAAGATATGACAAAGATCAAGATATTCACTCGCTCATATCAATGAAAGTGGTGGAATCTAGCTACGACAAGCTTCGACTAGCCGGCAAATCGTTCTGGTTTTATTCCAGAGTTTACATCTTGTACTTTTCTATTTTGTTCTTTGAGAAGCTATCTACTTTTATTTGGGTGTTTCGTTCAAGGTTATAAACGGCAACAGACGGGTGCGCGATGGAAATGATTCGTCTACCGTCTAGGCGCTTGAAATATTTTGCCCATTTTTTTCTATTTTACTCCTGTTTATTTTGTATAACATGCACAAGTTCTAGAACAAAAACTTACAAAGTTTCAGTCTTGTAAAAGTGAACGATAGGTCCATAATTTTGATGTTATTTTCTTAATGTTTGCCTAACTTGAACTGGAGAACAATATACAAAAAATGCAGAAAAGAGAGAGAACTAGAGACAAGAAAGCAAACAAAAAGTGTGATGAATATTTTGATCAGTATGAAACCAAGTACTCCTAAGAGAATGAACCAATTCATTGTTTTCCAGCAGCAGAATGTAGGAAACTAAGCACTCCAAATATTGGTGCATTGATAGCTAGTTATGTAAAAGCTTGGCCATCATTCTGTAAAGTTGCAAATTGAGAATGCTTACATGACTAGATAGCTCAAGATAGCGGATAGTTTTGGCACTTATTCATCACTACTTAAACATTAGTTTGTTTTATATGTTCATAATCATTAATATATTGATGAACATATCTGTTTCAGTATTGTCATTACAATATAATTTCTTCAAATTTCTGTACATAATTTGACCTTTTGTTTCAGTGTGTTTGCATATAAATATTTGGTGGGTCAAATTATTTGCAAACAATCGTTTAACATGAATTTTAAGTAAAACACAGATCTTTCTTCAACATAGTGAACAATCAGGTTGTACGGTACATTAATCTACTATCCTACACTGAAATGCAGAAGAAATAAATTTCCTTCTGGAAAAAGTGTTAAATGGATTTTGCGCATTCATAATATAGTATATGTGCCACTCTCGAGCACATGCCTAAAACAACAAATAAGATCAACAATACTCAATAACACACTTCTCTATTATTGCAGTATAAATAGCTTTTATCCATTCAGAATGTTCATTTTAGCAAAAGTCTGAATTCAAACTCCAAGTTCCAATTCTAACAATGATTAAGCCTACTTTATTTAGTCTTCTAAGTCTATGCAAGCATCATCCACCACATCCATGATTCTTTCATCATCTGATTCAAAATCAACCTCTTCATCCGTCTCCTCCTCGGGCATATCAAGTTCTCTAATTGGGATGTTTCTAACACTTTTCCTTGCTTCAAGTGCTTCATCTGCTTCCGACGCTTCCGCCATTGTTCTCCAAGTAAGTCAACCTGACTCGAGCTCATCATCACCACCACCCACAACAAGCCAACCTTGAGCTTCATTAGCTTGCGAAGAAAGTAGCAATTCTCCACCAATCTCCCTCACTTCTTCATAAGATTGTAGTAGAATTTGACATATACAAGGTCTTTCAACCTTGATACCTCAAGCCATTTCTGTTCTTGGTATGTGTCTAAAGAATGAAAAAAATTGGTCACAAATTAACAGTGCAGAATAAAATTTAGAAAGAGAACGTCATCAAAATAATCTACCTACCCTCACAAATTGGCTCAAATTCCCCCCCCCCCCCCCCCCCCCCCCCCACCAATTGCCATCTTTTGCAAGTTTGGGGTGCTACCACGGTACCACCATCCAACTACACATTAAGAGGCAAAAAGAACCAAATAAAAATTTGATCATAAATAAAAAAGGACTTAGTTCTAAATAAATAAAAAATTAATCATAAACAAAAATAATGTTAAAAGTCTTGAAGAAAAAGATCTACCCGGATCAAAATCATAATATAATGGAGCATCCTTTTCATATGTCGCTTGTCATTTTCTTCCAAAGTTTCTGGATTTGCTCTTATATTTCAAGAACTCATCATTAGAGATTGTGGATTGCATGTCCAAGTCATCAGAAAAAGTTTCTCAACACAATTCAAAAACTCATTCATAACCTTTTCATCATTATCTATGCTTGGATCTTTGTAGTAAAAAATTAGATTCAACAAGCGGTGTAGTGCAAAGGACTATCGAGCCTATCCTTGGACTTGTCATCAATAATCTTCAAGATAGTTTTGACATTCTCATCTTTCTTTAAAACACTCTTAGTCTCTTCCTTGGCTTTTCTAAGAGCACCTACCACAAAGGGTATTGAGGGTTTTTTATCCCCATCCACTAAACGTAAAACATTCACCAAATGAATAAATACATTCGATGACAATGCAATATTATTCCAAAAAGAAAAGAGACAAACGAAACCATTGCCTCCGCTGCCTTCCCTTTCACATTATTCCCCATTTTTGCCACGGATGTAAACATAAGCCTTAATGCATTGTTCGTACCTTGAAAACTTTCCAATGTCAAAAATGATGTAGCAAACATAGTCACCACAGATCTTACAATATACCTCTTCTTGGTATATTTTTGCATAAGAGCCAATGTTATATGATATGCATAGATGAAGATGGTTAAAGCCTTTGTTTTTTCAAGCTTTCCACTAAACTTTGATATCTTACCAATTCTTTAAGCATGAGATTGATGGTATAAGTTTTACAAGAGCTCCAAAAATATGATAAGTGTTTCCTAACAAATCCGTCGCCGCCATATTATTTGATGCGTTGTCTGTTACTACTTGAACCACATGTTAAGGACCAATTCTTTAAAGTACTTCCCAACAAAGTCATTGATGCATTGCCCAATATGCGTCTCTTCAAAATCTTCTACATAATCCAGGAATGAAGTGCCAAGCTTGTGATTAACGCATAAGTTCATAATGCTCCTCCTCTTACGATTAGTCCAAGTATCGGTCATGACTGAGCACTCATTCTTCATCCACTCTTCTTCGTACTCTTTGAGTGCTTGTTTGGTCTTTTCAACTTCCTTTTTCACGAGTCGCTCTCTTAGAAGATGTTGGCTTAGAGGATTGTAGCTCGGACCAAATTGGTCAATAGCTTCCACTAGTTGTCTAAAACTTGCATTATCGATAGCATCGAATGGAACAGCTAACTCATATATCCACCTAGCCACATACTCATGTACATCATTTATAGATTTGATTTTCAAAGTATCATTAATATTTTGTAGTCGTACCCTGTTCGGATCAACGACGGATGCCCATTTATCAATAGGTCAAGACGATTTGGTTTCTTCCTTTGTGATGAATCCCCCCAACACTTCACACTCATCTTATCTCTCTCTCTCTCTCTCCCCTAATTCCGGCTATGTGATGCTTCATACGAAATACTCTCCCCTTAATAGCTTGCTACCAACTTGCATGTAATCCAATCTCTTTTTTCTTTACAAGCTTTAACTCCATATTCCCAAGCAATATCAGTGAACTTTGGCCTCAATGCAACCTCTGGTTGTTTCTTCTTATCCGACATTAGTCTTAAAAGAACAAAACATAATTAGTATAAATAATATAAAAATAGTAAAATATACCGATCGATTACCATATTGTACTGAACGCTAGGTGAGACATATATTATCCAAACTCTCCACTTTAGGGAGAAGTATCCTTGTCCACCCGATAGGACATGGATATTGGTATGGAATCAGTATATGATCCTCCATTGTGAGGATCGGATCATTTATGGTGACAACCAGAAAAATTTTAGTAAAGTAGATAGTTTATTTTAAAGTGGTAGTGAAGTAGATAGTTTATTTTAATATGGTAGACTGGTAGTAAAGTTATGAAACCTTACAAATTTAATTACATGATGTCTTTTTATGAAACAATACAAATTTAATTAGAGAAAATACCTTTTTATGAAACCGTGCAAATTTAATTATACGTCTTAAGGTTGTGAAAAGTGCTAGGTACTAAACGGGCGGGCAACCGCCGCCTAGCGCCTAGCCCACCTAGGCGGCAATAGTGCCTCAAATCCCGATCTGACCGGGATGCGCACTATATAATGGGTTTGTGGCTAGTTGTCTGAGTCGTAGCTTAGTGTTTAGCAATCTTTCGGCATCCTCTTGCCCTGGACGAAATGCGATGATCATTTCCAACAAATGGATAGGCTTCTGTTGAAACGAGTCCAATAGTTTTCGTGTTTTGTTGCTTGGTTTTCTTGATTTCGCTTTGGGATTTCGTTTTGGTGTTGCTTTCGATTTGCTTGGTTTTCGTTGTTGGCATTCTCGCTTGGAGCTTTGATTCTTGGAGATTTTCGAGAGAAAGGATAGGCGAAAGGATTCTAACTCGATGCTCGTGCTATTACAGGTCGGCGTATCTGACGCTTGATCGTCGCTAAACGGGACTTCTTTCAGCACTTTCTTTAATCGGTGGGTGGTTCGGACCCTTCTTTCCTACTTCTTCACGCCAACATCCTTAATGTTTCAAACGTTCAATCGATGATGCCCGACTGAACGTCTAGAAAATCCTTAGCCACAGTGCATGCCAGCCACTAAGAAAGGAACATGGATAATTGTAGTCTAACTTGTATATAAATGTACACGAGCTTCGCAACGAAGCGAGCAATTATGGTTCGAAACCAAGAAACTGCTTGATGGGGTGTGGCATCGGAATCATTGGTTGCGGCATGGTGTCTCAGAGAGTTTGGACCCACGGGACACCAAAATCGGAACACGACTTTGAGAAAATATGAATTGTTACATAAATATATAGCTGCTTTACTTCTTCTGTTTTATCTCATGCATTGTTTGATAGTTTAACTGTTCACGCATTCTGCATGGTCTGGGACAACTTGTGCACAAGGTTTAGCATTTCCTCTAAACGGTTTCTGGGACACTGGAACCGAATCGATCCCGAAGAAAATATTTGATCATGCTTGGCGCGATGCATTGCAGGACCTTCAGCGGAGCTTGCAACCCGGGATGATAGGGTGCGCCGCAATGTCGTTCGATAAGTCCCTAATGTGCCGATCCCAAAAATTATCGCATATCTATAAGATAGAACACATGCTAATTTATTGTCTTGTGCAGATTGTAAATATACTTGTGTTTCAGTGCAGGAAAGGGGTGCATCGGTTGAGTAAGCAACCGATGGGCTAAATGGGTTCTATGTTATTTACTCACAAAAACATGCAACTGATATGAACTGAATTCACTCTAGTTCTTAATAGCGAAACCATTTTAATGCATGCTCTTCTTTGATAAGCAAGTGTTGATTTAGGCGAGTGGGTTCGTCCCGCTCACCAGTACAGTTGAGTACTGACCCACATTTGTGGGCACCATATCAGGTACTCAGGGTGTGCAACGCTAGTGGATAGACAAGAAGGCTTTGGAAGCTTTCTATTTTGAAGTATAGTTGAAGTCAGTTCATTTTGGAGGCATGGATTTCAACATATACAAGGGCGTAATGTACAGGACCTCGAAGATTATTTGATGGAGCGCCCTGCCTTTTGAGTTTCCTTTTGTAATGCAATCAATGTAGCCGAGAGGCGTATCAAATGTAAACTCTATGTAAATTACTTTATGTAAACTCTATGTAAATTACTCTGATTTCAATCAATGAAAAAGTATGTTTCTTCCTATACTCTGTGTTCAACTCTCTGTGAATGTGTTTTCTAACTTGTGTTTCAAATAAATTTTTATCATTGCACGTTCTTCCTTGTGCGAGCGCAACTCCAGGCTCGCACGGCATCACGCCCCAAGCAAGGACGATCGGTTCCACAAAGGATCCAAGCGAGGATGATTGACCCTTGCAGAATCGGGACGTGACAAGTTGTTATTAGAGCACGGCTTCACTTCCTTGGGTTTTCAAAAAGATATTTCTAAAGTTTGATGCGCCTCTTGATTGAATGCATTTGGTGTCTGTTGCATGAGATAATGGCCCCATGCAATAAGCCCGTAGATAAAAAAAAATTTGTTTTTTGAGTGTTGAGAAGCTACTCTCTTTTGTAGCAATGGAAAACAAGAACACTGCCACAGCAAGCAGCGTCCCGCTTGCCCGGAACAACCTTGTAAGTTCTGGAGAGTCCGGAGGGGCAGGTTCGAATGGCATAACGAAAAGGATCATGCAGTTAATGGAAGTACAGCAGCTGCAGGCTGTAGCTCAACAGGCGCAGATCCAAGTTCAATTTGCAGCACAGCAAAATAAATTGGACACTCTTACGCAGTTGATCACAAGCTTGGTACCAACAACGGTGCATCTGCGGCGGCACCTATGCCGCAAGCTGTGGCAGTGGATGACGACTCAGAGGAGGTGCAGCCTTCAGCTAAGACTTCCTGCAGGGCGACAGAGTTCACTAAGATGCACCCGCCTACGTTCAACGGTTGAGCCAAACTGGACGTGGTGATGGTATGGATCACGAAACTCCAAGGACTCTTCAACCTTGTCGGCATAAAAGGGTCTAAGCGGGTGGCGTGTGCCTCTGTGCAACTGGAACTAAGGTCGCGTGATTGGTAGGAAGCCACCAAACAGGGGATATACGTTGTCAATCCGCACTGTAAGATCAATTGGAAGATGTTCAAGACGGCCTTCATTGAACAGTACATTCCCGGGGTAGTGCGACAGCAAAAAGAGGACAAGTTCAGCAACCTTGTCCAAGGAAACATGTCGGTTGATGACTACGACTCGGCATTCGCTCGACTTGCAAAATTTGCCGAAAATTTCTTACGGAACCAGAAGGCATTGTAATATCGCTTTTAGAAAGGCCTAAATGACGACCTCCGTAGGGATGTCATGAATCAGAAGTGCCAAACCTACCGGGAATGTTACGAAGCCGCTCTGAATACCAAACGGATCTTTGGGTGTAATCCTCAGAAGGCGGGAGAGACTATCCGCAATACTTTCAACAAGCGTCCTCACGACGCGGGAGGGTCTACAGTGCCAAAGCGTACGCACACGTATGAACACCGTGGTGCCCATCCGGGAATGCAGTGCCACAGGTGCGGCAAGAGCGGACATCGGACAGCCGAGTGTCGAGTCATGGGATGCTTCAAATCTGGTCGCCTGAACCGTAAGTCATTTGACTGCCAAGATGGAAGGACGAACCCCAAAAACCAGCCGAATCAGAACAGAAGACCTCCAGCACACGGCGACAATGTTGTACCAGTGAACCCACAACGCAAGGGTGCTCAAGGCAGAGTATATGCATTGACTCGGGATGAGGCATCCGCCTCCAACACGGTGGTAACGGGTACCTTACTTTTCAGATATTTGTCCGCTAGAGTATTATTCGATTCAGGGCTACGCATAGTTTCATATCTTGCTGATTTCATTGTTGAGAATAAATTAGCTTCTATACCATTAAATATTAACATGCGTGAGTACCCCTTCGGGAGTCGACATGTCTGCCAATGCGATCTATAGGGACGGCTACATTTGTATCGGAGGGAGGAAGCTTTCCTTAGATGTCATTGTTCTAGACATTAAGAAATATGATATTATTCTCGGGATGGACTGGTTGGGTGCTTTCCATGCGACGATCGAGTGCGCGGAGAAACGAGTCGTATTTCGTCTACCCGATGAGGCAGAGTTCTACTATTCGTGCAGCGCTGCACCGAAGACGGCGATGGTGATATCAGCAGTTACGACAAGGAGCATGTTGTATTCAAGTTGTGAAGAGTACTTAGCCTCTATTTGAGACACCCGACAGGAAGGTGCAGATGCAGCTCAAGCTGATGTCATAGCAGATTTCTCCGACGTGTTCCCGAACGAGCTGCATGGAATGCCTCCTAATCGAGAGATCGAATTCGCCATTGACACATTTCCGGATAGATGACATGTTTGATCAACTATAGGGAGCGACAATATTCTCTAAAATTGATCTCAGGTCGAACTATCATCAGCTTAAGATCAAATCCGATGACGTCCCCAAGTCAGCGTTCCAAACCCGATAAGGGCACTGAATTTCTCGTAATGTCGTTCGGCTTGACAAACGCCCCCGCAGCTTTCATGGATATGATGAACTGTGTCTTCCGGCTGTTCGTGGAGAAGTTTGTGGTCGTGTTTATTGACAACATATTAATCTATTTCAAGGATGAGGCGGATCACGAGGAACACTTACGGATCGTGTTGCATACGTTGCGGGAGCATCGGTTGTTCGCAAAGCTAAGCAAATGCAAGTTCTGGATGAGCAATGTGTCATTCCTAGGACATATCGTCTCGGTAGAAGGCGTCGCAGTGAATCCGAAGAAGATTGAAGCGGTTGTGGATTGGAGGCAGCCTACATCAGCCAGTGAAGTTCGAAGCTTTCTGAGCTTTGCGGTTTACTACAGTAGGTTCGTGAAAGATTTTTCTAAATTGGTCTCGCCTTTGACTCGCCTTACTAAGAAAGGGATTGCATTCAAGTGGAGCGACGACTGCGAAGCTAGCTTCCAGGAGCTAAAGCAACGGCTCATTTCAGCTCCAATACTTGCACTTCTGGATGGAGTAGAAGAGTTTCAGATATAAAGCGATATTTCGGGACTAGGCTTAGGGTGTATGCTCATGCAGAGGGACAATGTGATATCATACGCATCAAGACAATTGAAGCCACACGAGAAGAACTACCCGACGCATGACTTGGAATTGAAGTCAATTGTGTTCGCGCTGAAGTTGTGACGACATTATCTATATGGTGTTGCTTGAAAAATCTACACAGACCACAAGAGCCTCAAGTACCTATTCATCCAACGAGAACTGAACCTCCGGTAGCAGCGCTGGCTAGAACTGATAAAGGACTATGACTTGACGATCACATATACGTCGGGCAAGGAAAACGTCTTTGCTGATGCTCTAAGTCGAAAGCACCTGAGCTCGCTATCCATAAACTGTCGTTTGCTTCGAGATCTAGAGGAAATGGGCATCGAATTTCGAGTTCGATATCAAGGGATGCAGCTGGTTCTACTCCATCTTGAGCCGACTCTGCGTGAACGAATCAAGTCTGCTCAGAAGGACGATTAATTCCTGAAGAAAATGCGGGAGCGGAGCTGTCTCAACTGAAAAGACGTCTGAATTTACAGAAGGCGAGGATGGGACCCTACAGGTGAAAGGAAGATGGTGGGTTCCTAGAGACCCAGAACTCCGAAAGAAAATCATGACTGAGGCACACTATACGAAGTATTCCTTGCTTTCGAGGAACACAAAGATGTGCAAGGACTTGCGCATGATCTTCTGGTGGCATGGTATGAAGCGGGATGTGGCGACCTTTGTGTCACAGTGTATGGCCTGACAACAGGTGAAAACTGAGCATTAGAGGTCCGGCGGGGAGCTGCAGAACCTCGTTATTCTAGAGTGTAAATGGGACATCGCCATGGATTTTATCGTGGGCTTTCAGAAGACGTCGCGAGGGCATGAGGCGATTTGGGTCATTGTTGATCGTTTAACCAAATTTGTCCACTTCCTTCCAATCAAAGTTACATGGATCGTCGATCGGCTAGCGCAGATTTACATTGACGATATTGTTCGATTACATAGAGTACCTGCCTCAATCGTCTCGAACCGCGACGGACGTTTCTTATCTCGTTTCTGGACTAGCCTACAGTCTGCATTGGACATCAAGCTGAAGTTCAGTACCCTTCATTGTTCATTTAATTGGAGGTAAGACCTTGTTCTTAAGTTTCGGCACAAAATTTTTCTTAGTGGTATATTATGTAGTGCCTCAAATCCCGTTCCGACCGGGATGCGCACTATATAATGGGCTTGTGGCTAGTCGTCTGAGTCATAGCTTAGTGTTTAGCAATCTTTCAGTATCATTTTGCCATGGACGAAATGCGATGATCCTTTCCAACAAATGGATAGGCTTCTATTGAAACGAGTCCAATAGTTTTCGTGTTTTGTTGCTTGGTTTTCTTGATTTAGCTTTGGGATTTCGTTTTGGTGTTGCTTTCGATTTGCTTGGTTTTCGATGTTGGCTTTTTCGCTTGGAGCTTTGATTCTTAGGAATTTTCGGAGAAAGGATAGGTGAAAGGATTTTAACTCGATGCTCGTGCTATTGCAAGTCCGCGTAACTGACGCTTGATAGTCGCTAAGCGGAACTCCTTTCAGCACTTTCTTTAATCGGTGGGTGGTTCGGAGCCTTCTTTCTACTTCACACCAACATCCTTAATGTTTCAAACGTTCAATCGATGATGCCCGACTGAATGCCTAGAAAATCCTTAGCCACAATGCATGCCAGCCACTAAGAAAGGAACATGGATAATTGTAGTCTAACTTGTATATAAATGTACATGATCTATGATACGAGCTTTGCAACGAAGCGAGCAGTTGTGGTTCAAAATCAAGAAACTGCTTGATGGGGTGCGACATCGGAATCATTGGTTACGGCCTGGTGCCTCGGAGAGTTTAGACCCACGGGACACCAAAATCGGAATACGGCTTTGAGAAAATATGAACAGTTGTATAAGTATATAGATGATTTATTTCTTCTGTTTCATCTCATGCATTGTTTGATAGTTTAACTGTTCACGCATTCTGCATGGTCTGGGACAACTTGTGCACAAGGTTTGGCATTTCCTCGAAACGGTTTCTGGGACACTACAACCGAATCAATCCAGGAGAAAATATTTGATCGTGCTTGACGCGATGCATTGCGGGACCTTCAGCGGGGCTTGCAACCCGGGCTGATAGGGTGCGCCACAATGTTGTTCGATAAGTCCCCAAGGTGTCGATCACACCAATGACCGCATATAAGATAAAACACATGCTAATTTATTGTCTTGTACAGATAGTAAGTATACTTGTATTTTAGTGCAGGGAAGGGACGCATCGGTTGAGTAAGAAACCGATGGGCTAAATGGGTTTCTATGTTATTTACTCACAAAAACATGCAACTGATATGAACTGAATTCACTATAATTCTTAATAGCAAGACCATTTTAATGCATGCTCTCCTTTAATAAGCAAGTGTTGATTTAGGCGAGTGGGTTCATCCCGCTCACCAGTACAGCTGAGTACCGACCCATGTTTGTGGGCACTATTTCAGGTACTCGGGGTACGCAACGGTAGTGGATAGATGAGACGAGAAGGCGTTGGAAACTTTCTATTTTGAAGTATAGTTGAAGTCGGTTCATTTTGGAGGCATGAATTTCAACCTATACAAGGACGTAATGTACGGGACCACGAAGATTATCTGATGGAGCGACCTGCCTTTTGAGTTTTCTTTTGTAATGCAATCAATGTAGTCGAGAGACGTATCAAATATAAACTCTATGTAAATTACTCTAATTTTAATCAATGAAAAAGTATGTTTCTTCATATACTCTGTGTTCAACTCTATGTGAATGTGTTTTCTAACTTGTGTTTCAAATGAATTTTTATCATTGCACGTTCTTGTCTTGTGAGAGCGCAACTCCAGGCTCGCACGGCATCACACCCCAAACGAAGACGATCGATTCCGCAGAGGATCCAAGCGAGAACGATCGACCCTTGCGGGATCGGGGCGTTACAACGGCTACCCAGGCGGCCGCCTAGATCTAGACGGTTCAAAAAAATAACATAAAATCTAAAAAACCTACTGAAAATTGCAGAAGTAGTCCATAAAATCCTAAAATATGTATAGTCGATCGTCAATGGAACTAGGCGGACATCGGGCGGACACCAAACGCCTAGACGGCCGCCTTTTAGAACATAACTTTTATTAAGTCATGCAAATTTAATTACATGATGTGTCTTTTTATGTGTATTTTTATAAAATCATGTTCAAATATATTTATTTTAATAGTCATACCTCTGAACCTTTATCCAAATTTGGATCCTTTTTAGGCGAGTTTGTCCTTTAATTATGAGTTTGAAGGACCCGACTCTTGGATATGGTACCCGTACCCGACACTCGTACTCGAGTCCAGGTAACATAGGGCGAGGCGATATCCCACCCGTCTCGCCTAGACGTCGCTTAGGCGTCCATCCAGGGTTATGCTGCTCTTGAATCAAAATATTCTACAATTATGTATACAAATATGTTAAGAGGAAGCATCAACAGAACTAGAAGCAGCAGAATTAGAAGCAGCAGCAAAAATCGAAAAAGCAAAAGAAGAAAGCAACAAGAAGAAGAATGCAGCTGAAGTAGCAAAAAGAAGAAAAAGAAGCAGCAGAAATAAGAAGAATAAGCAGCAAAAATTGCAAAAATAAGAAGAGCCGAAAAAGATGAAAAAGAAAAAGCAGCAACAGCAATCATAGGTATCAATCACAAATTCACATTTTTTTTGAAAAAACGTACAACTGAAAGATGCAACAGAATCAATGTTCTAAAAATTGGCCTAGACGGCCTCCCACCGCACCAAAAATCCCATGTTCGACAGTCCTAGACGTATGTTCGACCCTATTTGTCCATGTTCGACGTCTAGACGGGCATGTTCGACCATGTGCGGTTGTTCGATTTTTGAATTTTTTTTTTTTATTCTTAGCTGTATTGTAGATATGTTGTTTGGGTTTTAAGATTGGATTTGGATTTTAGAACATTGAATTTTCAAATTTTCAAATTTGAAATATTAAAAAAAATTATGAACTGTATTATGGATTAAGAAGTTAGAATATGTTCGGATTTCAAATTTGCCTTATGAATTTCAAATTTCAAAAAAAAATATGTTCGCCTAGGCGACCCTCCGTCGCACTGAATCCGCCTAGCGAATTTTAGAACAATGAGCAGAAGCAAAAACTGAAGAACAACAAAAAACTGAATAAAAACTGAAGAAGAAGAAGAATAAGCAGCAGCATAAACAAAAAAAAATTAGTAACATACCTAGAGGCAATCAGCAGCAGCTGCTGCAGCATAAACATAACTTGACTACACCCACCTTTTTTCCCCTAGGTGGTCGCCTATGCGCACCTAGGCGAGCATCGCCTCACCCAGGGGAACCAAGTCGAGACGAGTCCTCTCCAACCTGCACGCCTAGACCGCCTAGACGTCGTCTGACAACTTAGATCTATTATGGACTAATCTATTCTAGATTAATCGATTCTAAAATGTAATTAATCTCATAAAAGATTTTTCAAAAGACTAAGTACGAAAAAGAATAATAATAGAGTTAGAAAAAAATCAGAAAACAAACAAAGAGTCCGAGAGAAAAAACAGCATGGAAAAAAGACAAAAAGTCAAAGAAGCAAAACAAAACAAAACAAACAAACAGAGTAGAGACATATAGAAGAAGACAAACACACAGAGTCGGAAAGACAAAAAATAAAATAAAGAGTTGGAGAAACAAAAACAAAAAACAAAAAAAGACGACACTCAAAGAAAAAAATAAAAACCAAAAACAAATACAGAGCCCGAGAAAACCAAGAAAACCAAATAGAAAAAGGAGAGGAGAAACCAAAAAAATGCATCGGAGGAAAACCACCACAGAGAGGGAGAATATGCTCATAACTGGTCGTCGGAGAGGCTGGTCGTCGCCGCGTCGTGTCAGCGTCGGTCGTCGTCAACGGTCGATTGCGAAGGTAGTACCCGGTAACTTTTCTACTTCAATTTTTTTTCATTTGAGATAGAGAGATCCAGCTTCCAAGGTAATGGTTGTGATGGGCTCCAGAAACTGACTCTTGGTCTCCTTTCAGTTTTTTTTTAAATCTGACATTTTCATGTCCGCCTCACTGCCGCCACAGCATCGTTGTACACATGATCCACCGCCAACCACAAAAACAGTGCAGAGAGAAGTTGCCTCGCACTTAGGCGTCCGTCTCGACCGCCATTTAGAACACTGATTTCGTTAATTACCATTAATGGAATGGTTGGGGGACTTTCACACCGTTTATTCTCAAAACAAAGGTAAGACATGATTAACGAAACCATAAGGTAAGAACACACGGAATTTGCATTCCTCTCATTATATCGGATACCGAATGAAAGAAAAGGAATGCCATTCAGGCATTCACAATTAGCAACGAAACTAATACAAATAGTACAGAATGAACATGGAACACTAACTATGTAAGAAATGTTTACTGGTAAAGTCGAGGATCGTCCATCACAACTTAAAAAGAATAAAAAGGTGTCTTCACATTTACTGATGCCCAACAAACACAGCAAATCATATTCATCACATTAAATTATTAATTTCAAATGAGGCAAGCATTCAGAATGAATAAGAAAAGAGAGATTGTTTTTCTCCAGGTAGCAAGCAAACGAATGAACGCTAACCTGTTCAAGCGTCCAAAGTAGATGAGGCTGAAGTTTTGCTTCAAAAGTGGCAGGACCAACCTGCAAAAAAGTAACTTCCTCAGAAATCTCCCTTTTGCCAGGCCTATGGCCCTAACTTGTACTTAAAGGCCACCCAATTTTAACTCCATTATCAAGTAACGACATTTTCAAGATAACATATAACATCAACATCATCAGTCTAATCAGCAAGTAGGTCAAACTTTATAGCTTCAACTAGGGTGTTCTTATAAGACACTCAAGATAGTTCACTATATTATTTGACTATTAAGTTATTAACTAACCACAGAAACTATAATCCATGACCTATCAGTGATAAATTAAGAAACTAAAAAGCATACAAACTCTAAAAGAGAACAAAGCTTTTACTTAGCGTGTTTGTTATACTGTGAAATACTATAAATACACCTTGATGTGTCTAGACCTGAGATCTATGCTATCCCCTACAATCTATTTGTCCTCTACAATCAGTTCATTTAACAGTATTAAACTTGAAATCTATGCTATCCACATCTCTCACTTTCTTCCATTACATAACGGCCAAGTTTAGTGATCACTAATATCAGAGAAAATTAAATATTTAATATCAAGATGATCATCTCTCTAAGATCGATCATAGGTGTTATGCTATTGTGAGTCTGTGATAAAAAAAATTTAGGGCTCGCATCTTTTCATTGGTCAAAATTAGGGTTTACATATTATTGCTCATTGATCAAAAGCTAGGCTATTTCATGTTACAACATGATCAGTGGTGGATTAATTTTAGACAAAGATTCTTCTGTTTTTGGGTTTTATTTATGAAAATAAAGGAAAATTGGGGGGCATTCCTAGCAAGGTTGTAAAAGTCGTTAGGCGTTAGTCGGACGGGCACCGGACACCTAGCCCTCCTAGACAAAGGCCTAGGAGGTCAAATTCTAGGCGGTTTATAAAACAAACAAAAAAACAACGGCTAAAAATTGTGGCAATTGTCCATAAAATCCAAAAACATGCATAATCGGACATCGGAGGCACTAGGCGGCCGCCTAGGTAGAATTTTAACACAGTGATTCCTAGATAGATGTAGATGTTGTCTTGGATGATCTCAGATTTTTTGTTGGGTGTCGAATTGGTGCTGTGTCCTGATTTGTCGTGTCAGACACGTCTGATGCACGGCATACACTCCAAAATAAACTAGGACATGTCAAACTCAAAATAAGCGTAGCGGTGACAGGTGCTCATATTATATTGGGAGGAGAGAGGAACGACGGAAGCAATCATATTCTATTTGGCGGCGTCAAATGTTGAATATTATCTAAAATGCATTACTAGGTTATTTAAACAATCATTTCTTTTGAAAAGGATCATATCCAACTGTATTCGCAATAGTAAACAAAATAGCATCTCTCATCTTTTTTCATAATTTTTTGTAAAAAAATGAAAAATATCAGAATGCAATGGAGATTTGAGGAAAAAGGAGAAGCCAGAAGGAAACTAGAGTGCTTGGTGTTGTTTTTGTCCTCGAAAAATTTCAAGAGTCGAGGTCTCATAACAACAAAAAGTCTTAAAGGGGATGGGGTCTCAACATCTGTCCACAATTGTATGGTTACTATGTTGTGATGTCGTGTTCGAGTCAGTGCAACATAGAGAATGTTTGTTCTTCCAATTTTGTGTTTGAGGAAGTATCCTAATTTGGGAGACTTATTCCTTCCCTCTTTGGCGTAATATGTCAAAGAAATTAAAACAATTCCCTATAGCAAGTTGTACGAGCTTACCTCTTCGTCTAAACTGTTTATAGCATCTGGAAACCTGGTGGGGTCTCAACATGTGCCTACAATTGTGGGCTAACTATATTAGCATGTCATGTTCGTGTCAGTGCAACATAGAGGATGTTTGTTCTTCCAATTTTGTGTTTCAGGAAGTATCCTAATTTGGGATTCCCATTCCTTCACTCATTGGGGTGATATGTCATAGAAGTTAATACAATTTTATATAGCAAGTTATACCATCTTACCTCTTCGTCTAAACTATTTATAGTATAGGGGAACTTCGAGAGTGCTCCTTGGTTGCATGAGCTTAAACTGCAATCCAAAAGGTAGGTCTATTTACCTGCCAACTGGCCACCTAGTCTTATGGTATGGTCCTCTCATGCTCAGAGCTACTCTGGCTAGAAATTTGGCACCAAAATAGAAGGTAGACGTCGAGTTGATTGTCGGCTATATAATTTTGTCAAATTTTGTATGAAGCTTTCTAATGCTCCATAGCCAAACCCAAACCCATTCTTAAGGAAGAAGGCTTGGATGATGATGATCATCATCTCGAATAGAGCAGTGAGTAATCAATCACATTAGCCCAAGGTAGAATAACATCAAGGAAGTAGAGAACTTCATAACTAACAATTGCATATTTTTCAAAGAAAAATTAGCTCGCCAATATGCAACTGTTGAACCAAAAGATATCTACTTAGAAGTACTAAACTACAGTTTTTCTTACTAAAAGGGAAACTTACCAATTGTCCTTGATAAACCTTCTCGATGGCTTCGCTTGCGGCACTAGATTTCAAAATCGCATCACTGGACGCACTAGATTCGACTTCATATCCTGAAGCACGCCATTGTGGCAAACCACCATCCAATACCCAGACCTTATCATGTCCAAATACTCGAAACATCCTAATTGGCAATCATAATAGATAAAATCAACCAAAGATGGCTCGGTCAAAGATAGCTTCATCAGGTTAATGGAAAATACAGGTTAGTGCAAATCATGAATGCTTTACATGTTCAATACTGAATGAGTTAGAGCAGGAGGAAAATGAGCACATAACCTGCTTAGCTAGGTTCGTGTATCGATTTTTGCTTGCATATCGTCTCGTATATCGTGTTATACAATAACTCTAGGAGTTTAAATCTATGCTTCTAAATCCAAATAGGAACATGATGTAATATAATTTTCTCATAAATCTTTTATTTGTTTCATATTTACATTATGTCCATAATCCATATTTATAAGTATACATTACATTACTCAAGTGAAAAAATAGGATACCTATCATCATATGTATCTTTAACGGATCAATCGATACGTAACGAAATGGTATTGTTTCGTATCGTAAGATATTTATCTTGTATCGTAAGATACTAACAACATGGTGCTTAGAACAACCAGCATCATGGAAATGAGAAGTACAAAAAGGGTGCAACATCGACAGATAGATTGATAGAGGAACTGATATTTGTTTGCATTGCATCAAGATTTAGCTTACTTGCCGAAAATGTAGGGAGACTGGACATTGGAAATTTGTTCAACTCCTCTCTATTTCTCAATCCTGTTTTATATTAAAAATAACCGATTTGGACACAACAAGGCTTGGTAAGTTCAACGATGACTAGACAATAACTACCTCCTTACTTTGATAAAGTGATCATATTTTCGTAGTAAAATAGTGGCTGCTAAACACATAATACTGTGTAATAAACTCAACACAGCAACTTCAATAGCTAGGACAGTCGATGATAATTCAAAATATTATGTAGGCAGACTGAAAGAATTTACAGTATCAAGAGTTCTTGCTCTTTCTTGTCATACGGTATCACTCACTACGACAACTTAATTCACAAGTTAAATCCTAAAAATTTCCCTCATGATTTCTCTATTTTAAGTAAATCTCAAGTAATTGTCACATTTAGAAGAGTAGATAAGGGGAATTCCTAAAGTTATAATATCATGCTAGAAAACTACTTCAAGTTTGGCCAAAATATTTGCGTAACATAAAAGTTAAAACAAATGTTAAGTCATATTCAATTACATTTACTCTTCCCATGTTTCCTATAACAGAATTAATGCTTCGGAACCATTATACAAGGTTAATAGCTTACCACCAAACACGTGCTGCACTGAATATACCCTTTCCATCATAAACAACCACACCATCTTTGTTATGAATGCCAAGAGCAGAAACAGCAGCAGCAAGACCCTCTTCTGACGGCAACATGTGTGGTAACTGATACGATTACTTGCATTAATGAACAATTATACTAAAAGTTAAAAAGCGGGGGAAGAATCAAGAATAAGGTACTCTTCACCTACTAAATCAAAAGCGACCATTTTCGAACGAATTTCATTTATGAGTAATAGCTTTTGTAGAATGAATTAAGCATTTCCATATAGTCAAGCTATGAGTGCAGTGTGGTATGTTCAGAAGTTGTAACTCGAGAGATTCTAGCTTTAAAACAAGGACTTGTAACAAGTGGAAAAGAAGAAAGGGATAGAGCCACATCCAAAATTATGCTAAGCAAGGCACTTCTAAATAGTAAATACTTGATATATTTTCTGAAGTATCATCTGGATTTACTTTCTGAGCTGAGATATATCTTATTTTATATGATTAATGTTAGAATAATCAATAAAAGACAAGGTCAACTATAGCAAGAAGCAAGAAATAAACAATGTTATGGCTACATAGTAGGATTGCTAAGGGGCCTATGTTGCATGCACGGTAAAATAGCGCCAGCATCGTGTCCGCATTCGTAAAACATAGGTGACTACATTTTATCTGTCTGAAAATGTATCTAACCGATACCCGTTTCGTGTCCGCAATCGTGCAACATAGGCCACTACATTGTATCTATCTCAAAATGTCCTTACCAGTATGTGTCCCCTATCGTGCAAAAAAGCTGAGGGCATGATTCCTTAATATATGCACCAAAATTCAACAGACTTTACCCACTGATTGTGCTGTGTTATCTGACGTATAGTGCATCATAGATTTTCCTACCATATTTCTATCGAAGATAAGTGGTTGGAAGAGCAGAGATCAGGCTCTTAAATTAAGGAGTTTCATTAGAATATTATTACACATTGTACCTCTCTCTCTCTCTCTCTCCTAGTGCCATAACCTTTTCATTTCTGCATTGTCCTCTAAAACTAGATAAAAACTCTCATTGTTTTAAAACTGTAGTTGGAGTTGATGGAGATTGACATATCAATCATCTGATCATCCAGTGCCCATTATCATGTCAAGCAAGTAGAACGAAAAACTCCCATGTTTTAAGGGAATAGATTAATGTAAAATTCAATTGGCCAAGAAATTATAAAGTCTTACCATTTGTCATGCATATCTTATTGGGAGCTTATATTTTCAGATTCATATCGAGGTCAAGCCTAAAGATCTAAGCTCTGAACATAATTCATGGCTAAGGTGCACACCGATTGATTGTTTCTTGTTTTTGCCTTTTGGCCAATCTCATGTTGGATGCACTGTGGTCTTAAAGTTTCGAGTTGAAAACATGCCAATTTGGCTTAACGCAAAAAGAGATGTAAATCAGCATAAAATGCTATTAATTATCTATCACAACCTGAAGGGAGAAAAATAGACAAGATATAGGAAGTTGTCTCACATTGGAAGTACGATCTGTAATCCCATCGATGTCAAAGAATAATGCACCAGGTATATGAGCTACCTAATATAAGCAAACAAGTAAATGTTAATAAAATAAATTATATGAAGAATACATACGGAAATCTCTCACAATTCAAAAATAGGTATATAATAGAATGGCATATTAGGCGTTAATATAGATCTGCTAACCCAGGACACAAATAGCTAGGATATCTCAACTTTAATTTGTGTGATTTAGAATCTTTAACACATCAAATTCCTTCTCCTTTTGGAATATGATAGGCCATTCTTTCGCTCTAAAACTCACTCTTCCGCTCTCTCACGACCAATCGGCCACCAAAAGTAAAGTGAAGCATGAGCTTCACTCCATTCAGAATTAATTTATGCGAAAACCAATCCAAAACAGTCAAAACAAATCTTCTAGGCCCAACCCCTAAACCAAGTTTTAAGATATTCAACATTCTAAAATAATTAAGTAGTTAAGCGAGTTGCCAGACTGCAAATTTTCTCAGTTTCCTTTGACATTATATTGTGTTTAAAACCAATTTGACACAACTGATATAAGAGAATCATGTAAGAAGTAATCGGTACACAATAATTAACTTTAGTGTCTACTTATCTAGAAAAAACTGAAACCACGAAGAGCTGGTAAGGCACGGGCAAGAAAAGAACAAATTGACAGGAAAGACTGAAACTTTTGGTGCACCTGATATTCTTGAAGTGGATTCCTTTGCTCATCTGGCATGTACCAGGAGGCATCCAATACCTTAGAAACATGGAACAAGAGAAAGTAAACGCAACATGCCACAGTACTAATTAGAAAAAATTAAATTATGTCAGTGAACAAATTGGAATACTATCAGTGGAAAAATAACATCAACAAATGGGGAAAAAATTTGTTCTTTATATAGCTAGGGATCACGATCCCTTAGTGTCCGTTTGGTAGGAGGGAAAAGTGGGAGGGAATGATGCATTCTCTTATTTGGTATAGGAAAAAGTGGAGGGAAGGAAAGGTGGAGGGGGTATTTCTCTCTCCTAAACTAGGAAATTCAATCCCTCCAAAAATAGAAGAAAAAGTGAAGGCTTATCATAATTTACAATTATATCCCATATGAATTTATATTATTTAAAAATTGTTCAATGAAGTCAAATGGTAAATAAGTGTTTTAGTTGAAAATATAATTGGTAAAGCTTATTTTTTAAATTTTTCTCTTTCACTTTTTTTTTTTCCTTAGCAAACAACGGAAAGTGCATCCCTTCCAAATTTTTTATCCCTCCTACCAAACACAAAAAAGAAAATGACGTTTCCTTTCCACATAGATGGAAAATATATTTATACTATTTTTTCCTTCCTTCAACTTTTCCATACTGTCTACCAAACGGAGCCTTCAAACGGAGCCTTAAAAGCTCATTCCAGTGTCTGCATCTGACATGTACAAGATACGACACAAACACTCCAAATACACTTCAAGAGAATAATTCGTTCTCTAATTTAATGATATATGCATAAAAATTGGATTTTTACAGCGGAGTCGAACTAATCACCTTCACGTCCGGCTCCCTGAGATTGGAGTGCAACCAGTCGCAGGAAACGACCGGCTCGTCCCGCGACACCCACTGGACTGCCGAAATGGCCATGCTTGCGGCGGACGGAGCGGTCGAAGCGCACCGGACGAAGCAATAAGCCGGCACGAGCACCAGCTACTGCTCCTCTCTGCATAAAAAGATTATTTAGAAGAGTCCAAACGAAACCTAAAATTTTGCAAATTTGGACCTTTAAAAAGGAAGAGTAGACGATTCTGGAGTCCTTGGCGAGAGGAACGGAGGAGCAGAGCGATCGGAACCCGGCGATGGCACTGCTGAGAAGGGCAGAAGCCACTAACGGTGGAAATTGGAATTAGGGTTTCAGCATTATAGCGCGGTGGAATTTGTCGGGAAGCTAAGGATTTTTCTAACACAGACCACGGTTTAAAGTTTAAAGTTTAAACCGCGGCTGAAACCGCAGGCGTCCGGTTTTGATTTGCCGGAATTTTTTTTTGTCTACGTTAATGTAGGGCTGTCGTCATTGAATTTGCTTTGGTCGATAAGAGAGTGACACGTGCCAAGCCGTAGTCTCCCCCTCAGTTTATCTGGACTTTTCCAATTTATAAACGCTCTTGATAAACGTATTAAAAAAAAACTCTCCAGTCCCAAGTTTTATCATTGATAATTACAAGTTTGTCACTTTCAAAAATTACTCATCGGACTGTCTATTTTTAATTAATTTTATTTATAATCAGGACTGTCAAAATTTTGACAGTCAGTCCTAACAATTGAAAGGTCTGTCAAAATTTTGACAGTTCTAACAATTTGAAGGACTATCAAAATTTTGACAGTCCTAAAAAAATATGTTAATTTTTTAGGACTATCAAAATTTTGACAGTCCGAAAAAGAGGGCTACGCGAGGTGACACAAGGACGGGACGATGTGGAGGCCGGAAAGAGGGGACGAGAAGAAGGAGCGGGAGGAGGAGGAGGCAGAGGAGCGCTCGCGCGGGCGGCGGCGAGGCGTAGGCGCACGCGCTCGCCTCCGCTGATGTTGTTGCTGCTGCCGCTTCTACTGGTGTCGTCGGCGGCGGCGTGAGGCGTATCCGCAGTCCCCCGAGCGCATGCCTCCGCCGAGTGCTGTTAGAATTTGTTGTTTTCTTTATACTAAATTTCAGAATACAAAATATAAAATTAAGATGTTACCGGCCTCTGGGGAAGTCGTGCACGAAGCACTGCCCTAAGAGTTTATTCGGGATCTGTGTGCAGACATTCCCGAAGCTCCTAGTGGTAAAACCCCCGCACTACCGGTATCTCGTTGCCGCACACGACTTGGAGAGAACGACCAGAACTTAGCTCTGCCCAGAGCTCGGAGACAATGAAAATAGAAACAGAATGTTGACAGAGGTTTGGAGTACGAAATTTTTCTGATGGATTTTACAAAGAAATCAGTCTGATATATATAATACTGATGTGTAACGGTCAGAATTAATTCAGCCGTTACACAAAATAAAAGAATGAACCTGGACACAATAACGGTTCAGAAACACTTTGTAACGTTTAGAAATTAATTTTCTAACGTACAGAAAATTAAATAAAAATGAAGAGGAGCAAAAAGATTTTTAGGGTCCCAGCCCGAACCCGAAGAGAAAATCGGATCGGCATTCGGCGCCCGCAGATGTGGGCGCGTACCCGCACCGGTTACGCGCGCCGAACCGAACCGAACCGAACCGAGCCGAGCCGAGCCTGGCCGGGTGGCGGCGGCGGCGCGCGCGTGTGGCCCAAGGGGTTCCCCACACAACAACTTAATAGAGCAAAGAGGAGAAAGTAATATATGTACACAAGAGGGCTTTGGTGCATCCGATGTGGGACTAAAGAAAGGAAGAAGAATTTGAGTTTTTGAAGAAAAAGCAAAACCAACAATCCCCCCCCAAAAAGTCAAGTTCCGAAACAGAGATAAGAGTGAAGTAAACAAAGAGAGAGCATCTGGGCAGTAAAATACTATGCATAGATGAGATGGACTACAGCCTTGAATCTCACGTAGTGACTATTGCCTTAATCTGAAGAAGTGCTTGATGGACTATGCCTTGAATCAGACTTCTTGAACCAAATTTAGAAAAATAGCACACATAGTACGCTAGTGGTCCTTGATCTATCGGGTGGCGCTTTTAAATGGCCATGCGCACTTTCCACATTCATGAGAGTTGTCTGGGATCGCCTTGTCCCATAGTCGCGGCCTTCAGGACCTCTCATATAGGTAAGTCCTTAATGGTTGGTGATATGAATCAACCTAGCATTACAGCTTGGACTTATTAAGAGTTTAAACTCATCCTAACCATATCACACAGGAACACTATCACCATAGGGATGGGGAGTCATTGTACACATGTACAGCCACTTGGGCTTTATTTTAATGAGATTTTAATCTCGAGTCAGTGTTCCATAAAGTCACCTAAGTTCAGCTTGTTTCTACCCATTGAACCGGCTTCTTGGGATCTCCAGTCAGACTCGGTTGGGTTGCCACTGCTGGTGACTAACTTATGGGCTTAACCCCATCCCCCTCGATGATTCTAGGATCAAAGTCCTAGACAGACCCTTCGTCAAGTGATCTGCAAGATTCTTTTCTGACTTTATATAGTCAAGAATCACATATTTGCCTAGTAGGCTTTTTATTGACTTGAAGCGCAGCTGCAGGTGCCTGTTCATCTTAGCATTCACAGAATCATGCTTTAGTAGTTCAATAACAGATTTATTATCACAATTTATAGAAATTGCAGGAACAGGACTAAGAGAAACAGGTATATGCATAATAAAATTTTTAAGCCATTCAGCTTCTGTGCAAGTTGTATCTAAAGCTATCATTTCGGAGTCCATTGTACTCCTAGCTATGATAGTTTGCTTACAAGAGCTCCAGGAGATCGCAGCTCCTCCTAGAGTAAATACATATCCAGTAGTGGATTTTATATCATGTGAGTCGGTTACCCAGTTTGCATCTGAATAACCTTCTATGATATCAGGGTGCCTAGTAAAATGAAGTTTGTAATCTAGGGTGCCCATGAGATATCTAAATACCCTATCCAAGGCAGTCCAATATGACTAATTTGGGTTACTGGTATATCTGCTTAGTCTCCCAATAGCAAATGCAATATCAGGTCTTGTCATGTTTGTTATATACATAAGGGAGCCTATCATCTGTGAATATTTATGTTGTTCCAAAGGTGATCCTTCATTCTTTTTCAGTACAATACTGCTGTCATAAGGAGTAAGGACATGTTTCTTATCAAATAACTCAAATCTTTTTAGCATTTTTTCAATTGAATGTGCTAAAGATAGAGTATAACCCCCTTTGCTTTTGGTCACTTGCATTCCCAAAATTAAGTTGGCTTCTCCTAGGTCTTTCATATCAAACTGGCTAGATAAATAGTTCTTTGTAATATTTATCAATTCCAGTGATGATCCTAGGATAAGAATGTCATCTACATACAAGCATAAAATGACACAACTTTTACATGTACCTTTAGAGTATATGTATTTGTCATACTCATTTGACAAGAAACCATATTCACAAATTACTTTATCAAATTTATTGTGCCATTGTTTGGGAGCTTGTTTCAAGCCATAGAGGGATTTTACTAGTCTGCAAACTTTCTTTTCTTGACCTTTAGCAATAAAACCTTCAGGTTGGTCCATATAAAGTTCTTCCTCTAGATCTCCATTCAAAAATGCTGTCTTTACATCCATTTGATGGATTAGCATATCATGAATGGATGCTAAGGCCAAGAGAGTTCTAATGGATGTGATTCTAGCTACAGGAGAGTAGGTATCAAAATAATCTAACCCTTTTTCTGGGTAAAACCCTTGGCAACTAGTCTAGCTTTGAATTTCTCTATAGTACCATCGGCTCTGAGTTTCTTCTTGAAAATCCATTTACAACCTATTGGTTTATTCCCTAAAGGTAGATCTGTTAGAAACCAAGTGTTATTCTCCATGATGGAGTTGTATTCACTGTTAATGGCTTCTTTCCAGAAGGGAGCATCAGGAGACGACATTGCTTCTTCATAAGTTGAGGGATCACCCTCTATTAAAAAGGTAAAGAATCCTTCTCCTAAATTTTTCTCAATCCTATTCTTTTTACTCCGTCTTGGTTCTAAGTCTTGTTCAGATTGAGAGCTAGGTATTTGGACTTGAGAACTAGTAGAGGGTATGGAGAAAGAGATTGAACTTCTATCCTTAAAGGGAAATATATTTTCAAAATAAACTGCATCTCTTGCTTCTATAATGGTATTATTAGAGATTTTATTTACTTCTGAGTGAGTCACTAGAAATCTATTGGCATAGCTGTCTAAGGCATATCCTATGAAAACAGCGTCTACAGTCTTGGGACCAATCTTTCTCTTTTTAGGTCCGGGAATTCCGACTTTAGCAAGGCATCCCCAAACTCTAAGGTAATTAATCCTAGGTGCTCTACCTTTCCACAGCTCATAGGAAGTCTTGTCTTTTGTCTTACTAGGAATCCTATTAAGAATGTAAGAGGCAGTTAAAAGAGCTTCTCCCCATAAGTTATCAGGAGCACCAGAGCTGAGAAGCATGGCATTCACCATATCTAACAGAGTGCGGTTCTTGCGTTCAGCAACTCCGTTAGACTGAGGTGAATATGGAGCAGTTACCTCATGAATTATTCCATGTTCTTCACAGAAGTTAGTCATTTCGTTTGAGGTATATTCTCCACCACGATCAGATCTTGGATCTTAATCTTCCTTTCTAATTGATTCTCAGCTTCAGATTTGTAGACCTTAAATCTATCTAGAACTTCATCTTTGGTTTTGAGAAGGTAGATATAACAATACTTTGAATAATCATCTATAAATGTAACAAAGTATTTTCTACCGCCTCTAGTCAAAATCCTATTTGAGTCACATACATCACTATGAATAAGTTCTAGAGGGTCAGAATTTTTTTCTACAGATTTGAATGGTAATCTAGTGTGTTTGGCTTGAACACAAATCTCACATTTGTGTTTGTCATCTATTGGAGTCTTGGGAATAAGATCTAAAGTCATTATTCTTTTAATAGAACCTAGGTTCACATGACCTAGTCTGCCATGCCAAACATTTGAAGATTCTATATTATAGACAATGAGAGAACAATCAGAATTTTTATTCATTGTACTTAAAATGAAAAGACCGTCTTTTACAAAGCCTTTCCCTATAAACGAGTCATGCTTAGAAAAAACTACTTTATTAGCCTCCATTACAATTTTGTATACTGAGGCTACAAGAAGCGATCCACTAACTAGGTTCCTCCTGACAGACGGCACATGAAGAACATCATGAAGAGTTAAGATTTTTCCTGATGTCATCTTCAGGTTAACTTTTCCTCTTCCAATAATTTGTGCCGTTGAGCCATCTCCTAGGGTTACACCTCCTCCACTTGATTCCTGATAGTTTGTAAAACAGGAGCGATCAAATGAAACGTGAACATTAGCTCCAGAATCCAACCACCAATCATCAGAATGGTAAGAGAGGTTAATAAGGGGTTGAAAGCTTACAGACCTGAAGGAACTCGAAGAACCTTTGTGAAGCATGTTCGCTTCTGGTCTAACTGAGCCCTTTCCTTTGTAGGAGGTCTGGACAGCTTCCTTCTTCCTATGGTAGCAGTTGGTGGCCATATGGTTTATTTTACCACACACAAAACAAAACCTCTTCTGATCCTGAGTCTGACTGAAGTTTCTAGGTTTTTGGTTTTGGTGATGATGGTTTTGGTGGTTAGGCTGAAAGTTTTTCTTCTTCTTGAAGAAATTCTTTTTGGGTTTATAAGGAAAATTAGACTTGGGTTTTCCTTGGCCTTTTATAAGGTTTACCTTAACTTTAGATTCAGTCTTAGGCTTAGACCTCAATCTAATTTGTTCTTCGGTTCTAATTTTCTTTAGGACTTGATTGTAGGTAAGGTCTCCTTGTGTATGGATAAGATCGTTAGCCATATCAGACCAAGAGAGAGGTACCTTGTCTATTAGGCAAGCTATTTTATGTTCATTGGAGAAAGATGTCCCTTTGGCTTGTATATGTCTAAGGTATTCATGGAATTCATGGAGCTGGTCATTCATTGGTTTGTTATCTACCATAAAATACCTATTAAAGGTTGAAGAATTAAACATTTCTATTCCGGCATCATCACAGCCGTATTCATCTTCCAAGGCTTTCCACAGTTCTTTAGCGCTCTTGTATTCAAAAAATATATCATACAAGGATTCAGATAATGCGCTTAGAATTCTATGAAAATAATGGAAGTCTATCTCTTTTGGGGTTTTTGATTTTGATGAGGTGGATACTCCTAAGTCAGACTCAGTTTCATCAGAATCATTTATGATGGATGTGGACCCATCAATGGCAGAAATAAGTCCTAAAGTAGTGAGCCAAAATTTCATTTGGCTCTGCCATCTCTTGAAGTATGAGCCATCAAACTTAGCAGGTTTTGCAGTAGATGATTCCTCCTTACCAGTCATGATTACAGTCTGGAAAATATAAATTTATTTAATAACAATGTCTAAGATAATAGTTTAGGTGGTCTTTGCTAATCAATCTTAAAATCTTTAGTTTTTCAAGTGTTGATCAACTCAGGTTAGCTGTAGGGGCCGGTTCCCAGCTAGCGGTGGTCCGAAGACTCTTAAATACCGTGTCGCTTAGGGTTATTTACACCCGGTTGACAGAAGGACCCTTTCGGCTTGTGCCCGAGTTTGTCTCTACTTTGAAACTTTAGATTCAAGATTTTATTTGCAATTTCTTTTTACTAAACTATTTTCTTTTTGGTCCTAGTTTCTTTCAAAATACTAAGTGATTAGAAAAAGAAGCAAGTTGTAAGTTACAATTGAAAGAAATTTTGTGATCAAAATTGCAATTGACAAATTTATCGAATGTGCTAACAATATTTAAAACACTTTAAGCAAATTTGCAATTTGACAATATAGTAAGCAATTTGACAAGTAAACGAATAAATCAATTGAGGAATTGAAACAAATTGCTATATTGACTGAAAATTGTTATAAGTCAACTTGTATTTGCTACGAAATCAACTTGTTGAATTTGTAGAAAATTAATTTGCTACAGTAATTATCAATTATTTAGTGCTATTTTGTTGTGAACTGAAAATTGCTATTTGTAGAAAATTAATTTGCTACAGAAATTTCAAAAATACTAAGTGCTATTTTGTTGTGAACAAAATATTTTATCAGTGTTGTGAACAAAAGTGTAACAAATTAGAAGTGGGATTCTAACAAATTGATTGAACAAATATTTGAGAATAAAACACTGTATACACTTACTGTTAGTTGTGAACAAAAGTGTAACAGTAACAGTGTTGTGAATAAAAGTAACAAGTTGTGAATAAAATGTTACAATCAAATTCAACAGTAGCTATTTCAATTCTAACAAAAAAAAAAATTAAACTCTTAGATTGTTAGAATTTATTGTTTTCTTTATACTAAATTTCAGAATACAAAATATAAAATTAAGATGTTACTAGCCTCTGGGGAAGTCGTGCACGAAGCACTGCCCTAAGAGTTTATTCGGGATCTGTGTGCAGACGTTCCCGAAGCTCCTAGTGGTAAAACCTCCGCACTACCGGTATCTCGTTGCCGCACACGACTTGGAGAGAACGACCAGAACTTAGCTCTGCCCAGAGCTCGGAGACAATGAAAATAGAAACAGAATGTTGACAGAGGTTTGGAGTACGAAATTTTTCTGACGGATTTTACAAAGAAATCAGTCTGATATATATAATACTGATGTGTAACGGTCAGAATTAATTCCCCTATTAATTCAGCCGTTACACAAAATAAAAGAATGAACCTGGACACAACAACGGTTCAGAAACACTTTGTAACATTTAGAAATTAATTTTCTAACGTTCAAAAAATTAAATAAAAATGAAGAGGAGCAAAAAGATTTTTAGGGTCCCAGCCCGAACCCGAAGAGGAAATCGGATCGGCATTCGGCGCCCGCAGATGTGGGCGCATACCCGCACCCGTTACGCTCGCTGAACCGAACCGAACCGAGCCGGGCGGCGGCGGCGGCGGCGCGCGCGTGTGGCCCAAGGGGTTCCCCACACAACAACTTAATAGAGCAAAGAGGAGAAAGTAATATATGTACACAAGAGGGCTTTGGTGCATCCGATGTAGGACTAAAGAAAGGAAGAGGAATTTGAGTTTTTGAAGAAAAAGCAAAACCAACAAGTGCAGCCCCCCGCACGGAGCCGACGGAAAGGTGCTTGAGGTACGGCTCGGTGGCGGCGACGCGACCGATGGCGAAGTCAACGACGCGGAGAGACAAAAAATTGCGAGAGGAGGGAGAAGGAGAGGCCGGAGAGGGGTGGGGTGGGGGAGGAGTAGGAGATGGGAGGTGAAGAGGGTGGACAGCCCTAATAAAATTTGGACTAGCCTGAGTAAAAAAAAATTCTAACTAGACTAGCACCAATACTGGACTAGCCCCGAGTCATTTTTGTAGTGCCTTTGTCAAGGGCCTTTCTAAACCACTTACATTGCTTTGGAGATTGTATATATGGAAATTTTACTTTTATTTTGTACCCCTTCTTATTTTAATTTACTTTATAAAACTTGATTATTAGTTAATGCAAAATTCTCCTAATTATTTATTTACAAATGAAATTCATTTTTTTCTTTTGATATGTTAAATGAAATTCATTTAATCTTCTACTATATGTTGTCTTTTGATTGTTTTCTCAAGTAGATGTTAATCTTCCTACCCAAAAAAAAAAATTATATGTATTTATCCTCCATTTGGTACTCATAACTCTATTACCCTCATTCTTAAATTAATTACTACAACCCAAATTCATGTATTTAGCAAATATTTTTTGTATTTACCCCTCCCCCTATTTAACACTAATTTGGGAAATATTACTAATAAAATTAAAAGTGGAAATAATAGAAATATGATTAGCAAATTGGAGGAGGGGTAAATACAAATAACTCAAAGAAAAATGATTTAGCATCCTCTTATTTGATGCATGACATAATGCCACATATTTTTAGTAAATTTTGCTTTGCGATGGAATGCTTTACTTTGAGATTCACGGTCCTAAAATGATAGGGTTTAATTAGAGATATAAAAGAGATTGGTACTTGGAAGTAGGGATGTGATCAGTTAGTGGTCAATCGATTTGGTCACAACCGTAGCCAAATCAAAATTATTCAATTGTGAAATAATGACAGCCGAATCAAACCATTTAGTTGGTCGGTTCAATTTAAAACCAATCGACTTTGTTCGGTTTGGCTTGGCTCGACTGATCAGTTTTGTATTTAAACACAACATAATCAAAATAAAGAAATTCAAATATTTTGAGCAATCATTTCTCACATGTTTGCTAATAATGTATTTTCGTCATTTTAGCATTCCATCTCCAACAAACATAATAACTTATTTCCATCATTCGATATCCGATAAATAAAAAGAAAATGTCTAAAAATAACAAATAACAAAGCAAAATAATATAAATACATAAGGTCCATAGGTTGATTGGTTTGGTTCGGCTTCATCAAATTTTTTTATATTATCAATCCTTTGATCAAACCAAACCATTCGGTTATTAAGAACACCCAACTGACCCAACCCAAGCAGTCCAGTCCACCAGTTCATTTAAAAACAAATTGATTCAGTTTGGACCAAATCGGTTTGGCCCAAATTTGCACATAATAAAGTAGGTGGGTTCTCAACCTATGTGAAAAATACCCCAGAGTGCGACGAGCGCCATTCGTGTGTCGGAGGAGCTCATGGAGGCGACAAGTGTCATTCGGAGCAGCGGAGGAACTCGGGGAGTTGAGCAGAGCAGTTCTGGCCAGATACGGCAAAACTCAGGCCGAACTCGATCTCCCACCGAGTTCTGGCCGAGTTTAGTCTTTGGGGACCAGAATTGTTTTGATTTGGAAGTGCCAAAAAATCCAGAATTCGGACCGAATTCGATATCTGTCACGCCCCAGTCCCAAAATATATGGAACCAAGCCACGTGGCATTGGCCAGCTAACACGACTCCGAAGGATATCCCAATTTAATGGATCCTATCGAAGCGTGCTACGCTGTCCTAAAATACTAACAAGTCTAATATGCTAATATATAGTAGGCAATGTCTAATCTCATCCACAGAATACAATATCATAAAGACTGAAATAAATACCGGTAAATAAAATACAAGAGTCTGAATATCCATAATACATCTGAAATAGTTTGAATGGGGACAAACCCACTGAAATACAGAAATGGAAATAAAGTGCAGAAAGAAGTAAGATAACTAGACTAGAGTATCAACTAGCTAGATATGAAAACTCTAGTCCGATGCAGCTGCATACTCAGATCACGGGAATTCCCCTGGAAATGCCTCGTAGTCCTCAATCAGGAATCCTATCTCTACTCCTGCTCCGTAGATGGTCGGGTACAAGTGCTCGTCCGGATCTAGAAGAGAACCAGGCCCTCAGAGGGACGTAATAAGATACAGAAATGCATGCCATAAAGTATATACTGTGTAAACTCAAGGGTAATCTAACCAGCTAAGTGAAATGCACTTTGAAGACAACCTCTGGTACGTATGGGTAGGTGAAAGGTATAAAGCATAGCGTCGAGCCAGAGGCTAAGTACCTGGCATTAGCTGTAAACTGAATGCCAGGAGTATATATGCTGACTACATCACCGATCATGATAGCGCACAGCTAGTAACCTCTGCCGGATGTATCGACAAGTATATATGCCCATAACCGGGAACCTGAGCCCATAACCGGGTAACACATGGCCTATAACCGGGTAACACTGAGGCTCACGGCCCCGCAGTTTACTCTAAAACTACGGCGGCCAAATGTCTGTCCCATATGCCTATTAATTGTCTTCCCCGTCCAATGTCAATGTACAAGTCGCAAATGCGACGTGGATACCTCATACTATGATGCAAGTCGCTACAGAAATAAACAACTAAGCTAAATGTCGTCACACGTGCTACTCATGCTGATGGCCAGTCGATCATGAAGCATGCATCCCTACATGAACTCACTCTGTGACGTGTTAAGATACGTGTCAAGGCCTGGGAAGTCATATTGATAACTCCTCAACTTTAGGTGGGTCCACTAGACACTAGGTCAGACACAAGTCCTAACGTCAACGCCTTCGTTGACTGCACCCGAGTCTTCTCGGACGCGCACAGTTTAATATTGAAACAATGAAATATACAACTAGTTAACATCTGAATTTAGACAGCATCAACAAGGCAAGGTATACTTGCCTGGAACTCTGGTGTGCACAAGCAATGCTCCGGAACCAGCAGTCAAAGTAGCACCGTCTCGGTTGCCTACGAACAGATAACCCAAAATTATAATTCACTACATTGCACTAGCATAACTACTTATGCTAATATAGAGCAGGTATACATACACAACACCTATGCATGTATCTACATTAAATAATATATATATAGTATAGTATATATTATACTTAAATACAGATATATATATAAAAGACATTATATATATATATTTAATTAATACATATTTAATATATATACATATTTTGAGCATAATAATATATAGCATTTATATACTTAATATAAATATATACATATATATAAATATACTATAAATATATATGAATTGCAAGAAGAAGAATAATAATAAAATATATATGTTATATATTTTTTTATATACTTAATAATATATATTTATATATAATAATATATATATATACATATTTATAATAATTTAAAAGAATAAAAGCATATATATATAAATATACATACATACATATATTCTTTAATTTGAAATTTTTGAATTTATAACTAATCCAATTGTCAAAATCCTTAATGAAGTTAATTTGAAAGAAAATCAAATTAATTTCTTAAAGGAAGAACTTGCTCAGGGAAGTTCTTGACAAATCCTAACTCTATCGCAGTTTTCCATATTTAACCGCTTGTATTCTAGAATCATTCTTCGATTCAACAAAGGATTTCTGAAGATCATCAATTTCTTGTGGACGAATTTCATCCTCAATCAAATACTCAGTATGTTGATCTTCTTCTGACATTTCAGAAGTATTAGAGGATTGATCATTAATTACTTGAATACTTTTATCTAAATCATTAATGGCTTCTTTATTTCGAGTCATATCAAATTTTTGCTTTGCTTGAGCTATTAACTCTTTTAATTCTTTTTCTTCAACATTAATTGTCTGAAGATTACTCTTTTTGAACTAAGCTATTAGCTCCTGAATATCTTCTTTTGTGACTTCTGGGGTTTTAGACATTTTAAACCCTTTAACCTCAGGAGGAGGTTTTAAAGGGATATTAGAGGTTTCTTTAAAAGAGTTTTTCCCAGAAGAGTCTATTTGTTTTATTTTATCAAGTTTATGTAATAATTTTTCTAAGGCAGTTTCAATCATGGTCAATTGTTGACCCATGACTTGAATAAACACATTGGTGTAATTATTGTCTTAAAACTTTCTGTAGTTCAGTAATGACTGCTTCTTTGCTGTCAATTATTTTGACAAAGGAAACAGCATCAATTTTGTCTATCTTATTTTTGACAGTAAGTTTAATTGTTTCACTTGGTGGGTACATTGATCTAGTTGTACCACTACTAGATCCTGTATCGGTATTCCAGATTTTATAATATTATTCTAACACATTTATTTGTGTTGATTCTGTGTCCACATATTTTTGGACAAACCAATCAATGAAAGATATTATCTTTCTTTTCTTTTCTAGATGATTATAATATTCATCTTTAAATTTATATCTTTGTTTACTAGAATAGGTTTTTTCAAACCATACTACGAATTCATTGTTCTCATAGTACATTCTATTGAGAATGTCCCGAACTGCTTGAGGAACTTTAAATCCCATTAAATAGAAGTAAATTTTATTTCCGACATTGTCGGAGAGTTTATCTTGCTCTTTTCCTTATACAAAGGATGTGCTATTGCATCATCAGTAATTTTTATTTTATTGACTTCTTCTTTATTGGAAGAAGTTGATTCTATTGTAGAAGGTAGAGATTTCCTTCCTGATATTGACAATCGAGATATATCATTAGGAGTAAATCTCACTTCTACTTCTCCATCATTAGTTTGGATTATTTGGTCAATATCTGTGTTTACTATTGGTTGTGGTAACACAGCTTGACTTAAAATCCATTCTTTAGGGAAATTTATTTCATCCCATTGGATAATTCTATTTGCTGCTACTTTAGATGTCAACAAATTTGTTTCTATCAAAGTAGTCTTACCAGGTGTAGTAATATGCCTTGCATTAGGGGCAATAGTATTCATTACCTTGTAATGAATTCTATAGATTATTGCTATAGTCTCAGATCCTGGTAGGAAATTGTAACCATAAGTTTTCAGATTTAGAGTTACAGATTCATATAAATGATTATCTGTCATTGACAGAGTCAAATTTGGGTAAACATTAAAGTAAACTGGACCGTGGCAGAGACTAGTCTGCATTACTCCCATTAGAGATTGGCTCTAGTCTAAACATCTTGCATCTCTAAGAGATGTCATTATTGATGCATTTAACCCTGGTAATATTAAGGGTTTAAACGCAACTTGTATTAGTCCAATATGGACATAGTTGTAGGCATCACAAACATGTCCAATATCCTCTTCGCTTATTAGCTGAAAGGAATGTTCTGTGTTATTCACATAAACAGTTCTTTCCATTATTTTAATGGAAATAGAAGATTTAAAATCAAAAGTACCAATTTGATAAATTTTTTTTGGTTTTACTTTTGGAATTGTCTATTTGTTTAATTCCTCTAATTCAGAGGGATACTCAACATTTTGAGCATTTTTCACAGATTTACCCTTATTTAGGGCTTTCTTATTAAAGCCAATTGCTAACTCTTTACTCATTTGAGTTGTGAGGTTCTACTTCCTGCACTTACATGCAACTATGGCTAGCTATTATACTCAAGTTATCAATCTGTTAATGGAATTATTATAAAAATTCTATTGTTCTAGTTAACTACTTTAAAGTTTCAGACCTATCTAACGATAGTAAAGACCTAGCACGGCTGTCAACAATTTACGCCATACACTGTCCTCTCGGCATAACAAGGCTATGCGACTTTGATGCCGTTCCACTAGGTAGAAGATACATCGTTTTGACAAATCCTAACTCTATCGCAGTTAACCACAGCAACAGCTTTAACTATAATAATATCCATAACAGGAAAAATAACTTAAATACAATAACTATGCCATATATTTACATGCTTGTGAGGAAGTAGAAGTACCTCAGCCTTGAGCCATCATGGCTCTGATACCAAACAGAGGCAGAATGTCAAGATAAACTCTCCGACAATGTCGAAAATGGAATTTACTTCTATTTAATGGGATTTAAAGCTCCTCAAGCAGTTCGGGACATTCTGGTATCAGAGCAGAATGTCCCGAACTGCTTGAGGAACTTTAAATCCCATTAAATAGAAGTAAATTCCATTTCCGACATTGTCGGAGAGTTTATCTTGCTTTTTTCCTTATACAAAGAATGTGCTATTGCATCATTAGTAATTTTTATTTTATTGACTTCTTCTTTATTGGAAGAAGTTGATTCTATTGTAGAAGGTAGAGATTTCCTTCCTGATATTGACAATCGAGATATATCATTAGGAGTAAATCTCACTTCTACTTCTCCATCATTAGTTTGGATTATTTGGTCAATATCTGTGTTTACTATTGGTTGTGGTAACACAGCTTGACTTAAAATCCATTCTTTAGGGAAATTTATTTCATCCCATCGGATAATTCTATTTGTTGCTACTTTAGATGTCAACAAATTTGTTTCTATCAAAGTAGTCTTACCAGGTGTAGTAATATGCCTTGCATTAGGGGCAATAGTATTCATTACCTTGTAATGAATTCTATAGATTATTACTATAGTCTCAGATCCTGGTAGGAAATTGTAACCATAAGTTTTCAGATTTAGAGTTACAGATTCATATAAATGATTATCTGTCATTGACAGAGTCAAATTTGGATAAACATTAAAGTAAACTGGACCATGGCAGAGACTAGTCTGCATTACTCCCATTAGAGATTGGCTCCAGTCTAAACATCTTGCATCTCTAAGAGATGTCATTATTGATGCATTTAACCCTGGTAATGTTAAGGGTTTAAACGCAACTTGTATTAGTCCAATATGGACATAGTTGTAGGCATCACGAATATGCCCAATATCCTCTTCGCTTATTAGCTGGAAGGAATGTTCTGTGTTATTCACAGAAATAGTTCTTTTCATTATTTTAATGAAAATAGAAGATTTAAAATCAAAAGTACCAATTTGATAAAAAAAATTTGGTTTTACTTTTGGAATTGTCCATTTGTTTAATTCCTCTAATTCAGAGGGATACTCAACATTTTGAGCATTTTTCACAGATTTACCCTTATTTAGGGCTTTCTTATTAAAGCCAATTGCTAACTCTTTACTCATTTGAGTTGTGAGGTTCTACTTCCTGCACTTACATGCAACTATGGCTAGCTATTATACTCAAGTTATCAATCTATTAATAGAATTATTATGAAAATTCTATTGTTCAAGTTAACTACTTGAAAGTTTCAGACCTATCTAACGATAGTAAAGACCTAGCACGGTTGTCAACGATTTACGCCATACACTGTCCTCTCGGCATAACAAGGCTACGCGACTTTGATGCCGTTCCACTAGGTAGAAGATACATCGTTTTGACAAATCCTAACTCTATCGCAGTTAACCACAGCAACAGCTTTAACTATAATAATATCCATAACAGGAAAAATAACTTAAATACAATAACTATGCCATATATTTACATGCTTGTGAGGAAGTAGAAGTACCTCAGCCTTGAGCCATCATGGCTCTGATACCAAACAGAAGCAGGATCGTAAAGAGGATGGAAGCTAAACGCTTGAAAGGAATTTTATTGATAGTAGTAAAATATTACAGAGGTACACTCAAAACACACCGAACAAAAGAGCAGAGTAACAACACACTATCATAAAACGTACATAACAAAGAGGTCTTGGCCTCTATTTATATTACATAAGAGTCGGTATCGACCGACTTAGCAACTGACAGGTGCGAGTGGAGAAACTGGCAGCTGTAGGTAGGATTCCCTCTTATCGTCGCTGAGGTGAGTGCACGTCAACGTCACTTTTGCTTTTTCTCTTTACATTTCCACCGTCCACGTAGCAGCAATTATGCTGAGAAATAAAGTAAGTGGGGTCCACCATTGTCGGGAAATAATTAAAGAGATTCTCTTTTGAAAAAGTAAATGAACAGTAGTTGCCACCTGTATTCTTGGCAACAGTGCCTTTTTAGTGCATGCTGGCATCACTGCTTTCGTCATCAGATGGAGTAGTGACTCTCATGTGCATCTTTTTGAAGAAGGTTTCTGAGTCTTCTTCTTCATGTTCTGATTTTGTGGAACTAACAGACATAGTATCTGTCTCAAATATTGAATCAAATTGAGTCTGCATGTATTTCAGGCATTTCTTCTTTAATTCTTCCTTAGTAATTCGAGGATTCTGTCTCCTCAGAGACTCCTTCAACTTCTTTAAAGGACTATCATCCATGATTTACTTTTTAAGCTTAGCTTCAACAAGGATCTCATTTTTCTTGATATATTTTTGTATATTTTGTACCTTTTCTTTCTCATCCAACCTGTTCCACCATTTAATCAGAAATTTTCTGGCTAGAACAGGAAAATTAAGAGCATTAAATTCACACTTAATTATCCATTTAAAAATATATAAAATTTCGAAATGGATAAAAATGTACATAGTGCTCTCCCCCTCTAAAAGTTGATCTGCATTCTGGCAGAGATGATAGGATTGAGCCCAAGTTGCAAATAATTCTTGCAACGACGGTGGAAGGATTTCTAGTGTAGCTCCAAATTGTAACCACCATCGAATGAACCAAGCTGGTATGTCCTGTTTAAGGATTTCAGGACAAATTCTAATAAACCAAGAGTGTTTCTGCTTGCTATTGTCAAAATAAAACACTTTGGTAAATGCCTCAATATAATTCCAGTAAGAGTAAGGCATATTAATATTTTTCTCTTTATGAACTAATAATTTAGTTCGATTTGGGTGTAGTCCCCATGATTGAGGTGTAATGATGTGTCTTATGATTATTTTGCTATAATTCACATCACTTCTAAAGTCATTGGCCTTCTGATAGAAATGCTCAATTTCAACAGATTTTGTTGTAAGCAAAATTCCTTCATAGACATTTCTATCTTTTTTCTGTACTGGAAACATATTATTTTCCAGATATTTTTCTTTAACTCTCCAGGGATCATCCATCATTGGGATGTCAGATTTCTCCAGTTGAAGTATCTCTTCTGTGTAATTGTTCTGAGTGAAAATTGTTTCAATTTCAACTGCTTGCTTGTAGGAAGAAACATTGGTTTCTTCGAAGTCTTGAACTTCCTTATTTGAAGATTTTCCTTTACCAAGAACAATTTTCTTGGTTTTCTGATATCTCGTCTCATTGGAGCTCGAGGCCATGGGTCTAGGAACCCATGGTTGTTTCCCTTTACTTCTTTGACTCATTGTCCTGCAAAAATTCACGAGTCAAGAAATTAGGAAGTGAATTGTCAGTTCCTTTAATATATTCAATATTAAAATCAAATATTGCTAATCAGCTTGCCATCGAGCAAATATTTGTTTAGATGCTAAGTTTTTAACATCTTTTTCTAAAACAGTTTTAGCAGAGCTACAATCAATTCTTAATAAGAATTTCTTATTAAGTAAATCATCCTGAAATTTATGTATACATTGAATAATAGAAAGAATTTCTTTCTTAATAGTTGAATATTTAATTTGAGTATCATTCCATTTTCCTGAATGATATCTCACCAATACTTCTTTATTAGTTTTAGGATTTAATTGTTTCAATATTCCTCCATAACCAATATCACTTGCATCGGTTTCAACTATTTTAAACCATTCAGCATTGGCTAAATGTAAGCAAGGTAAATTTTTAACCTTTTATTTTATTAATTTTACTGCTTCAGTATGACTATTAGTCCAGGGAGCAGGATTTTTCTTTAATCTTTGATACAAGATTTTTGTATCAGCAGCGATATTTTTATAGAATTCAGAGACATAATTTAATGCTCCAAGAAATCGTTGTAACTGCTTATTATCAGTTATTTCATCAAAAAATTTAGAAGCAAATTCAATACTTCTATCAATTGGAATAATAGTATTATTCGTAATATTATGTCCCAAAAACCTTATTTCCTGTTGAAAGAGTTTCATTTTTGGGGCATAAATCACTTAGCCATTTTTTATGACTAAGTGTTTAAACATATTAAGGTGTTTGAAGTGTTCTTATATTGTATTAGAGAAGATTAATATATCATCAATGTATGATAGTATAAAACTAGAATGTTGAATGAATATTTCATTCATTATATTCTGAAATTCTGAAGGTGCATTCTTCAGACCAAATGGCATAACATTCCATTCATAACGGCCAAAAGGAACAGTAAAAGCAGTCTTGTACCAATCCTTTTCATTTATTTGTATTTGCCAGTAACCTGATTTCAGGTCAAATTTTGAGAAAATTCTTGCTTTACATATTATATTGAGTAAGTCCATTTTATTAGGAATTGGATATCTAATCCATTTCAAAACCTTATTTAAAGGTTTATAATTGATAACAAGTCTCGGTACTCATCTTTCTCTCTCAGCATTATTATTAACATAAAATGCTGTACAACTCCATGGGGAGTAAGACTTGCGAATTAATTTCTTATCCAATAAGTCTTGAATTTTTTTTTTGCATAACTCAAGATATTCTTGATTCATTTGACAAGGTCTTGCCTTGGTTGGGATATCCTTTTCATTAAAGGATTCTTCGTAAGGAAGGGAAACAATATGTTGTTTTCTATCCCAGAAAGTATTTGGAATATTACTACAAGTGTGTAGTTTGAAGTCTTCTTCAACTTGTTGAATTTTTTTCTAAATTTCCAATTGTTGTAACTGCTGGGTTATAGTAACCTGAGCAAGTTCTTCCTTTAAGAAATTAATTTAATTTTCTTTCAAATTAACTTCATTACGGATTTTGACAATTGGATTAGTTATAAATTCAAAAGTTATTCTTTTTCCTTTATAACAGGTAGTAATTCCTTCTTTAGTAATCTCATTGATTGGCATGAGTTTCTCTAGGAAAGGAGTTCCTAAAATAATATGCTGAGATATTTCCTTTACAACTATTAGGTGTACAGGAATACAAACATCATCCTTACAGATATTCACATCGGTAATTTTGTAAGGAGTAGTTAGTGCTTTATTATTAGCAGCACTAAGTGTCTGGGTAGTTCGTTCACAATATTTTTTTGGAACGACTCCTTCTTTGACACAATTAAGGTCTGCACCACTATCAATAAGTGCAATCAAATTGAATATATAATACTCATTATTAACGAGCATATTTATTTTAATGTACCATTTATGGGTAATAAATAAATTCATTTTTTGTAGAAAATTAATTTTCCCTTCCTCTATCTATCCTGATTGAACAGACTGATTCTCCCCCTCTTGTTCTTGTGAACAAGAAGAACTAACAGAAGATTCACCAGTTTTGGTGATTTTTCGAGATAAATTAGCTCGTTCTAGTTTATCCAATCTTTTCTCTTTAATTGATCTTGAGATTTTAAATTTTTAATCTCAATCTTCAATATTTTTATTTCAGATTGGAGTTCCTGCATAGTGTCACGCCCCGATCTCCCGCAGGCAAATCGGCCGTTCCCGCTAGGCGAGAATCACCGCGCCAGCGCTCCCGCCGAACAATCGCTTTGATCCATCCGGACGTGATGCCGCACGAGCGTTAGCCACGCCCGTGCAAGGCCGTTGTTCGTTGGCTGGCGGTAAGAGTTCTAAGCCACAGAGTCGCACAGATTGTCCGAGTGCAGCGGGATCATGAACGCATAGGCGATCGGTAACAGGTTCACTGAGTCGACAATATAGCGGAAGCATGGAAACACAAGTTGGAGTAAAGCAAGCTCTTTTATTCATATTGAAACAGGTGTTACAGGCGGCGTATAGCCGAGATTACAAGTCGCTCGAGCACTCTCTCTGAAACATAAAAGCGTGCCAAGTGGCTACATTTATGGATGATATACAGGAATGTACAAGCGATGTTCAGGCGATGTTCGGGCGAGGCGATGTTCCAATATTATGTCTTGTATATGTGCTTCAGTTCCGAACACAGCGTTCCAAGGCTTCTGAGTTGAACTCTACGCCTTAGCACGCACGAGGGAGGCATCCACATCGAACGAGGTTCTCCCGTACCCTGCAAGCAATCTGGTGGGTTATCAGTACATTAATGCACTGGTGGGGAGGCTACTCACCCGCTCGATAAATCCAAACACGTAGTACAGGTTTCGTGCACCAACTATTAAGTTGTCTTTCTAGTTGCCTTAGGATCAGTTTCATGCAAGATTTGAATAGCCTAATCCGTGTGGCAGTGCGCCGTGCGATATGAGAGGAAACACGGCGAGACTTACCAACTTACCATTTGTCCTTCCCTGTCCAAGGCAAACTAAGTTAATTCAAGCAGAAACATGTATAAGCATTCAGGGCAAAGCATATACAAACACAAGCATTTCAGTGCGAGATCCCGTACTGGGTGCACGGGTTACAGGAAATATCAGATATGTTGCATATGATGATCAAGTGCTCTTTATGCATAAGTGTTGTTATAACAAGATCGTTCAGGTGTTCAGTTATTCTCGATGCGATGCAATAACTCGCACGCGGGTAGCCGCTAAGCGAGGATGACTTATCTATATGAACAGGAGGTCACTGACACGGTGCCATAATGGACGGTCTAGTCTCAGTACGGAATATCGTGCGACGCATAGAGCAGGATGTCCCAGGGCATTCCGTCCTATAGCAGGCGACTATCAGGAGTTCCGTCCGGATCAGATCGGTGCCAGTGTCCCAGCGACCGTCTGCGGAACTAAAACCTTGTTTCCAAGTTGTCCTGTGACCATGCAAGTCTCTAATCTTCAGGGTCAGGTCAGGTACATGAACAAGTTTAGGGCATGATATATATATATAGAACAAGCTTCATGGAACAAGTTCAAGTCAGGATATATATATATTTGTAACTTGTTGAGGCAGGGTCAGGATTACTCTGAATGTTGAGTATCGGCTCCACGAGCCATTGATTCAGTACAGGACAGTATTGCTCAACGAGCAGGGATTCTTGGATCACAGGATTGGTGCAAGTTCCCTGGTTCGGAAATTGCCTTAGCGACCTAACGGTCCCAGGTATATTCAGGTTTATTCATGCACGGAACGACTATCAGGTAGTCTTTCGAGAAGAACCTAAATGAATGCATGACAAGCAGAGTGTTTCACGGTCGGGGCATAGTTATGCAGCAATCATTAAAACTAGGTAATACATAAAAGCATGCAAGCATGCACTCGTATAACTTAAGCATTCAAGTTCGCTCGGGCCCGAAGGTAAGCCGAGCGAAACCGTACGGGGCCTTTCCGAGAGAAGTTATCTAGGGTTGTGCAGTGTTAGGGAGTAAACAGTGCACTACTGAATATACGTTTGTGTTATTCTACTCGAGGCATAGCGGGTCCAGTTGCACGAGGCAAAGGTAACATGCGAGGGTCTGAATATATATCAATATTTTATTTCCATGTTCTAGCATAAGCAATACAAGTTGGGATTATTCCCTTAGCTAGGTGCGTTGTATTCTTATTAGCATGCAGGGGGTGATTCACCTAGCGACTAGCATGTATCATTCCGTATTTTATGTGTGCTGGCTAAGCAAAGATAAGTTCACCGTAGCCACCCACCTTAGCGATGATCCGCCTCGGTCGAGTGATACTGCGAGCGAGCCTCTGAAAGCCTAAGCCGAACTCCTGTAGGGACCAAGTCTGGATATCCTTGCCTCAAACGAGTTGCCTCGCTGAGGGAGGCAGGTCGGGACGTTTGGACTTTGCCGTTTGAATCGGCAGTCCGCTTGAGCGGAACGGGGTATTACACATAGTAACATGTTTAACTTGTCTGCTTCTCATAGTATATTCTATTGAGAATGTCTTGAATAGGAGGAGTATCTTGAATAGGAACATTATCCTTATTCAATTCTTCTCCAATTATCTCTATAATTTCTGTACTATATTGCACTAGCATAACTACTTATGCTAACATAGAGCAGGTATACATACACAACACCTATGCATGTATCTACATTAAATAATATATATATATAGTATAGTATATATTATACTTAAATACAGATATATATAAAAGACATTATATATATATATATTTAATTAATACATATTTAATATATATACATATTTAGAGCATAATAATATAGCATTTATATACTTAATATAAATATATACATATATATAAATATACTATAAATATATATGAATTGCAAGAAGAATAATAATAATAAAATTTATATGTTATATATTTTTTATATACTTAATAATATATATTTATATATAATAATATATATATATATATACATATTTATAATAATTTATATATATATATATATATATATATATATATATATATATATATATATATATATATATATATATATATATATATATATATATATATATATATATATATATATACATACATACATATATAGCTACTTATAATATATATATATATATATATATATATATATATATATATATATATAATAACACATAATGTGGCAGATATATAGTAATTATATATATATATACTGTATATACAGATTTAATAATAAAATACATATATACATTAATAATACATATATGTATAAATATACATATATACATAATTATACATATATACAATTACATATAAATCATTAATATGTAATTGTATGTATGTATGTATATATATATATATATATATATATATATATATATATATATATATATATATATATATATATATATATATATATATATATATATATATATATATATATATATACGTATACACGTATAAATAGGGGGGGTATTTATACCTGACAGGTGGGGGACCCACTGGCCGTCGTCGCCGGCGAGAGGAGGTCGGCGGTCCGGCGGGAGGCTGGCCAAAACGGCGGCAGCAGCAGAACTTGCAGTCAGCAACAACAGCAGCAACAGCTTGCAGCAGCTGCAGCGACGGCTGAGACGGCGGAGGCGGCGGTGCAGGGCGGGGGATCGTCGGGGGAGATGACGGCAAAGGGTACGATGGTGGTGGCGGGGGTCTGAGGTGGCCGGTCGGGGGGGTGCTCGAGTTGCAGTCGGGGAGGTCGGTGGTCGCTGTGGCGGAGCTGGCAGTGGCTGCGGTGGTTGTGGGGCGGCGGGAAGGCGATGGTTCGGTGGAGGGGGTCGGGGCGGAGAGGATGGTGGCGGTGGCGGTGGTCTGAGGTGGCGGGGGTGGTAGCTTTGGGCGGTCGGGATGGGGGAGGTACTGCTGGTGTAGGTGTAGGGGTTGGTGCTGCGGGGGCTGCCGGCGGCGGCTAGGGCGGCGCTGCGGCGGCCGAGGAGGAGGTCAGGGGGTGGCGAGGCAGAGGGGGCTGAGGGTCGGAGGCGGTGGTGGCCGTTGGGGGGCTGAGGGCAGGGGTCGGGTAGGCGAGGGTGAGGTGAGGGTGGCGGTGTGTAGTTTTAGGAATTTTAGGGTTTTTCTTGGTATTTGGGTTTTTGTGTAGTTTCTAGGTAATGTGACATGTAGTATTTGTAGGTGAGAGAGAGGGGGGGCTGCCTTGGGATTAGGGCCGGCTGGGTTGTATTTTTGGAGAGTTGGGGAGGCTTCATCATGATGAGGGGAGGGCTAGGATTGAGGGGTTCAAAATATAGGATGGAGATATGTCCCCAAAAAGTAATATAGGTACATAAAAATGGGGGGGGGGGAATTATGATGGACCGGTCAAGGGAAGGGGGTCTCATTCTTTATGTGGTTGGACCAATGAGAGGGGGATACCTCACTGCAAATTTGCATAAAAGCCCCTGAACAATTAAGAAATTGTACAAAAGCTAAAATTGAGGATTTGATGTGACAAAACACCATGTTTGGTGTTTTATATTGGACTAGAATGGTGTATGGTATTTTGTATGAGGCTTGTGGGTGTGTGTGTGAGTTTGGGTTGGAGTTGGGTCTAATTTGAGTGAGGTTGGGTCACTACATTAATTTAATTAAAATTAATGCGCTAGGTGTTATTTAATTAATTAAAAATAACTGGGGGGTCAAAATTGGGTGGCTCAAGCATCATGGGCGTGGTAGGCTTAGAGTATAATAATATCATAATCGGGGTTGGTCAAAACGGGTTGAGGTTGGGTCTCAATCTCGATTGGAACAGACAACGAACGTAAATATGCAATTAATTGAATTTACGTACGGACGTTTGTAACGACTTTTGTGCGACTAAAATTAGGCACAAAAATTAGTATCTGTGAGTTACACGAAGGTCATTATGGTAGGTTGGTACGTCTAGGCAAAGTGTATGAAATTTGTTTCAGGGTAACAACTAGTGTAGTGTCCTAAATATCGGGACAACGGTAAGGTGTCCTAAGTAATAAAATTACTGCACAAATATTTAATACTCAATATAATAAATTCTAATTTCATCTAATTAACCCTAATCATGCTATCTAAGTTAATTAAAATAAATTTTTGGTCGAGGGGGTTTACAGTGTCGGCGGGATGAAGCATTTATTAGGGTATTTTATACACCATTGGATCGCATCATACGGTCCAGATCTATTGCGGGATTGAGGGATTATATATTAGGTTTCTTCTAACACTAATCCTAAGATAGATAACAAGAAGGAGGCAAGAGTGTTTTACAACTATTGGAGAGAGAAAGAAGGATTAATGGTCGTTTAGAAGAGGTGGTCGATTTTGAATAATATTTTCTCGTCGTATTCATTCTTCGTGAGTCTGTAATCATTTTCATCTTTCAAGGAGTTATGGTGATCCGGTTTGGATCGGTGAGAAGCTTATAAGTAGTCAGTGTATTTGTATTCCAATAGTAGAGGATTTTCAGGTTGGACTCTGATCGTCCCGTAGTTTTTCTCATCTGAATTTTTTACGTAAAAATTATTTATGTCTGCGTTTGGTTCTTTTGTGATTGCTGACGTTTGGTTTGTATGCTTTTCTTCGGTTCTCTAGCAACTTCTTGGTTTGGAGGAATGGTTTTCGCATTTCATTCCTAATAGAGTGGTATCAGAGCTTTGGTTTTGTTCTGCAGATACCAACAGAATGATATCAGAGCTTTTGGTTCAAAAGAGTTGGTGTTAGATTTGACAATCAAACCAATGAGATGAGATGGATGCGAAGCATGTGCAAACCTAAACGGTTCCAATTACCACTACTGGGAGAGCAAGATGAAGGATTTGTTATTTGTCAATAAGCTGCATCTTCTGGTATTTGTTGTAGTACCTCAAATCCTGATCCGACCGGGATGCACACTATATAATTGGGCTTGTGGCTAGTCTGTCTGAGTCGTAGTTTGGTGTGTAGATCTTTGGCATCCTTTTGCCATAGATGAAATGCGATGATCCTTTCCAACTCATGGATAGGCCTCTATTAAAACAAGTCCAATAGTTTTTGTGCTTTGTTGCTTGGTTATCTTGATGTCGCTTTGGGATTTTATTTTGGTGATGCTTTCGATTTGCTTGGTTTTCGCTGTTGGCTTTCTCACTTGGAGCTTTGATTCTTGGGGAGTTCGAAAGAAAGGATAGGCAAAGAATTTTAACCCGATGCTCGTGCTATTGCAGGTCCGCGTAACTGACGTTTGATCGTCACTAGGCGAGACTCCTTCTTTCAGCACTTTCTTTTAACCAGTGAGTGGTTCAGACCATTCTTTCCTACTTCTTCACGTCCACATCTCTAATGTTTCAAACGTTCAATCAATGATTTTCGGCTGAACGCGTAGGAAATCCTTAGCCACAATGCGTACCAGCCATTAAGAAAGGAACATGGGAATTACAGACTAACTTGTATATTCATGAATACCTTATAAACATGAGCTTCATTATAAAGGAAATTGGGTTATTGGTTGCGGCCTGGTGCCTCGGAGAGTTTGGACCCACGGGACACCAAAATTGGAACACGACTTGAGAAAATATGAACTGTTGCATAAATATATATATTGCTGCTTTACTTTTTATGTTTCATCTCATACATTGCATGGTAATATGAATTGTTCATACATTTGCATGGTCTGGGACAACTTGTGCACAATGTTTGGCATTTTCTCGAAACGGTATTCTGATGCACTGGAACCATATTGACCCGGAGGGAAATATTTGATCGTGCTAGTCACGATGCATTGCAGGACCTTCAGCAGGGCTTGTTACTCAGGCTGACAAGGCGCACTGCAATGCCTTGGATAAGTCCCCATGGTGTCGATCACACCAATGACCGCATAGAATAGAACACATGCTAATTTATTGTCTTGTGCAGATGGTAAGTATACTTGTGTTTCATTGTAGGAAAGGCGTGCATCGGTTGAGTAAGCAACCGATGTACTTTACGGATTCAACGTTATTTTCGTTCCTCTAAAAACATGCAACTGATATGAACTGAATTCACTTAGTTCTCTATAGAAAGATCATTTTAATGCATGTTCGTCCCTAATAAGCAAGTGTTGATTTAGGCGAGTGGGTTCGTCCCGCTCACCAGTACAGCTGAGTACTGACCCACGTTATGGGCAACTATTTCAGGCACCCAGGCGATGCAACGCTAGTGGATAGACGAGAAGGCGTTAGAAGTTCTTCTATTTTGAAGTATAGTTGAAGTTAGTTCATTTTGGAGGCGTGGACTTTCAATCTATACAAGGGCATAATGTACGGACGACAAGGCTTATCTGATGGAGCGCGCCTTACCTTTTGAGTTTTCCTTTTTGTAATGCAAACCAAGTAGCCAAGAGGCGCATCAAATGTAAACTCTATGTAAATTACTCTGAATTATCAATAAAAAGCATTTTTCTTCCTATACTTTTGCTTAACTATCTGTCAATGTGTTTTCTAACTTGTGTTTTCAAATGGGTTCCTATCACTTCACGTTCTTGCCTTGTGCGAGCGTAACTCCAGGCTCGCATGGCATCATGCCCTAGCGAGGACGATCGGTTCTGTAAAGGATCCAGCGAGGACGATTGATCCTTTTGGGATTGGGACGTAATATATTGGTATCAGAGCCAGGTTTACTTCCTTGGGTTTTTAAAAAGATAATCTAGGAGTTTGATGCGCCTCTCGATTGAGTTGTATTCGGCGTCCGCTGCATGAGATGAATCGCCCTATATAATGAGCCCATAGATAAGGATTTATCGTTCTTGGAGTGTTGACAAGATATTCTCTTTTGTAGCGATGGCTAAGAAAAATATTGTCGCTGCAAGCAGTGCTCAGCCCATCCAGAGCGATCCGACAGGTTCTGGAGAAACCGGAGGAGCTGGTTCAATCGATATGACCGAAAGGCTTATGCACCTAATGGAGGTACAACAACAGCAAGCTACCACTCAACATGCACAGATTCAGGCATAATTCACTGCTCAACAGAAGCAGATGGATACCATGATGCAATTCATCGCATCTTTGGTACCCAGCAACGGCGGAGCCACGGTGACGCCTGTCACGCTGCCGGCTGTGGCGATAGAAGACGAATCCGAGGAAACTCTGTCCCCCGATAGGAATACCTGCAGAGCGACAAAGTTTACCAAAATGCACCCACCAGCATTCAACGGACGAGCAGAACCGGACGTGGTGATGTGTCACGCCCCAGTCCCAAAATACCGAGGGACTGGATACGTGGCAATGGCCAGCAGCACGCACCGATGGACAACCCAATTTAATGGATCCATCAGGACATGCTTAAGCTGTAGTCTAACAATAAATAGATCAAGTATTACAAGTCATAGTCTATACTAATCTCATCCACAACAGATAATCACAGATCAAAAGCCAGAATAATGTAATAGATTAAACTAACATATCTCAAATAAAGCTCCTCGGGAAACAATCCGAGAACAAGTCTGATACATCAATGCAATAGACAAGAAATAAAATAACTAGAAACAAAAATAAATGAGTATCTCAAGTCAATACTCAGGAGAAGTCCTCTGGTACGATCTCATCCTCAGATCCTGGTTCTGGCCCAATGTATGCACCTGTTCCAGCTTCTGCTAATGTTAATGCTCCGGTCCCGTAAACCTCGGGATAGATCTCGTCAGCTAATCCTGGGGACATAGTCCATTCCAGGTCCTCAGGGGACATAACAAGGTACAGATAATACAAGCCAAAATAAATGCAGTACAACAATAAATGAAACCATAGGGTAAACTATATAACTAGCTAAGTGATATGCAAGTTGAGAGTTTTAGTCATACTCAGGCTGAGACTACTACAGGATCAGTGTCGGAGAAACCCATAGCAGTATTTTCTCGAAGGGCCAGAACTTGTGCCAAAGCTCTGTATCAGAGACTAAGACACCTCCAGATAACATTATTTATATTATAATCAGCCTTGATATGGTAATACTCTCCCTACCCCATGTAATCTCACGTCACAGTTTCATAATATCTCAGGTACAAGTCACGCAAGATCAACTAATGCAATAAGTCAGAATAGGTTCTAAGCAAGTAAACTGTAATGTCATGAATATGTATCCTATACGGAATCACCATGAATGTCTCAGAAAGATTCTGTCACATGAATAGTGTCAGGTGTCCTGGGTATAATGTACTTGATAATGCAAGTACGAGAATGTACAGGGTCACGAATGTCCATCTCTAGATGACGTACACAACACCGCGTACAGGGTTGGAACCCGACTATAATCGGACACTAAGTACGTCACACGGTTCCTAGGTTAAGCATGTACAAGATATAAATAAATCAAGAAATTATGTAATAAGAACTACAATGTTTGGCAAGGTACACTTGTCTGGTGTTTCGGCTCCAATTGTAACTCTGGCAGCAGTGGGATTTACAGGCAGTACTCCGGTTGCTGAAATAAACATTACCATCAGATCCAAATAATATCAACCAGCTAGAAACGCCTGTCCTTGAGTCCAATTTGAAGACAAGGGCAAAAATGATAATTTTAGGTCAAAACGGGGTCCACATGTGGGCCCGCTTTGCACCGAAAAATGTGTCAGGGATAAAGGTCTCCAAATTCGTCAAATTTAGTGTCAATAAGTCAAGAACGATGATACGAACTCAATGGAACTTCCAGAATTGAATTCCGATGAGCCGGTCACAAAATCGTCCGTCAAGTGGAGCCTGTGGGGCCCACGACACGCGATTTTGTCAGCGTTCTCAGAATTGAACCAAACTTGGGTCACAGGACCAGTGTATTGCTACGAGCCCGATGGCGCAAGTTTCTTTTCGATCCAACGTGTGTACACAAAGTTACGACGCATTCCAGAACTGATGGATACGGGACGGTGTTCGCGGATACGCGTTGATTCCGGTGTGCACGCACATCCGAATCGACTTCTGCGAAATCCCGTACGTCCGTATCAACGACGCACACGTATCGGTGAAGACCGCACACGACCAAGTCATCCTGTTTGGCGGGGCGCACCCAGTTCCGGGGTGAATCAGGGCGTTGTTTTTCCTGTTTTTGGATCACGGTTCGCGATCGCCACAGGACACGATGCTCCGAGCGGTTTGTACGGGCACCAAGGGGGTCATGCAGGCTACGCGACGCAACAGACGGAATCAAAAGTGGGTAACCGAGCAGAGAGATACGGGCACCTGAACAGGGCTCGAGAAACCGAATTTTCTCGTGTCCGACACGACTCGACGTGTCCGTGTCCTGAGTCGCCTAGGGTTAGGGTTTGGGGATGCTGCGACCGGAGCTCAGGCGAGGAAAGGCCGGCCGAAGGGAGGCTGGGGGTGCGGAGGCGGCGCGGCGGCGTGCTGGGGCAGCGCAGGGCGGCGGAGGCGCGCCGGAGTTGGGGCTCGGAGTCGGGTGCTGGTGAGGGAGGAATGAGGAAGGAGGGGGATCGGAGTCGGGCGGCGGTGCTGCAGCGGGGTCTGGGCGGCGCTGGAGGAGGAGGGATGGGGGAGGCCGGAGTCGGGCGGCGGCGCAGCGGGGTCTGGGCGGTGGTGGGATGGCCGGAGGGAGAGGGATTCTAGGGTTTAAATAGGGAACCGGCGGGGGAGAGGGGACCGAGCGAGGCGGAGGTCGTGGCGGGGGAGGCGGGGTGCGGGGCCGTGCGGAGCGGGCGGGAGTGCGTGGCCGGCGTGGCGCGGGGAGCGACGGCTGATTCAGACGGCGGACTGAGTCGGGTGACAGGGAAGAGGGGAAACGGGTCTGCGGGTTCGGGTTGGGTCGGGCGGACCCGACCCGACCCGACCCGCTAGGCGGTCGGACCGGTCCGATTGGGTTTAGCTGAACCGGGTTCAGGCTGGTTCAGACCGGTTTGAACCCGGTTCAGTCCGGTTTATTTATTTTTAATTTTAAAAATAGTTTTTAGGCTTTTAAAATTGTTTTCGGGGTCCAATAAATTCCCAGAAAATTATCCTAAGTCCAGTTTTTTATTTTACACCCAAAAATATTATTTTCATAATATTTTAATATATTTTAAAAACATTTAATTTTATTTAATGCCAAAAATACCTCGTTTTTAATTAGTAAAATTTTTTGAAAAATCCCAGAAAATTCTGAAAAATCCAGTTTTGAAAATCTTGAAAAATCAGGGGGTTTACATGATGGGATAGATTGCAAAACTCGAGTGACTCTTCAACCTGGTGGGCATTAAAAGGTCCAAACGAGTGTCTTGTGCATCGGTGCAACTGGAACTACAGGCGCATGATTGGTGGGAAGCTACCAAGTAAGGGATTTATGATGCCAATTCTAACTACAAGATCACCTGGGAGATGTTCAAATCTGTCTTTATTGAACAATATATCCTCCGGGCCGTGCGGTAACAAAATGAGGACGACTTCAGCAATCTGGTGCAAGAAAGTATGTCTGTTGATAACTATGATTCAGTGTTCGCTATACTCACCAAGTTTGTCGGACACTTTTTACCTAACCAGCAGGCGTGGTGCTACCGTTTTCAGAAGAGTTTGAATGACGACCTGCGTAGGGACGTCATAAATCAGAAGTGCCAGACCTACCGGGAATGTTATGAAGCGGCCCTAAATAGCGAACGGATCTTTGGGCTCAATTCATAAAAGGTCAATATACAGACTCCCCGTACCAATTTCAACAAGCGGCCTCAAGAAACAGGAGGGTCTGGAGCGCCAAAGCGTCTGCACACATCTGAGCACAGGGGTCCACCTCAGGAACCTTATTGCCATAGGTGCGGCAAGATGGGGCATCGGGTGAATGAGTGCCGAGTCGTTGGATGCTTCAAATGTGGTCGTTTGGACCATAATGCATTTGAATGTCGAGACCCCAGGTCGATCGTCAGACAGCAGTCGAACCAAAACAAGGGGCCTCCCGCACATGGCGCCAATGTTGTACCAGTGAACCCACAACGCCAGGGTGCCCAGGGTCGAGTCTATGCATTGACTCGGGATGAGGCATCTATCTCCGATACTGTTGTGATAGGTACCTTACTTTTCCAAGATTTGCCCGCTAGAGTCTTATTCGATTCAGGTGCTACGCATAGTTTCATATCTGCTGATTTTATTGTTGAAAATAAATTAGCTTCTCCTCCATTAAATATGAACCTTTGCGTGAGTACCCCTTCGGGAGTCGGCATGCCCGCCAATGCGATCTGTAGGGATGGCTATATTTGCATCGGAGGCAGGAAGCTTCCTTAGATATCATTATTCTAGACATTAAGGACTAAGATATTATTCTTGGAATGGACTGGTTGGGGGCTTGCCATGCAAAAATCGAGTGCGTGGAGAAGCGAGTCGTATTTCGCTACCCGGCGAGGCAGACTTCTACTATTCGTACAACGCTGCACCGAAGACGGCAATGGTGATATCAACAATTTTGGCTAGGCGCATGTTGTATTCAGGATGTGAAGGGTACTTAGCCTCTGTTAGAGACACCCGGCAGTAAGGTGCAAATGCAGCTCAGGCTGATGTCATAGCAAATTTCCTCAACGTATTTTCGGACGATTTGCCTGGAATGCCTCCTGATCGAGAGATCGAATTCTCCATTGACACCTTTCCGGATACGCGACCGATATCGAAGGCACCCTATCGAATGGCCCTAGCAGAGCTAAAGGAACTGAAGATACAGTTGCAAGATCTATTGGACCGATGATACATTCACCCAAGCATTTCTCCTCGGGGAGCACCAGTGATGTTCGTAAAGAAGAAGGACGGATCCATGCGGCTGTGCATAGGCTACCGAGAACTGAATAAGGCTACCGTACAGAACAAGTACCCGTTGCCAAGAATAGACGATATGTTTGATCAACTACAAGGCACAACAGTTTTCTCTAAAATCGATCTCAGATCAAGCCATCACCAGTTAAAAATAAAACCCGACGACGTCCCCAAGTCAGCGTTCCGAACCCGATATGGACACTATGAATTTCTTTTAATGTCGTTCGGCTTGACGAACGCCCTTGCAGCTTTTATGGATCTGATGCACCACATATTTCGGCCATTTGTGGACAAGTTTGTGGTCATGTTTATTGACGACATACTAATCTATTCCAAGAATGAGACGGAACACAAGGAACACCTGAAGATCGTGCTGCAAACATTATGAGAGCATCAGTTGTTCGCAAAGCTCAGCAAGTGTGAGTTCTAGTTGAACATCGTGGCATTCCTTGGACATGTCGTCTCGGCAGAAGGCGTCATCGTAGACCCAAAGAAGATAGAGGCGGTGGTGGACTTGAAGCGACCTACGCCAGCCAGTGAAGTTCGAAGCTTTCTGGGCCTAGCGGGATACTACCGTAGGTTCGTGAAAGATTTTTCTAAATTGGCCTCGCCTTACTCAGAAAGGGATTGCATTCAAGTGGGGTGATGACTGCGAAGCTAGCTTTCAAGAGATAAAGCAACGGCTCGTTTCAGCTCCAATTCTTGCACTTCCGGATGGAGTAGATGAGTTTCAGATATACAACGATGCTTCGGGAGTCGACTTAGGGTGTGTTCTCATGCAGAGGGATAAGGTAATATAGTATGCCTCCAGACAACTGAAGCCGCACGAGAAAAACTATCCAACACATGACTTGGAACTAGCGACAATTATGTTTGCACTGAAGTTGTGGTGGCATTATCTTTATGGTATTGCTTACAAAATCTATACAGACCACAAAAGTCTTAAGTACCTATTCACCCAACGGGAACTGAACCTCCGGCAGCGGTGCTGGCTAGAACTGATAAAGGACTACGACCTGACGATCGCATATACGCCGGGCAAGGGAAACGTCGTTGATGTTACTCTGAGTTGAAAGCACGTAGGCTCACTATCCATAAACAATCGTTTACTTTATGATCTAGAGGCGATGGACATCGAGTTTCGAGTTCGGCATTGAGGAGTGCAGCTGGCTCCACTCCATCTTGAACCGAGTTTGCATGATAGAATCAAATCTGCTCAGAGGGACGATCAGTTTCTAATGAAGGTACGTGGGCTGATCTCGACAGGGAAGACATCCAACTTTGTGGAAGGCGAAGATGGAACCTTATAGATGAAAGAAAGATTATGCGTTCCTAGCGACCCAGTACTCTGAAGAGAAATTATGACAGAGGCACACTATGCGAAGTATTTCTTACATCCGGGGAGCACCAAGATGTACATGGACTTACGCAGGACCTTCTGGTGGCACGGTTTAAAGCGGGATATGGTGACCTTTGTGTCAAAGTGTATGGCCTGTCAACAGGTGAAAACTGAACATCAGAGGCCCGACGGGGAGCTGCAGAACCTCGTTATTCCCGAGGGGAAATGGGACAACATCGCTATAGATTTCATCGTGGACTTTTCGAATACGTCGCAGAGGCATGATGTGATTTGGTTCATAGTTGATCGTTTGACCAAATCTTCCCACTTCCTCCCTATCAAAGTTACATGGAGCGTCAATCGGTTAGCACAGATTTACATTGACGAGATTGTCCGATTACACGGAGTACCTGCCTCAATCGTCTCAGACCGTAACGGACGTTTCTTATCTCATTTTTGGACTAGCCTACAGTCTACTTTGGGCACCAAGCTAAAGTTCAGTACCGCATACCACCCTCAGATTGACAGCCAGACGGAAAGGATGAATCAGATACTTGAAGATATATTGCGACTGTGTGCGATCGATCTAAAGACAAGTTGAGACACACACCTTCCGTTGGCGGAGTTCGCATACAATAATAGTTACCAATCGAGCATCCAGATGGCACCGTATGAAGTGCTCTATGGGCAAAAGTGTCGATCTCCATTCTGTTAGGACGAAGTGGGCGAGCGGCAGGTACTCGGGCCAGAGCTGGTGCAGCAGGCAGTTGAGAAAGTTCGTTTGATTCGAGAAAGACACTGTACTGTGCAGACCCGACAGAAGAGCTATGCCGATGCTCATCGTAGACCTTTAGATTTTATGGTCGGGGATCACGTCTTCTTGAAAGTGACACCTGTAGCGCCCCGTTCCTCCTATTTGAGGAGCGCGGCTAAGAAACACAAGACGGTATCGTTCGATCGGGATAGATTGAATTAAGAACTCGTCCTCATTATGGATTTATTTCTTCGGAATCGATTCCCATATTCAGTGGACCGTGCCCCAAGGATCGGCTTAGCGGCAGAGTCAGGAGGGACCTCTCCGCTGCTATCTTTTATTGTCTCGGTTTTTGATGTCGCTTATTGCTTTCGTGCTTTGAGTTGGTTTTGGGATTTGCTTGTTTTCCTTGAACGGTTTCGATGGTTTTCATTATTTTCGTTCATTGAACTGCACTTCAATTCCGAGATTGGAAAGAGAGGAAGAAGTATTAATCGAGCTGTTCGTGTGCAGGTGAACGAGCAGTAGGCGGCTTGCGAGTGGAGTCGTGAAGCGCCTTTTTCCTTCTCCTTTCCAACTTCTAAGTGAGTGGCTACCATCCCGATTAGCTAGCCCTGCTTCCAAGCTTCACACCCTAAAATCGTGCACTCTTCTTGCCCCGATCAAATGATACCAAGTAATAATAAAACATACCAAAATAAAACGGGAATAGACTTGGTTTGTATTGCTTATCATTCAACTTGGGAACGATTACTTATACTGCATGCTTATTCGTTTGGAATGTTCAACATATGTTTCAATTTTAGTTAGAATACATGTTTCTTCTATAAATTGTGCTATGCATATGGAACACACTTTAATTTGGCATAGATTGATCAGTACGACTATGCAAAACTGTTTGGCTATGGAGCTTGCTCCTATTCGTTCGAAATTCGTTTAAAATAATTTGAACTAAGTGTGCATGATCACGGACAACTTGTGCACAAGGTATTTTGGCTTCCGCGGACGGCCGCCAGGGCACTGGGGCCGATCCGGGCGGAAGAGCTCCTATAGTCGTTTGTCATGGACGGGATGCTATGTAGCGGGGCTCGCCACCTGCGTTGCATAACATTCTTGTCCCGAGACTATAAACCATCCCTTTGTGGTATTAAGCCAGTGATCCCTGTGTATATTTAAACCTGTTGCATACTAACTTGTGTCTTCGTGGCAGGGAAGGCATGGTAAGTATTGTGCAGGTAATTCAGACGGGCAGGTAAAATCCACCGAACGGTGGCACGTTCATTTCAGTAAATTCTATATGCTGCTTACTTGTAAATGAACTAAGGCAAGATAGAAACCCATAAATATGCATGTTTCATTAAAACAACGTGTTGATTGGTATAGTTCGGTTAGCTCGCCTTCACCAGTATTTTTCGACATGCTGACCCTCGTTGAAACAGGTTCTCCGCACCAAGGTGAACCGAGCGAGGAGCCGAAGTCATCTTCCCGATCCAGTCCAGCTGTTGGCGCATCTTCACCGCGCCCCTTGAAGCATTTTGGAGTCAGGAGCCTGCAACTCTTCATATACAAATGCAGCTCCGTGGCAAAGCTGTCCTCCAGCCTGGAGGTCCTTATCATTTTGAGTTTATAAAATGATGTATTGTACAGGACTGCTATCTCATTTTGAGTCAACACTTTTGTAAGCCGTTCGGCATATTAGCTAACTCGTTCAAGAGTTTGTAATAGATGTTCATTATCAATAAAGAGAACTTTTTCATGTTGCAAATCTGTGTTTCAATTTATCTGCGTACTCTGAATATGTGCTTGCTATGCAAAATACTCTAGCCTTGTGCGGGCGCAACCCCAGGCCCGCACGGCATCACGATTCGGGGGACGCCCCAACAATTCTAAGGAATCGGGTCGTGACATAGTGGTATCAGAGCACAGATTCAAGTTTCTTAGACTTCGTGCTGGAAAAGTTCCTTTAACGATCAAATTTCTGTGCGAACTCTTGAACTCGCTAGGCCAAAATGAGATACGTTCATGCAATAAGTCCATAATACATTATGATCCTAATATAATTTACCTTCTTTTGAAGGAATGGTACCAGCGCAATCTGCAGCGCAACCACCGAACGAAACACAAAAAAGTAGTTCGGGTACTTCGGAAAACTCTCGGAGCCAGCGTGGCATATCTCAAGTCGACCCGCTAGAGCGGTTGATGCAAATGTTAGAATCGCAACGACAAAGAGATGATGCTCGCCAAGCCAAGTTCGAAAGCAATTTAGAGACCCGATTCTCAGTCCAACAGAAGCAGGTAGATACCCTGCAACAAATCGTTCAGACTTTGGCTGCCAACCATTCCGCCGCAATAACAATGACTCCGGTGGAACAGCCCGTGCTTGAAGTGGAGACGCCTAAAATCCCAAGGCCGAGGGACGTGACTGCCTTCAACTTGGGCCATTTCAAGAAAGTCTGCAACACCCCATTCAATGGGACTGAGGACCCAGTGGTAGCTCTAGATTGGCTAGCCGAGCTTGAAGATCACTTCGCTCTGTTAGAGGTCCCCGAAGAGAAGCGCGTCGCCTGTGCCAACTACAGCTCCACCTCAACGCGCACGATTGGTGGAACGTGCATCGACGATCTCTCCAATTTGATCACGGAGAGGAGGCGATCTCGTGGGCGACTTTTTGTGCCACGTTTGAAGAGGAGTTTATACCCCCTCCAGTACAACGTCAAATGGAGAATAATTTCGTGCAACTGAGGCAGGGCAGTTTGACAGTTAAGCAATACTCCGCTGAATTCAACCGACTCTCCAAATTCGTTAGGGCCTATTTACCTGATGCAGCAAGTCAAGCCAGAAGGTTTGAAGGTGGACTACGCCCTGCCATCCATGCGCACGTGGTCAATAACCAGTACGGGATAATGCATGAAGTCATGAATCACGCCCTATCACTTGAACCACAGTATCCTCACGTTTCTACCGGCGCTGTGCATACCTACAATCACAAACGCCAAGGCAACGATAGAGGAAACAACGCTGCAAAGCGACAAAACAACGGTGGTCGGAACAAGACAAATGCAAGAGTGCGTTGTGAGCACTACAACAGGCCGGGGCACACCATCGTTAATTGTTACTTGAAGAATGGGTCTTGTTACAACTGTGGCGGCAATGGACATTTGATTCAAAACTGTTCGCTCCCGGATCGCCACCAGCAAAAAAATAATCCCTAACGGTTGGTTCTATTCCTAAGTTTCGGGACGATACTTCCAATTGGTTGGGTAGGATATAGCGCCCCGTTCCTCCTATTCGAGGAGCGCGGCTAAGAAACACAAGACGGTATCATTCGATCGGGATAGATTGAATTAAGAACTCGTCCTCGTTATGGATTTGTTTCTTCGGAATCGATTCCCATATTCAGTGGACCGTGCCCCAAGGATCGGCTTAGCGGCAGAGTCAGGAGGGACCTCTCCGCTGCTATCTTTTATTGCCTCGGTTTTCGATGTCGCTTGTTGCTTTCGTGCTTTGAGTTAGTTTTGGGATTTGCTTGTTTTTCTTGAACGGTTTTGATGGTTTTCATTATTTTCGTTCATTGAACTGCACTTCAATTCCGAGATTGGAAAGAGAGAAAGAAGTATTAATCGAGCTGTTCGTGTGCAGGTGAACGAGCAGTAGGCGGCTTACGAATGGAGTCGTGAAGCGCCTCTTTCCTTCTCCTTTCCAACTTCTAAGTGAGTGGCTACCATCCCGATTAGCTAGCCCTGCTTCCAAGCTTCACACCCTAAAATCGTGCACTCTTCTTGCCCCGATCAAACGATACCAAGTAATAATAAAATATTCCAAGATAAAACGAGAATAGACTTGGTTTGTATTGCTTGTCATTCAACTTGGGAATGATTACTTATACTGCATGCTTATTCGTTTGGAATGTTCAACATATGTTTCAATTTTAGTTAGAATACATATTTCTTCTATAAATTGTGCTATGCATATGGAACACACTTTAATTTGGCATAGATTGATCAGTACGACTATGCAAAACTGTTTGGCTATGGAGCTTGCTCCTATTCATTCGAAATTCGTTTGAAATAATTTGAACTAAGTGTGCTTGATCACGGACAACTTGTGCACAAGGTATTTTGGTTTCCGCGGACGGCCGCCAGGGCACTGGGGCCGATCTGATCCAGGCGGAAGAGTTCGTATAGTCGTTTGTCATGGACGGGATGCTATGTAGCGGGGCTCGCCACCTGCGTTGCATAACATTCTTGTCCCGAGACTATAAACCGTCCCTTTGTGGCATTAAGCCAGTGATCCCTGTGTATATTTAAACTTGTTGCATACTAACTTGTGTCTTCGTGGCAGGGAAGGCATGGTAAGTATTGTGCAGGTAATTCAGACGGACAGGTAAAATCTACCGAACGGTGGCACGTTCATTTCAGTAAATTCTATATGCTGCTTACTTGTAAATAAACTAAGGCAAGATAGAAACCCACAAATATGCATGTTTCATTAAAATAACGTGTTGATTGGTATAGTTCGGTTAGCTCGCCTTCACCAGTATATTTTGACATGCTGACCCTCGTTGAAACAGGTTCTCCGCACCAAGGCGAACCGAGCGAGGAGCCGAAGTCGTCTTCCTGATCCAGTCCAGCTGTTGGCGCATCTTCACCGCGTCCCTTGAAGCATTTTGGAGTCAGGAGCCTGCAACTCTTCATACACAAATGCAGCTCCGTGGCAAAGCTGTCCTCCAGCCTGGAGGTCCTTATCATTTTGAGTTTATAAAAGGATGTAATGTACAGGACTGCTATCTCATTTTGAGTCAACACTTTTGTAAGCCGTTCGGCATATTAGCTAACTCGTTCAAGAGTTTGTAATAGATGTTCATTATCAATAAAGAGAATTTTTCCATGTTTCAAATCTGTGTTTTAATTTATCTGCGTACTCTGAATATGTGCTTGCTATGCAAAGTGATAGAGACACAATTTTTGTGTACTCGAAAAGCTAAGTGATAGAGACACAATTTTTCTGTTTTGAGTTTCCCGAGATTCCGACTGCATCATAGACCAAATCACGCTTGAAGTTGAGTCAACTATGCTGTGCACAAAAAGTGGAGTTGAAATAACCATTTCCTAACTTGTTGAAAGATTTTATTTTATTGTTTGGGTTATTGTAACTATTAGAGGATTTGTGGGAAGATATTATGATCTTCAAACACTAATTTAGAGTCTATAAAAGGGATAGAGATCAGGAGGAAAAGAAGAACAACACACAACTCCAAGAACAACACACAACTCCTCTTCTTCTTCTCCAATATTCATTTGAAGTTTTCATGAACGTGCAGAGCTAAAAGTCTTGTTGGTCGAAGGAAACAGAAGCCTTGGAATCAATAAAATTGTGAGATCTAAATTATTTTATATGTTTGATTTATGCTTTGAGTATTGAATGTTTTTCTATGCCTACTTTCATGATTGTTTTGTTTAATTACTAGGAGGCCTACTAGTCTATTATCCATTTCGATCTACTGCTAAATTAGACATCAAATCCGTAATTGTTTGATTTTTCTAATTTATGAAGCAACCAAGATTTAATAAACTGCTTTGTTTTATTAGATCTTAGGAGAAAAACTTTTGACAAAATTAAATACAACCGCTTGTGCTTGTGTTGTTTTGCTTCATCGATCTCTTTGTTCTTTAAAAAATTACTAGATTAAATCTTCAGCGCTTGTCTTGGATTATTTAGTAATTAAAGCTAATTAGATCGCTTATTTCTAATTATCTAAGCCTAAGAGAGATAGGAAATACTTCCAACGGTGAATATTCAAAGTATGATAATTTATGTTTGCATCAATGATCAATTTTAAGATTCCAATGGTGGATGTTGACTGAGACCAACATTTTTTCCTTTGATTGTTTTAATACTTTAATTATTTTTAGCTCTTTTTAATTTGATTTGATCCAAAACTTCCCCCCCATCTTATTTCACATAGCATAAAGATCAAACTAATTACTCTTCGTGGGAACAATCCTTACTCTCACTACTACATATTATTTCAAGAGTAAAGATTTTATTTTTGGGTGCCTACGACAGCACACCAAATTTTGGCGCCGTTGCCGGGGAGTAATTTTAGTTAATTTTTGTGCCTTTTGTGATCTTTTCTTATAATTAAATTATTTTTGTTTATTAGCAAAAAAACAAAAAACAAAAAACAAAAAAAAAACAAAATTTATTCTCATATACTTTTCTGGATTGCTTGCTATCATTTTATTACTTGTTTATGATTACAACTCGATCTTCTAATCAAAGTGATTTTCAGAGTGATCCAGAAATAGAAAGACTCTGCGCAGGTTAAGGAAGGAAGCTCAAAGAAACTCTAACGAGAATGACCCTGCTACGGATTCCTTACTCTCTTGCAAATCTAATCCTAAAAAAGAGGAAGACATGGCTGCAAATAGAACTTTGAAAGAACTTGCAGCCCCTGATTTGAACCAACACCCTTTATGCATTATATTTCCTACTTTAGATGCTACTACTAGTTTTGAATTAAAATCTGGACTAATACATTTATTACCCACTTTTCATGGCCTTGCAGGTGAAGATCCTCACAAGCATCTAAAGGAGCTTCATGTGGTATGCACAACTATGAAACCTACGGGAGTATCCGAAGAGCAAATCAAATTAAGAGCCTTTCCGTTTTCTTTAAAGGATTCGGCTAAGGATTGGCTCTATTATCTACCCTCTGGGAGCATTGTAACATGGAACGAAATGAAGAGACTATTCTTGGAGAAGTACTTTCCCGCTTCAAGGGCGGCCAATATCCGAAAAGAAATTTGTGGGGTAAGGCAACACAATGCAGAGTCTCTCCACGAGTACTGGGAACGTTTTAAAAAATTATGTGCAAGTTGCCCCCATCATCAAATTAGCGAGCAGCTACTTATCCAGTACTTCTACGAAGGCCTTCTACCAACTGATAGAAGCATGATAGATGCTGCTAGTAGAGGAGCCTTGGTAGATAAAACTCCTGAGGCCGCAAGAAATTTAATTACAAATATGGCGGTAAATTCTCAACAATTTGGCACTAGGCTAGATCTTCCATCTAGGCATGCTAACGAGGTAAATATTTCTTTCCTAGAACAAAAAATTGCTAGTTTAACGTCTCTTGTTCGTCAAATGGCTGTAGGTAACATGTAAACAGCAAAAGCTTGTGGGATTTGTTCAGTAGTAGGACATCCAACTGACATGTGTCCAACTCTTCAAGAGGAGTCCAATGAACAAGTGAATGTGGTAGGTGCTTTCCCTGGACAACCACAAAGGAAGTACGATCCATATTCAAACACTTACAATCCATGATGGAGAGATCATCCCAATTTCAACTATGGGAATCCACAAACAAATCATCCTGTCAATCAAAATCGCCCAAGTTACCAACAGTACAAGCAGCCATATCCTAAACAACAACCAAATCAAACTTCTAACTCTGGTATGTCTTTAGAAGATATTGTTAAGTCTCTTGCCACTAATAATTTATAATTTCAACAGGAGACAAGGGCTAGCATTCAAAGCTTGGACAATCAAATGAGCCAAATGGCTACAACAATTAATAAGCTAGAGGCACAAAGTTCTGGAAAATTACCATCTCAAACGATAGTAAATCCAAAAGAAAATGCAAGTGCAATCATTTTGAGAAGCGGTAAAGAGGTTGACATTCCAGTAAAAGAAGTACCTGCAACGTCAAAACAAGAAGAAGAGAAAAGCACCATGGCAGACACGAACGTCCCAATGATGATGAGGTATCCAATTATAAGTTTCCACCCCTTAGTGATTATAAGCCAGTACCTCCTTTTCCTCAAGCTTTAACAGAATCTAGAAAAATTGAACAAAATAATGAGTTATATGAGACTTTTCATAAATGTGAGGTAAATATTCCACTTTTAGATGCTATCAAACAAGTACCTCGCTATGCTAAATTTTTAAAAGAATTGTGTACAATAAAGAGGAAACAAAAGCTTAAAGGATATGAAAAGGTAAAAGTTGGGGAGAGTGTTTCTGCAGTAATTCAACGAAAACTCCCTACGAAATGCAAAGATCCTGGAATGTTTACTATCCCTTGTAAGATAGGTAACAATAAATATGAGAAAGCCATGTTAGATTTAGGAGCTTCTATCAATGTCATGCCATATTCTATATATGAATCTTTAAATCTTGGACCTGAATAAAACTGGTGTTGTGATTCAATTGGCTGATAGATCTAATGCCTATCCTAAGGGAGTAGTCAAGGATGTTCTTGTACAAATTGATAATTTAGTTTTTTCTGCTAATTTTTATGTGCTTGATATGAAAAATGGCGATCAAACTGCTCCAATTTTATTAGGAAGACCATTTTTAAAGACATCCAAGACTAAGATAGATGTTCATAGTGGCACACTTACTTTGGAATTTGATGGTAAAATTGTTAAATTTAATATTTATGATGCCATAAAATATCCTGATGATGATAATACTGTTTATTCCATTGACGTGGTTGATTCTTTAGCACAGAATATTTTTGAACTTGATGGCAAAGATGTATTAGAAGTGGCCATTAGTGAGCATCTTGAAAAAGAGCATAAGGAGTTAGCTTTGAGTTCTGATTTGCAGGAAACTGTTGCAGCATTGAATAATTTTTCAAAAATACAACAATCAGGTAACGTTTCTTATATTTCATTACCAATTTCTAACAAGAGGCCTTTACCCTCTATTTTGCAGGCCCCTATTCCAGAATTGAAGCCTCTCCCTAGTCACCTCAAGTATGTATTCCTTGGAGATGGAGGAACATTACCAGTAATCATCTCCAATAAACTTAGTGTACCACAGGAAGAAAAGCTTGTTCAGATCCTTAAGGAGCATAAGACGGCTATTGGTTGGACAATTGCGGATATAAAAGAAATTAGCCCGTCTACATGCATGCATCGTATCTTACTTGAGGAAGGAGCAAAACCTTCCCGTCAACCGCAAAGAAGATTGAACCCACCCATAATGGAGGTTGATTGAACCCACCCATGATGGAGGTAGTAAAAAAGGAGATCCTAAAACTTCTTGAAGTTGGAGTGATCTATCCTATTTCGGATAGCCAGTGGGTTAGCCCAGTGCAAGTGGTTCCTAAAAAAACTAGGATAACTGTCATGAAGAATCAAAATGATGAGTTAGTTCCCACTCGTGTCCAGAATGGGTGGAGGGTTTGTATAGATTATAGAAAACTAAATACTGAAACCCGAAAGGACCACTTTCCTTTACCTTTTATTGATCAAATGCTTGAAAGGTTAGCTGGTCATTCTTACTATTATTTTCTTGATGGTTATTCGGGTTATTTTCAAATTGCAATTGCTCCGGAGGATCAAGAAAAGACAACTTTTACATGCCCATTTGGAACTTTTGCATATCGTCGCATGCATTCGGTCTTTGCAATGCCCCAGCTACTTTCCAAAGGTGTATGGTTAGCATATTTTCAGACTATGTTGATCATATTATAGAAGTATTTATGGATGATTTCACAGTTTATGGAGACTTTTTTGATAAATGCTTGCATAACCTTACACTTGTTCTTCAAAGATGCATAGAAACTAATCTTGTGTTAAACTCTAAAAAATGCCATTTTATGGTTGACCAAGGTATAGTTTTGGGTCATATTGTTTCATCTAAGGGAATTTAGGTAGATAAAGCCAAAATCGATATTATTCAATCTTTACCTTATCCCTCCAGTGTGCGGGAAATTCGTTCTTTTCTTGGACATGCAGGTTTTTACCGAAGATTCATCAAAGACTTCTCCAAAATAGCGTTACCCCTTTGTAAGTTGCTACAAAAGGATGTAGCTTTTGAATTTGATGAAGCATGTAAAAAGGTATTTGATACACTAAAGAAACTATTAACTTCTACCCCAGTTATCCAGCCCCCTGACTGGAACATGCCTTTCGAGATAATGTGTGATGCAAGTGATTATGCAGTAGGTGCTGTTTTGGGTCAAAGGATTGGAAGAGCATCTCACGCCATTTATTATGCTTCAAGAACTTTGAATGAGGCGCAGAAAAATTATTCTACTACTGAAAAAGAACTTTTAGCTGTTGTTTTTGCTTTAGAAAAATTTTGATCTTATTTGCTTGGTACTAAAGTTATTGTTTATTCTGATCATGCAGCTCTTCGCTATTTGATGACGAAGAAAGAGGCAAAACCAAGGTTAATTCGATGGATACTTCTCATAAGTGAATTTGATTTGGAGATCAAAGACAAAAGAGGGACAGAAAATTGTGTTGCAGATCATTTAAGTCGTTTAGTTCATATGGAGGATGAACTTTGTCTACAAGAAACGTTCCCTGATGAGCAATTGTTTGCTTCAAGTGTGACATTGTCTTGGTATGCAAATATTGTAAATTATTTGGTTACTAATATGTTTCCTTCTGGCTTGTCAAAGGCTCAAAGAGATAAGATCAAAAGTGATGCCAAATACTATGTATGGGATGACCCATACTTGTGGAAGCACTGTGCAGATCAAGTGATAAGAAGGTGCATTTATGAAAATGAAATTATTTTAATTCTCACATTTTGTCATTCTTATGCATGTGGAGGAGATTTTGGAGCGAAGAGGACGGCAAGAAAAGTATTAGAATGTGGTTTCTATTGGCCGTCTTTATTTCGTGATTCATATTCTTTTTGTAAAACATGCAACAATTGCCAAAAGGCAGGTAATATATCTCAAAGGAATGAAATGCCACAAAATCCTATACTATTTTGTAAAAATTTTGATGTTTGGGGCATCGATTTTATGGGACCGTTTCTTGTATCTTTTGGTTATGTTTATATTTTGCTTGCTGTTGATTATGTATCAAAATGGGTAGAAGCTAAAGCTACTAGGACTGATGATTCTAAAGTTGTCTCAGATTTTATCAAATCCAACATATTCTCCAGGTTTGGGATTCCAAGAGCCTTAATAAGTGATCGAGGCACTCACTTTTGCAATCGAACCGTGGAGACATTACTGAAAAAGTACCATGTGACCCACAAGGTGTCAACTGCCTATCATCCACAAACTAGTGGACAAGCGAAAGTGTCAAATAGAGAGATCAAGTCCATCATTGAAAAGACGGTCAACCCAAGTAGAAAAGATTGGAGTTTGCACTTGGATGATGCTTTGTGGGCGTATAGAACTGCATACAAGACGCCTATCGGTATGTCACCTTACCGGTTGGTGTTTGGGAAACTATGCCATCTTCCTGTTGAGTTAGAACACAAGGCTTATTAGGCTATCAAGAGTTTCAATATGAAGGCATATGAAAATGGAGAACATAGAAAGTTACAACTACAAGAGTTGGAGGAAATTCGCAATGACGCCTATGAGAATGCTAGAATTTATAAAGAGAAGACGAAGAATTTTCATGACAAGATGATCTCTAGGAAGGTGTTTCAAGTTGGTCAAAAAGTCCTTCTATACCAGTCACGACTTCGTCTGTTTCCGGGTAAATTGCGTTCTCGTTGGATTGGACCTTTTATTGTTACTAATGTTTTTTATCATGGTGCAGTTGAAATTCAAAGTTTAGCAACTTCCAAAGTGTTCAAGGTAAATGGCCAAAGGCTCAAGCTTTTCTATGAAGGTTTCAAAGTAGAGAATGTGGATGAATTGGACCTTGAAGATCCAATTTGTATCAATTGAAGGAGGAAACATCCACGACAATAAACAGAGGCAACCCAAGGGGAGTTTGTTCTTATTCTTATTCTTATTCTTATTCTTTCATTTTATTTTATTTTTTTATTTTGCCTTTTTCTTGCATTTCACCTTACATTGGAGACAATGTCAGTTTTAAGTGTGGGGGAGGGGATTTACTTTATTTTAAGCATTTTTAGTTCGCTATTTTTCTAAAATAATAATAATAATAATAATAATAATAATTTTTAATAAAAAAAATTTGGTTTTGGTTTTTAATGATTTTTGGTTGTGTATGTCATGAGTAAGATTCAACTAGATTTGAAAAATTCATAACATGATTGAATAAATAATTTTTTTTTCAACTTAGAATTAATTAGTCTAGTTATTTTTTTATTAAAAATGGTAGTATCTAAATTGGTAGATAAAAGCCAGTGAGGATTTGAGCCTTTAGCCTGACACATCAGTCTCATTATTCTTTCATGAGAGATATTCTTCCACTGATTTGTTTCTCTAGAACTTGCTTTGATTCTCTTCGAGGTCACGTTGACACATGCATGCATGAACATGATTAAGGCCATCTTTGTTATGCGTTACATAAGCCAAATAGCCCACATTGTAATTAATTTTCTTTTTGTTGAACCCCTTTGAGCTTTATTGCCTTTTTCTTGGTATACCCACATTACAAGCTTTCAACCAATAATATTTATACCTTTACCCAAGTCGCAAAGCTAGTGGAGCATTGTTGATCATTATGATATGTATGGGTGTACGAAAAAATAAGAGTGGGGGTGTCTAAATTTGTGGTTTGGTTACAACCCACAAAATGGAACATATTTTCATCCTCAAATTTTCTAAGTTCCATTATTGTTATAAAAAAAAAAGAAAAAAAAGAAAAAAAAGGGTGGAAGTTGTTTTACATTGTTTAAATGATTTAAAAGTCAAATTGAAGAAGAAGTTAAATGGAGTGATTGATTTTACATGTTTTATATTGATCTTGAGTTAATTCAATTTTGCTCCACTAATTTTGATGGTTTTTGAGCTACACTCCCAAATATATCCCACCTTAATCCTAAGCCACGTTACAACCCATGAAAAGTCCTTATGATTTATGTTATGCATATGATCCCAGTGGTGGAGAATGAGAAGATATACAAGCTTATGGTAGATCATTTCTTTTGGAATGAATTTGAGTGAAATATATACCTTTAAACACATGAGAGTTGAGTATTTATTCCGTGAGGGTCTACCTATTTAGTTTACTCCATTTTTCAAGTAAAAATATCTACTAAATAATTAGAAGTTGTTTAAAAATATATGTTCATGATATGTTATGAGTTTTGAAGAGCTTAGTTATTTTTTATTTATGACATTGCAACCTTGAATTCTTTTTGGAAAAATAAATTAGAGTTTCGCCCGGGGACGAGCAAAGGTTAAGTGTGGGGGTATTTGATGAGAACATAAAATGTTATATTTTATTCCTTAATGTATACTCCTTTATGCTCATTTGATGTCTAAAGATACTCATTATTTTTATATTTTGATCTAGGATGCAATTGGAGTCACTAAATGCAAAATTGAGCTAATTATCAATTCTGGACAGTTTTGATATCTTGTAGAAAAATTGTCATAACTTGCTCATCCGAAGTCCAATTGAGCTGATCCAAATTGATTCGGAAAGCTAAGTGATAGAGGCACAATTTTTCTGTTTTGAGTTTCCCGAGATTCTAGCTACATCATAGACCAAATCACGCTTGAAGTTGAGTCAACTATGCTGTGCACAAAAAGTGGAGTTGAAATAACCATTTCCCAACTTGTTGAAAGATTTTATTTTATTGTTTGGGTTGTTGTAACTATTATAGGATTTGTGGGAAGATATTGTGATCTTCAAACACTAATTTAGAGTCTATAAAAGGGATAGAGATCAGGAGGAAAAGAAGAAGAATACACAACTCCTCTTCTTCTTCTCCAATATTCATTTGAAGTTTTCATGAACGTGCAGAGCTAAAAGTCTTGTTGGTCGAAGGAAACAGAAGTCTTGGAATCAATAAAATTGTGAGATCTAAATTATTTCATATGTTTGATTTATGCTTTGAGTATTGAATTTTCTATGCCTACTTTCATGATTGTTTTGTTTAATTACTAGGAGGCCTACTAGTCTATTATCCATTTCGATCTACTGCTAAATTAGACATCAAATCCGTAATTGTTTAATTTTTCTAATTTATGAAGCAACCAAGATTTAATAAACTGCTTTGTTTTATTAGATCTTAGGAGAAAAACTTTTGACAAAATTAAATGCAACCGCTTGTGCTTGTGTTGTTTTGCTTCATCGATCTCTTTGTTCTTTAAAAAATTACTAGATTAAATCTTCAGCGCTTGTCTTGGATTATTTAGTAATTAAAGCTAATTAGATCGCTTGTTTCTAATTATCTAAGCCTAAGAGAGATAGGAAATACTTCCAACGGTGAATATTCAAAGTATGATAATTTATGTTTGCATCAGTGATCAATTTTAAGATTCCAATGGTGGATGTTGACTGCGACCAATATTTTTTCCTTTGATTGTTTTAATACTTTAATTATTTTTAGCTCTTTTTAATTTGATTTGATCCAAAACTTCCCCCCCCATCTTATTTCACATAGCATAAAGATCAAACTAATTACTCTTCGTGGGAACGATCCTTACTCTCACTACTACATATTATTTCAAGAGTAAAGGTTTTATTTTGGGTGCCTACGACAGCACACCAATTGGCCCCTTTGAAATACTGGAACGAGTAGCAACTGTGGCATATCGGATCGCACTACCTACCGCCCTGGCTGAAGTGTACAATGTCTTCCATGTCTCTCAACTTTGAAAGTATGTGCATGATCCGAGTCATGTGATTAGCTTCTAGCAATTGGAACTACGTAGGGACTTATCGTACTCAGAGGAGCCTGTGCAGATCTTGGATCGTAAAGAGAAAGTATTGCGGAACCGTACAATATCCTTGGTTCGCGTGCTATGGCAGAACCATTCAGTTGAGGAATTAACTTGGGAGATGGAGTCGGAGATGAAGGAGAAGTATCCTTCATTGTTCGTTCGGTCAGAGGTAAGACCTTGTTCTTAAGTTTCATGATGAAACTTTTTCTTAGTGGTATATTATATAGTGCCTCAAATTCTGATCCGACCGGGATGCACACTATATAATTGGGCTTGTGGTTTGTCTGTCTGAGTCGTAGTTTGGTGTTTAGATCTTCGGCATCCTCTTGCCACGGATAAAATACGATGATCCTTTCTAACTCATGGATAGGCCTCTATTGAAACAAGTCCAATAGTTTTCGTACTTTGTTGCTTGGTTTTCTTGATGTCGCTTTGGGATTTTGTTTTGGTGATGCTTTCGATTTGCTTGATTTTTGCTGTTGGCTTTCTCGCTTGGAGCTTTGATTCTTGGGAAGTTCGGAAGGAAGGATAGGCAAAGGATTCTAACCCGGTGCTCGTGCTATTGCAGGTTCGCGTAACCGACGTTTGATCGTCGCTAGGCGAGACTCCTTCTTTCAGCACTTTTTCTTAACCAGTGAGTGGTTCGGACCTTTCTTTCCTATTTCTTCATGTCCACATCTCTAATGTTTTAAACGTTCAATCGATGATGCCCAACTGAGCGCCTAGAAAATCCTTAGCCATAATGCATACCAGCCACTAAAAAAGGAACATGGAAATTGTAGACTAACTTGTATATTCATGAACACCTTATAAACATGAGCTTTATTATAAAGGAAATTGGGTTATTGGTTGCAGCCTGGTGCTTCGGAGAGTTTGGACCCACGGGATACCAAAATCGGAACACAACTTGAGAAAATATGAACTGTTGCATAAGTATATATATTGCTGCTTTACTTTTTTTGTTTTATCTCATGCATTGTATGATAATATGAACTGTTCATGTATTTGCATGGTCTGGGACAACTTGTGCACAAGGTTTGGCATTTCCTCGAAATGGTATTCCGGGACACTGGAACCGTATCGACCCCGGGAGGAAATATTTGATCGTGCTAGTCGTGATGTATTGTGGGACCTTCAGCAGGACTTGCTACCCGGGCTGACAGGGCGCGCCGCAATGCCTTGGATAAGTCCCCATGGTGTCGATCACACCAATGAACGCATAGAATAGAACACATGCTAATTTATTATCTTGTGCAGATGGTAAGTATACTTATGTTTCGTTGCAGGGAAGACGTGCATCGATTGAGTAAGCAACAGATATACTTTATGGATTCAACGTTATTTTCGTTCCTCTAAAAACATGTAACTGATATGAACTGAATTCACTTAGTTCTCTATAGAAAGATCATTTTAATGCATGCTCGCCCATAATAAGCAAGTGTTAATTTAGACGAGTGGGTTCGTCCCGCTCACTAGTACAGCTGAGTACTGACCCACATTGTGGGCAACTATTTCAGGCACTCAGGCGGTGCAACGCTAGTGGATAGACGAGAAAGCGTTAGAAGTTCTTCTATTTTGAAGTATAGTTGAAGTCAATTCATTTTGGAGGCGTGGACTTTCAATCTATACAAGAAAATAATGTACGGACGACAAGGCTTATCTGATGGAGCGCGCCCTACCTTTTGAGTTTTCTTTTTTGTAATGCAAACCAAGTAGTCGAAAGGCGCATCAAATGCAAACTCTGTGTAAATTACTCTGAATTGTCAATGAAAAGCATGTTTCTTCCTATACTTGTGTTCAACTATCTGTGAATGTGTTTTCTAACTTGTGTTTTCAAATGGGTTCCTATCACTGCACGTTCTTGCCTTGTGCGAGCGCAACTCCAGGCTCACACGACATCACGTCCTAGCGAGGATGAATGGTTCCATAAAGGATCCAGCGAGGATGATTGACCCTTTCGGGATCGGGGCATTACATTTGCTGCCAAGAGACCCAGTGATAAATCTGAAGAGGACTGAAACCTCAAGCATATACAGGTGTGTGGGTATATCAGACAGTTCATTGACGAGAACGTGTACAATCATGTTGTCAGTTTAGAGCATGCTTGGACACTTAGGAAGAAGTTAGAATCTTTGTACGCCAAGAAGATCGAGATAAACAAGTTATTCCTGATCCGGACGATGATGGATCTCTAGTACAAAGATGGTACGTCTATCACGGATCACTTGAGTGAGTTTCAGGGTATGGTTGACCAGTAATCCTTGATGGGAGTCAAGTTTGACGTCAAAGTTCAAGGTTATGGTTGTTGCATACTTTGACAGACTCGTGGAAGATCGTACAAGTGTCCATGATCACTTCTACTCCAAAAGGCGTGGTCAGTCTGTAGTTCACTAAGAGCGGGGTGTTGAATGAAGAGATGCAAAAGAAATCTCATGGCACGTCTTCTTTATCCCATTCAGAGGCGCTTATTTTAGAGAGCCATAGAAGGAGTAAAAGCAGGGATCCGGACGGTGGCAGAGACATGTGAAAATACAAGTCCAATGGTCGATACGAGGACTGAGAGTTTTACCATTGTGGCAAGAAGGGCCACATCAAACAAAACTATTTCCTTTGGAAGATAGAGAAGAAGGACGACAAGAAAAAATAGAGTTAGAACACAACAGTGACTGTCTCGGTACATGAAGGCGATGTGATCATTGTAGGTAATGAGATAGTCATGAACCTCGCATGCGATGATAATTCTTTGATGGTTGACTCAGGGGCTTTAGCGCACGTATCTCATAACAGGACACTGTTTGCTACTTACACAATAGGAGACTATGGAGTATTGGAGATGGGCAACGGAGATGTGTCAAAAGTTGTTGCTATTGGTGATGTGTATTTGAGAACTATGATGGGTGCAATTCTTATTCTTAAGGATATTCGTCGTCCCCAATATCCATTTCAACCTAGTGTCAGTTGGAAGGTTGGATGATGAGGGATCTTCAATCTCTTCGGGAACAGTCAGTGGAAGCTTTCCAGAGGTTCGATGGCGATTGCCATAGGAAGCAAAATATCCGGTCTCTACTATATGGAAGGGAGATCATGTAGGGCACATGAGGTGAACGCAATTACTGATGCATCTACCGAGTTATGGTACATGCGGCTCATCCATACCAGCGAGAAGGTAATGAGCTTCTTGTTGAACAGGAAAATGATTTTGGGACTCAAGTCTACAAAGTTGGAGAAATGCTCAAATTGTTTGGTCTAAAAGAAAAATAGGGTGTCTTTCCAAAGTCACTTAAGTTCAAGGAAGTCGGCGTTGCTCGAGTTGATTCACTCGGATATCTGCGGTACAATGAAGGTAAAATCTATTGGCGGTGCTTCTTACTTTGTAACTTTTATTAATGACCATTCTAGAAAAGTTTGGCTCTATGCTTTAAAGACCAAGGTTAATGTGTTGTCCACTTTCAAAGAGTTTAAGGCCTCCGTTGAAAAGGAGACGGGCAAGAAATTGATATGTGTTCGGTTCGACAACGGAGGCAAATACATCAGTCACTTTGATGCGTATTGCAGAGAACAAGGGATATGACACGAGAAGACTTTGCCAAAGGCACCTCAGCTCAATTGTGTAGTGGAGCGCATGAACATGACACTGCTGAAGTGGATACGATGTTTGCTATCTGAAGTAAACTTACGGAACAGTTATTGGGGTAAGGCTCTTAATATTGTTGCTTATGTTATTAATTTGTCTTCTACTGCTTCTTTGCAGGACAATTTTTCTGATAGAGTATGGTATTTCAAATAACCACCATACAGTCACCTGCAAGTGTTTGGTTGAAAGGCCTTCGTGTATGTACCGAAGGACAAGAGATCCAAACTTGAGCCGAAGATGAGGTAGTGCGTCTTTGTCGAATATGGTCGAGATGAGTTTGGTTATAGATTCTACGACCTAGTGGAAAGAAATCCCTATAGAAGCAGGAATATGGTATTCATCGAGGATCAGACCATGACCAAACTCAGAATTTTAAGATGCCTTCTGAGGCTGGAGAATTGTCTGAGTTAGAGTCATTTCGCTTCGAATCGTTTCCAGATGACACTGTAGAGGATCCAGTTATAGGGGAGCCAGTACATGAATATGCTCTCAACCTTGACCATCAATCTGCTGAGGGTGATCAAGGTAACCTTCAAGAGGATGAGTGTAATGCCCCGCTTCTAGTGGTTTACTTATGGAACACTTGTTACTTTGACTCAGTTGAGAATCGAGTCTCGGAAAAACCTTACCGCCAATCAACATGGACGAAATGCAATGAACCCTTCAAACTGATGGAACGGCTTCTATTGAAATGAGTCCAAAAGTTTTCGTTGGTTATTTTGCTGCTTGGTTTTGTGTTGCTTTATGCTTTGTCTTGCTTTCAATGACTTGGTTTTCATTATTCGCTTTTCTCGCTTGCGCATTCTTTTAGAATCGTAAGAAAAAGAGATCGAAGGATGCTAACCAAGTATTATTGCAATTTTAGGACGCATAACCAATGAGTGATCGTTACATAATGCTCCCCCATCCTCTCGTTCGATTCAATTGATGAGTGGCTTAGGCCCTTCGACGAATCCTTCAGTCCATACGCTTTAATAAATGATCTCTAGTCTGCACGAATTACACGTTCCTAATTCTGTTGACGCCTTACTAAACGAGATAAGCTAAAAGAGATGAATTGCATGCTTGATATATATATATAGAATTATTGTATATATATGCTTGTTCAAATAGATGTGTATATGTTCCTTACTCACATGTTGCACAAGAACTGTTTAGAGAAACCTCACATGGGTTACCAGAGAAAAGAGTAAAAAGATAGAGATGTTCATCTATAATCTAACTGCTGTATAGTAAGAGTTTATATGATAGAGCTTCATACCATGCATCAGTCTTTAGACAACTTGTGCAGAAGGGTAATCCCACGAACGGTTTCTGGGGCACTGGGGATCGTTCGCCCTAGGGGGGATCAGAGGAACACCCTGAGGCAATAAAGTCATCGCGATCAGGGGGTGTTCATGTCTATATAGCATGGGTTTTCCATGGACCATCATGTAGTTATGTCGCATGATAAGTTACCTTATATGCACACTTGATACTTGATGCAAATATAGATGCATGAGTTATATACATATATGCAAATTGTTGCTAACTTGTATGTCTGCTGCAGGGATAACCGTTCGACCGTGGGTAAGATTTATCATATGCGTAGTCTATCTATTGTTTATGTTTTCTTGCATGAATTGTTAAAAGAAACTAGACAACTAGAAAGATTACCTAATAATGCTAGCTTCACATGCTTACTTAGTGTAGATTTCTAGGTGAGTTTGGCCACGGTCGCTCACCAGTACATGTTGTAGTACTGACCCACATTTGTAGGAAAATCTCCAGGTTCTGGTAGCGAGAGCTTAGCGAGCATTTTGAACCAGTACTAGCGCATCCATCCAGCGAAACCGTGCTCGTGCTGCTTCCTTAGCTTTCCACTCCTGTGTGCAAGCTCTTCTTTTGCTATTTTTTTGTCCTACTAAAAAGATATAATGTATGGGCGTTGTGGCTAGTTTTGGGTTTCTAAAAAGAGTTGTAAGCCATCTATGGTATTTTTTGTAACTCAGCCAAGCAAGTACCTTGTAATCCAATCTTCAAGTATTCAATAAAGAAAGTATTTTGTGTTCCTATCAAATGTGTTCAACTTTGGTTCTCTGTATTTTATATTCCGTGCTAATATATGTATATTTTCCTCTGACTTGTGTCTTGTACAGGTACTATACCTGGTGCAAGCGCAACTTAGGCTTGCACGGCATCTCGTCCAAGCGAGGATGGTTGGTTCCGTAGGGACCAAGCGAGGACGATCGGCCCTTACGGGATCGGGGCGTGACAGGTGGTATCAGAGCATGACTTTACGTCCTTGGCCTCTTCAAAAATTGTTTTCAAAAAAGATATAAGTTTTCAAGCGATTTTAAAAGTCCCGGATTTTGAAAATGGTTACGAATCTATATAAGTAAATCGAAGGTGTTAAATGTCCCGATCTTAAGTAGAATAAAAACCCAATGAACCATACAATAAGTCCATAATATGTGATGAAACTAACGCAAGGTACCTTCTTTTGTAGCAAGATGTCGAAAGCGAGTAATCCAGGGACATCGCACACAACGGGCGTGAGCGATGACCAAATCGATAGGCTGATTGGCATATTTAAAAATCAACAAGAACGATTCAATGCCCAACATGATCGATTTGAGGCTCAATAGCAACGGGCTGATGCTCGAGCCATAACACAACAGAAGCAGTTAGACTCTTTGACTTAGATAGTGACAACCTTGGTCGCCAATAGCAATGCATCGAGACCACCGTGACACATGTGGCAGCCGCACCCGCGCCTCGAGAAGCAGGCCTAGCAGAAACTGATGAGCCTTCACAGGTGGTCATGAAGTCTATCTTTAAAGGTGCTAAGTTTTTGAAGTTGAACCCTCCTGAGTTCGAAGGCAGGACCGCGCCGGATAAGGTGATGGACTGGGTCGCCAAGTAGGAGGACTTGTTCAAATTTGCTGGGATACCTGTGAAAAAGAGGGTGGCGTGTGCAGTCATGTAGCTGCGGTTACGAGCACACGATTAGTGGCAGATCAAGAAATAGGATCTTGCCACAAGGCACCGAGACGACAAAATCAAGGAAGCATTCTAGGAGCAATACCTTCCACATGCCGTCAAACAGAGAAATGGTGATTAGTTTACCGAACTTAAGCAAGGGAGCAAGTCCATCGAGGACTATGAGTTAGAATTCTCCAAACTTGCTAAGTTCGCTAGCTCATAGATTCCTGACGAGAGGGCCCGTACACACAGATTTATTAAGGGTTTGAATGATGGCCTCAGGAAAGATGTTATGAACTGTGAATATACCTCCTACATAAAAGCCTTTGAGGCAGCAGTTCAAAATGAGCAATATGTGCCACGGACTTCTTCCGAGAAGGCGCCAGTTGCTCGAAACCCTCATGTCAAAAGATACCAAGATGGGAGAAGAAGATAGAAGGTGAGCAGCGCCCTGTTCAAGAGTGCACCTTCTGTGGCCGACGGGGCCATAGCATCAAAAACTGTCGCACAAAAAATAGAGAGTGCTTCAACTGTGGTCAGAGGGGCCATAGCTTCAGAGATTGTCAGAACAAAAGAAAGGTTCCAGAGAACCAAGTGGACAATGCAGAACATGGGTAGAATCAAAATCCCGCTCCAGCCCCAGCCAATAGACAAACTGATCAGACGGGAAGGGCTAAAGTATATCAGCTATATATTGAGTGTGATACGAGCGGGCACGCTGTTGGTGAGTCTGATTTCTTTGACCTCTTGATGCATTATTTCTTGACTCCTTAATCTCTTAAGTTTTGGGATAAAATATCTTCTCAGTGGGGTATTATGTAATATCCCGCTTCTATCGGTTTACTTATAAAACACTTGTTACTTTGACTCGGTTGAGAATCGAGTCTCGGAAAAACCTTATCGTCAATCAACATGGACGAAATACAATGAACCCTTCAAACTGATGGAACAACTTCTATTGAAATGAGTCCAAGAGTTTTCGTTGGTTATTTTGCTGCTTGGTTTTGTGTTGCTTTGTGTTTTATCTTGCTTTCGATGACTTAGTTTTCATGATTCACTTTCTCGCTTGCGCATTCTTTTAGAATCGTAAGGGAAAGAGATCGAAGGATGCTAACCAAGTATTGTTATAATTTCAGGACGCATAACCAAGGAGTGATTGTTGCATAAGGCTCCCCTATCCTCTCATTTGATTCAATAGGTGAGTGGATTAGGCCCTTCGATGAATCTGCAGTCCATACGCTTTAATAAATGATCTCTAGTTTGTAAGAATTGCACGTTCCTAATTTTGTGGATGCCTCACTAAATGAGATAAGCTAAAAGAGATGAATCACATGCTTGATATATATATAGAATTGTTGCATATGTTTGTTCAAATAGACATGTATTTGTTCCTTACTCATATGTTGCACAAGAGCTGTTTAGAGAAACCTCGCATGGGTTACCAGAGAAAAGAGTAAAGAGATAGAGATGTTCATTTATAGTCTAACTGCTGCATAGTAAGAGTTTATATGATAGAGCTGCATACCATGCATCGGTCTTTAGACAACTTGTGCACAAGGATGTCACGACCCGCACCCGGATAATCGGGTACGAGTACGTGGATACGCCCAGCCTATGCCGCAGCATCGACGGTAGAACACTGTCTAGGTCATTTCTAACTATCTAACATCTCAACAAAATAATATGGTATATGTCAATCATCTTAACTCCAAACGGAGGAGCAATATCGTATCTCACATGTATAACTAATCTCAATCACAAAACAAACTAAGGAAGAATAATGCACGAATGGAATAACGAAAGAAAGAATAAGATACAATCCACAATCTGAAATAATAATACAAACTGTGAATCTCAACAAAAGAATAAAATAGTCTAATATAATCAAACACAAATAAACTAGACCTCCTCGGGCTCTGCAACTAAGTCCTCCTGGTTTATAGAAGTATCCTTTATAGATACGCCGTTCTGCGGCCCGTAGAATGTGGGACACTGCTCTATAAGCCAGTCATCTGAAAAAGTATATCCAGTCAGGATTGGAGCAAAGTACATACCTCTGAAAGCAGTTTAAATAGCATAATCGAGCATATAAACAGATAATAGAAATAAAATACAAGATCACTAACATATGAATGAATGAACAATAGATATATATGTAATGTACGAGAATATAGATCAACAATATGAATATCAGCAATATGATGAAATAACTGCAAACTAACTAATGTGCCTCAGAATACAAGTTTATTATGTGATCGGATTGGGTGAACATGATCAGGTAAGAAGATTACAAGTGAGGTATGTAACCAGAATATACACGATATAACAATGGGACTTTGATCACATAATCAACTCCTACTCTTCCACCTCCAACTAATATCAATGGATCCAATCACGACACGCTACGAACACAAAATATAACCACTGAACATGAGCAGTGGGTGTACACGAATATTATAACCACCGAACACGAGCGGTGGGTGTACACGAATAAGCATACTGAACACGAGCAGTGTATGAACACTAAATATAATCAATACCCAATATACACGATGAGATACATGCATACGAGTACCCGCTGAACACGGCAGGGGATAACATCTCCTGACGGAATCCATGTAGTACCAGTCCGTGAAATTACTGTGTCGGGATCAAGTATACAATTCTAGAACATGTATATATACAATATTATGAATTGAAAACTATCAGAGAAATATACTCGCCTGAAGTCCTGAGCAAGGTGTATCTCTTGATGCCCAAGCTGGTGTCACACAGACCTATATATGGTATATTGCATCAATACAAGGTTCAAGAATAAAAATTAATTAAGTTGATGCAATTCTAGGTCAATAAACCATTTTTAGGTCAAATCGATGAAATCTAGGTTGCAAGAGTCTAACACTAAGTCACTAAGTCGATACACTATGAAACTAAACTATACAACCTAAACTAAGATACTAAAAGGCACTCAAAAAGCCGTATCCTAATATACGCAAGTTTAATTATATGAAAATAGTACTTTAGTTATATATTCAAGTCAATAATTATAATACTATATCAAAACAAATAAAATATGATACATTTGCCTTGCACCAATGCGTATCACACCTATCTCGATACCCAAACCCCATACCTTGAGTATCGACCCAATACCTTGATATTACCTTGGTATCCCAAGGTAATTCAAAACCCCTTAACATATAGCTAATACATATATATAATACCCCAAGCTAATATACTAACTATAACCAATATATACTAAGCTACTATATAGATTTCGATCCATAGGAAACTAACTATAATATAATACATCCATACCTACATAAATACATATAGCTAATATAGCTAACTATCAATATACATTACCTATTAGCAATATATACTAGACTAACTATATTAATATATCTACTATTAACATAAACAACTAAATCATCTAATACTCACTAACCACTATTACAACTAGTATACGTAGCTATATATATACTAACTACACCAAATAAACTACTAACCAAAACCAAGATAAACCAAAACCTCAAATACCCAAACTAACAATACTGATACCTGTACAGTGAATGTATCTTACTGTGCTCGGGCTCTTACTGAGCTGCCACTGGTACACTCAGAAACTAATACTGGAACCTTCTGATACTTAGCTGACACACTGAAGCTGAACTGGATACTCCTTGATACCTGCACTGATACATAATGTAGATGACTGAAGCTGCACTGTGAAGGCAGCACAGTGCAGATACTGTCACGCCCCAATTTTGGCTAATCGATAATCGTCCCCCGGGCGTGATGCCGAGCACGCGTAGGGCGCGCGTGCACAAGGCCTTAGGCATAAGGATATTCTTTAGAACAATGCAACAGAGTAGACAAATAAGATAACACAAGGTTGAGGCATAGAAAAGTTTCTCTTTTATTTATAATGAACATCTTGTTACATTGCTTGACTCAAAAGTATAAAATGCCCCACGGGCTTACAAACTTGGACGCAAAATAAGATAGCCGATCCATACATTATGTCCCTTTACATAGTATCAAAACACAAAACACCTTGGGTGCGGGTAAGCACCATCGCCTTAGCGTTATTTTCGCAACGGAGAGAGAGGGGAAGGCTTCTAGCTTGAGCCTCCAGAGTCTTGGCCACGACCCGCCAAGAATCCCAAAAGTCCAGAGAGAAACTTCAGCTCCTCGCCGCGTTGCCTTGCGCCGGAGAACCTGCTACAACGAGGGTCAGTACTTCAAAAAGTACTGGTGAAGGCTAGCTGCTCAACTTTACCAAGCTCATGAGATGAGTTCTAATGAGTATGCTACAATTATGTTCTTAGGTGGGTTTCTATTCTTGCCTAGTTCAGATTTCATTTAGCAGGTATGCAAGAACAAAATAACATAACTCCACATGCCACCGTTCGGTGACTTTACCTGTACCGTCTGAACCACCTGTACAACTTACCATAGCCTTCTCTGTCACGAAGACATAGTTAGTCTGCACAGTTTAAATATACACAACATCTTTCTTTGTTGTTTAGGAGCCATCATGGGTTTAGTCTGGGCTGGCGGCGACGCTTGCAGCGCGGGTAGCTAGCCCCGCTACAATTCCCCGCTCCCACGACTAAGAAAGTAGATTCCGCCCGGGTCAAAATGGCCCGGTGCCCCGGTAACCGTTCGCAGGAACCTGGATCCCTTGTGCACAAGAATTCCCATGACCATTTCTATGAACTGAACTTCATAGATTTACTTACCAGCGATTTAAAGAACATCATGTACGAAACTGCTTTTACTGTATTATCACGATCAACCAACAGTTATATAAAATAACATGCAGCAGTTTATAGAAGAACACCTTGAACTATCAATAAATACCAACCCATTAAACATCCAACGAACATGCATGAATCAATGAATTTATGCAAGGTTTTATATGACAAGCAATGGGTGTTCCAAGCCTACTTCTTATCTTATCTTGTTATCCAACTTATTACTTAAGTGGTGTCGTTTGATTGAATGCACAACTGAGTCAATTTTTATTATGAACGGAGCCCTTGGAAAGAAGGTGCTTATCGAAATAGAGCCACTCACACGTTGGTTGTATAGGAAGAAGAAGTAGAGATCCCTAAGACTCCGCTCGCGCGTCGTCTACACGATCACCTGCACGCACCAACGGATGATCAATACCTCGTGCTTCGGTCTCCAAGGCTCGATACGAAATGCGAAATCCTAAGAACGAAAGCAATGAAATCCATCGAAACCGTTCAAGAAAACGCAAGTCCTAAAACCAACAAGTACGCAACCAAGCGGCAATCGAAAACGGGCAAGGAAAACCAACACAACGGAAAGGCCTCTCTCTACTCTGCCGCCGAGTCCTTCCTTGAGGCACGATCCATTGATTATGGGACCTGATTCCGAAGAAACCAATCCATAACGAGGAAAAGATCTTGATTCAATCTGTCCCGATCGAACGGTACCAAGCATATCTTAGCCGCGCTCCCCGAATAGGGGGAACGGGACGAACGGGGCGTTACAGATACTTCCTGCAGTTGCTGCAAACCCGAATGTAGCTGCACAGTGCTGAACTGTACTTGATACAGTTACTGTGCAAGCCCGAGCCCCCTTCCCAAGTTGCTGAACTCCTCTGCTGTAGCACAGAGCTGCTCCTCCCTTCAGTCTCTGACTGCACACCCTTCTGCAGTACACACTGGAACTGGGGGACTGCACAACCTCTTCTTTGTTATGCTGCTTGCTGAGAGCATTTACTGGCTGCTGCCTCTGCTGGGTTAATGCTCAGTGCTCACTTGTTGTGTTAACACTGCAGGATTTTTGAATGCCTGCTCCTACAAACTGCTACTTGCATTGGCTGATGCTATTGATACAGCTAGCTGCTGCTGTTCCACTATTGGATGCTTGCTGCATTGCTGAGCTCCCTGTGAATGCTATGTTGATGCCTGCTTCTTATTGGCTCGAGGTTGCAGAGGTTGCTGCAGTGTGGCAGTTGCTGAATGCACTGCTCTCCTCAGTTGATCACTGCAAAGTTGTGTGCTCGAGCTCTGCTGAACTGTGTACGAGCTGCACTGAATTGGTCTATGCTGTAACTGCTACTGCAGATGCTATCTGCTGTTGTATAGCTCACTGACTAAATTGCTGCTGTGCTGTGGCTCATTGCATCCCACTGTCCCGAGCCCTCTCAACACACATCCACACACATACAACCATACCCAAATACATATCCCTCTCTCCCCCCCTCTCTCTCTATATATATATATATATATATATATATATATATATCTATATATAACCATATACACTATTTCACCTAATCACAAACATACACATACATATATACAAATAAACACACACACACACACACACACACACACACACACACACACATATATATATATATATATATATATATATATATATATATATATATATATATATAGAATTAAAGGCAAAACATCAAACATGTGGAGTGCACCGCACCCGTATCACACTAACTCTATGATACGCTTGTGATACGACCCCAACACACAACCAAACGCATCCCGAAGGACACGAACAAGTCTAATACACTAAATATGAGTAATACGTATAGTAGTTAGATTAACTACGTGTCTGTGTCATTATGTGATATGCACAAGGCCCCGTGTCAGAGGAAAACCTCCAAAATTATCCCGTTTTATCAAATTGAAGAGATACGGCCTACACGTATCCAATTATGGATAAGACACTAGTCATAAACAAGCAATCATATGTCATGTTGATCTATTTGACCAAATGACAAACACTACATGTGTCAATCTCGAAATTTTCCAAAAATTGATACCAAATTGCACATAACTTCCACCGTAGGTCTCCGATGAACCTAAAACCAATTCCTATGGGTAGCCTATGCATGTGGGTTAATTTCTCATAGTTAAATATTAGATTTAGAGTCTACTATAAGGGGGGAAACTGAAATATACCTATTGGGAGATGGATTCCTAATAAAAAGTTTCTAAATACAAAGTAGCTCATCTTCTTGTAGATCTTGGCCTCCTCCTTCTTGCTCCTTGCTTCATTCTTGTAGATCCTTGATTTAGAAGCCCCCAATGAAGAATATTAAAGGAATTTGTTAAAAAATGGTGGATAATTGATGAGGGAATAAAGGAAATTGAAAGAGAAAAATATAGATCTAAAGGAATTGGGAATTATGAAGTAAAATGATTTTTCTCTCCTTTAGAATGTGTCCGGCCATATACACCCTTCCCAAGTAATGTAAAATGTCTCATTTATCCCTTGGGACCTCTCATGAAGAAATTAATTAGGGAGGGAAGGTTCTAGTCTAATGGTTACACTAATTAATGTAACCTCCTAATCCATGGACCTAATTCATGGGCTCAAACTAAACCAATCTAAAAATTTGGTTCATGCAACTAATAAATAGGTTAGGTCCACTATACAAGTCTAAAATAAATCTACAACTAGCAATCAATAAATAATACAATAATTAATTATGCATGCATGCACAATATTTAAATAAAAATAATCCTAAATTTAAAATTATCCATGTCAATTACCAAACTACCCTTAAATAAAAAATGCGAGGGTGACAAAGGGTAATCCCACGAACGGTTCCCCGGGCACTGGGATCGTTCACCTTAGGGTGGATCAGAGGAACACCCTGAGGCAATGAAGTCCTCGCGATCAGGAGGGTATTCATGTCTATATAGCATGGGTTTCCCATGGACCATCATGTAGTTAGGTCGCATGATAAGTTACCTTCTATGCACACTTGACATTTGATGCAAACACAGAAGCATGAGTTATATACATATATGCAAATTATTGCTAACTTGTGTGTCTGTTGCAGGGATAACCGCTCGACCATGGGTAAGATTTATCATATGCGTAGTATATCTATTATTTATGTTTTCTTGCATGAATTGTTAAAAGAAACTAGACTACTAGAAATATCACCTAATAATGCTAGCTTCACATGCTTACTTAGTGTGGATTTCTAGGTGAGTTTGGTCACGGTCGCTCACCAGTATATGTTGTAGTACTGACCCACATTTGTGGGCAAATCTCCAGGTTCTAGTAGCGAGAGCTTGGAGAGCATTTTGAACCAGTACTAGGGCATCCATCCAGCATAACCGTTCTCATGCTGCTTCCTTAGCTTTTCACTCCTGTGTGCAAGCTCTTCTTATACTAGTTATTTTGATTTTTTTTTGTCCTACTAAAAGGATATAATGTATGGGCATTGTGGCTAGTTTTGGATTTGTAAAAAGAGTTATAAGCTATATATGCCTTTTTTTGTAACTTAGCCAAGCTAGTACCTTGTAATCCAATCTTCAAGTATTCAATAAAGAAAGTATTTTATGTTCCTATCAAATGTGTTCAACTTTGGTTCTCTGCATTTTATATTCCGTGCTAATATATGTCTATTTTTGTCTGACTTGTGTCTTGTGCAGGTACTATGCCTGGTGCAAGCGCAACTTAGGCTTGCATGGCATCGCGTCCAAGCGAGGACGATCGGTTCCGTAGGGACCAAGCGAGGACGATCGGGCTTACGGGACCGGGGCGTGACAATGAGTATGCCGAGGAGACATTTCCTGAAGGGAATGAGGTTATTCATATACATCCAGCACCAGAGCTTCCGTTGAGGAGGACAGAGAGAGTGAGTCGACCATCTACGAGATACTCACCAGATGTTTATATGCTATTGACTGACGGGGGAGAGACTAAAACTTTCACAGAGGCTATGGAAGATGAACACATGCAGGAGTGGATGCAGGCCATGCAAGAGAAATGAGTTTCCTACAAGCTAATTCTACTTATGAGCTGGTGCGGTTGACAAAGGACAATAAGGCTTTAAAAAATTGATGGGTGTTCAGAGTAAAGAAGACAGATGATGCTACTTGCCCTCGATACAAAGCAAGGTTGGTAGTTAAAGGCTATGATCAGCGAAAGGGCATAGATTTCAATGAGATTTTTCCTCAGTCAAGTTGTCATCTATTCGGGTGGTGCTAGCGTTAGCAGTCAGTTTCAACTTTGAGGTTGAGCAAATGAACGTGAAGACGACATTCCTCCCCGATAATTTAGAGAAGTTATACATGGAGCAGCCAGAGGAATTCTATGATAAAGACAAGTCACACTTAGTTTGTCGGTTGAGGAAGAGTCTGTATGGTCTGAAGCAGGCTCTGAAGCAATGATACAGCAAGTTCGAGTCATTTATGGGAGAGCATGGTTATGCACGGACTATGTCGGATCTTTGTGTGTTCGTGAAGTACTTTGTCGAGGATAATTTTATCATATTTTTACTCTATATAGATTATATTCTATTGGTGGGTTGGAATACCACCAGGATAGCGGATTTAATGTAACGACTCATTCCGTTCAAGCGGATAGCCGATTCAAACGGCGCAAGTGCAACGACCTGACCCGCTTTGCTCAGCCAGAAAACTCGTTTGAGGCAAAGGATTTCAGACTTGGCCCTTCAGAAGTTCAGACTTAGACTTTCAAAGGCTCGCTCGGAGTATCGCTCGACTGAGGTGAATCATCGCTAAGGTGGATAGCTACGATGAACTTGTCTTTGCTTATCCAGCACACTTAAAATATAGACGATACATGCTAGTCGCTTGATGAATCACCCCTTGCATGCTAATAAAGAATACAACGCACCTAGCTAAGAAAATAATCCTATCTTGTATTGCTTGTGTTAGAACATGAAAATAAAACTTGGCTTATATGGACCCTCGCATGCTACCATAACTTCGTACAAATCGACCACGCTATGCCTCCAATAGATCATTATATACTCTTTATAGTGCACTTTTTCACATGTTTACACTTCTTGCCTTATAAATTATGTCGCTCGATATGCCCCTGTATGGCTTTACTCTTCGTACTACCCCTTAGACCCGTGCTAACGTAAATGCTTATATTTCACAAACATGCATGCTTGCCTGCTTATATTGTAACTTGTACTCATTGCCTTGTTTCAATGCTTGTCACAAAATTCATGCCACGACTCCGGTAACACTACCTTATCTTGCATTCATCTAAGTTCCCGGAAGGCTATCGAATAGTCGGTCCGTGCAAGTATGAACCTGAAAGTATTCGGGACCGTTAGGTCGCCAAGGCAATTTTTGAACCAGGGGATTGAATCATGTCAAGTAAAGCAAGAATCACAACTCATGGAGAAAAGACCCATTCAGGTATTCGGATCCTTCGTAGTCTCTCTCGAGCGGGCGATATGGTGTATGCACGAATACTTATTACCACACTCATCTCTGTCCAAGAGACTACGCATCATCGAATGGCTAAGTGAATCAAGAATTAACATGGCATGTCATGAATCCCGTGAATCTGAAACCCAAGACTTGTATGGTCATGGACAACTCGTGCATGAGGTATCGTAGATTCCTCGAACGATCGTCGGGGCACCAGGATCTTGCCGGCTGTCACGCCCCAGTCCCAAAAATACACAGAACCAGGCCATGTGGCAATAGCCAACTTTCACGTCTCCAAAGATATTCCAATTTAATGGATCCAACGAAGAGTGCTACGCTGTCCTAAATAACTATCAAGTCCACTATCAATCACGACAGGTAAATCTAATCTCATCCATAATATAATCAAAAAGAAAGTACTAAAATAAATACTGGAACATAAACGCCAGTCTCAAATATCATAGTATAACCCAGAATGTCTGGTGGGAACAAACCAACTACTATGAAAAAATAAAATATTGAATGACAGATAAAAGAGTAATGACTAGGGTATCGGCTGACTAGATAATGATGCTCCCAATCCTAGGCAGAAGGCCTACTAACTGATCACGGAAACTCTGACGGTAGCACCTCTAGCTCCTCAGCTGTAGCGTACCTAGTCTTCTGTCCTGGGCCGTACACTGTGGGGTAATATGTCTCGTCCAAATCTGAAAAGAGACCAGGTCCTCAAAGGGACATAACAAGACACATAGAAATATGCCATATATATAAATACTGAATAAAATAAATGCAATAAGGGTGTGCTAACCATCTAAGTGAATGCAATATGAGGACAATATTGGTACGTATGGGTAGGTGTAGGCATAACGTCCATATCGCTCCGAAGAACATGGAATCTGCATAGTATATCGTCTATATCGCTCCGAAGAACGTGGAAGCTAAATAGTATATCATCCATATCGCTCCGAAGAACGTAGAAGCTGAATAAAGGAGGTCATTGGATCCGTGGCTCCTCCGGATACTACGAATTCTAATGTGTGTATCCCATACGCCTACTAATTGTCCTCCCCGCCCAATGTAGACATACAAGTCGAATACTCGACGTGCATACCACGTATCTATATGCCAGTCTCTACCAATATAAAATCCTGAATTACGTACTAACCGTAATGCATGTCGCACGTACTGATAGCTAGTCGACTATGCGAACCCGCATCCGAACATGAAATTGTTACTGTGAACATGTAAGAGTGTCAGGTCTCGGAAGATATCAGAGTATCCTCCCAAATGGGGTGAGTCTGCTAGAGACTAGGTCAAGTACACTAAATCATCGATGCATCCGTCGACTGCACCCGAGTCAATCTCGGACGCGCACAGTTGTATAAAAGAAAGCAACAAGATCACAATATAACATACGCATACTTTAAATTAAGCAGTAAATATGGCAAGGTATCTTGCCTGGGTCCTCAAGCTGTGAATGCCAATAGCCTGCTCCTGCAGTATCTCCTGGCTGGTCCAATGACCCTAAACATACAATATAATATAGCAATCCAGCATCAGACACTATAGTAATACATACAGACACTACGTTGTTCTTTGGTACTGACGCAAGGTCACGGCTGGTCGACTACAGAGTCTCGTGTGCACGTAGCTAGGGTGCACACGGGTCCTGTCCTCGGTCATCGTGTCTCTCGCGACAATAAGCTACTGAAGTTATGGGTTTTACGGAACTATTTATGTTTTGTACAATTATAAGTCCTTCTATCTCATGTTTGAGCATACATGTAGAGGTCCAGGTTTTTAGGTGAAATACCAGTCTTTATAATCGAGTTCTATCATTAAGGTAATTGCTAGTTATTTAAATAAATGCTAAATCTTGTTAACATACATACTCATATATATAGTTTAGTGTTAATTAAGCTTGTGTCCAAGACTACGACACTTGACACTTGACACGACGGTTATATATAAACAACGATACGAGGAGAGAAGGGAACCAGAGGGTGAGTACCTAGTTGGCTGGACGAGGGTCTCCTTGCTGACTGGTCGTTCTCTGGCGAGTGGTGGGGCTCCGTTGTAGGCAGCAACCAACGGCAGTGGCGGCAGCAACTGCAGCAGGTGTAGCAGCGACAGCAGCAGCTTTGCAGTGGCGGCAACGGCTGGCTGGGACGCCGTTGGTTGGGGGGAGGTGTTGCTGGTCGGGTTAGCTGTGCTGAAGGCGGTGGTGGTGGCTGAGGGCAGTCGGGCGGGTTGGGGGAAGTCGGCTAGGGGTCGGGTGATGAGGTTGCGGGGGTTGTGGCTAATGGTGAAGGGGATGGTGATGATGGAGGAGGTTCGGCGGGTGCAGGGGACTGTAGTGGTGGTGGTCTGGCATTGAGAGGGCAGTGCAGGGGGTGAGGTGGCTATGGAGTCGTCCGGTCAGGGTAGGGGATGGGGTGCTCGGGTGAGATGGAGGAGTCGTCTAGGGTTTATTTGGAGGTGGTGATGAAAATGAGTTTTAGGGTTTTGAGTTAGGGAATATGTGTATTTATATGGAAGGGGGTTTATGGGCTGCCCTCGGGACTTGGGCCTGCCTGGACTCGTTGGGGTGGGACAGGTCCACATAACAGGGTAAAAATAGGCTTGGTGGGGTCTCACTATGGGTAAAATTTGGCCTCTAATTTAATTTAATTAAAATAATGCGCATGGCATTCTTTAATCAATTAAAGACACATGGAATTAAAATTGGGTGGGACACAAGGGTCAGATGGGTAGTCTAGCATGTCTAGGTGAGGTATATAAAATTTGTTTGAGGGTAACTACTAATGTAGCGCTCCAAATGTCGAAGCAACGATAAGTTGTATTAAGTCACTTAATTGCTGTATATTAATCCTGATTATATCCAAATTAATCCCAGTCTCTCGATTTAAATTAAATTAAATCCTAAATTGGTCAAGGGGGTTTACAATCTACCCTCCTTAGAGCATTTTGTCCTCAAAATTAAAATATACGTAAGATGAGAACTACTGACTGAAATTAAAATGCTACTACATACCTAGGCCTTCGAAGAGATGGGGATAACGCTGACGAATATCCTTCTCGCGTTCCCAGGTCGACTCTTATGGTGCATGATGCCTCCATGCAACACGAACTAGGGAAATAGTCTGACCTCGCAATACCTTCTTACTCCTGTCCAGAATCTCAACAGGCTCCTCTTGGTATGATAAGCTCAGGCCGACTGTGATTTCTGAATGGTCAAGTACATGACTCAGATCCGGCATGTACCTCCTTAGCTGAGATACATGAAATACGTCATGGACTCCTTCTAAGGTCTGGGGTAAGGCTAACCTGTAAGCAACCTCTCCGATGCGTTCTAACACATCAAATGGTCTGATGTACCTCGGACTCAGCTTTTCTCTGCCTCCAAATCTGATAGTCCCTCGAGTAGGTGAGATCTTTAGAAATACGTGATCTCCAACCTGGAACTCTAGGGGTCGTCGATGCGCATTCGCCCAATGCTTCTGCCTGTCCTGTGCTGCTCGCAGGTGTCCTTGGATCTTCTTCACCTTCTCTACTGTACGAACAACCAATTCTGGCCCAAGAATTTGTCTCTCGCCTATATCGCTCCAACATATTGGGGAACGACACTTCCTTCCATACAACGCTTTATAGGGAGCCATCTGAATGCTCGCTTGATAGCTATTGTTGTAGGAAAATTCGACCAAATGCAAATGGTCCTCCCACGATCCTCCGAAATTGAGCATGCACGCTCTTAACATGTCTTCCAATGTCTTAATGGTGCGCTCGGACTGGCCACCTGTTTGTGAATGATACAATATGCTAAACTTCAGGCGGGTACCGAGACTCTCTTGCATACTCCGTCAAAAGTAGGATGTAAACCTCGTATCCCTGTCAGACACAATACTAACTGGCACTCCATGCAGTCGCACAATCTCTATCATGTACATCTCTGCTAAGACCTCTGTAGATTGTCCAATTCTAAAGGGTAACAAGTGTGCGGACTTGGTGAGTCTATCTACGATTACCCATACTGTATTTCGACTACTAGGACTCCTCGGAAAGCCCGTAACAAAGTCCATAGTGATATGCTCCCATTTTCACTCCGGTATCGAAAGCGGTTAAAGTAATCCTGCAGATCTCTGATGCTCAGCCTTGACTTGCTGACACACCAGGCACTTCACCACAAAGCGAGCTATCTCTCTCTTTATTCCATGCCACCAGTAGTACTACCTTAAGTCTCTGTACATCTTCGTGCCTCCTGGATGAATAGAGTAGGTTGAATTGTGTGCCTCTAACATCAACTCCTGACAAAGTTCTCCATTTGGAATATAGAGACGATCTCCACATCTCAAAGTCCCGTCTTCATGTATATGCAGTCCTGTTTGTATTCCAGCCTCTGTCCTCTGACGAAGTCTCTGAAATCTGGCATCTGGCGGCAAAGCAGCCTTGATCCTTTCCACTAATGTTGATTGCAACTGAAACTCGACAACTGTCCGTCTACTCCGGGCATAATGACCTCTATACCCATCTGCTCTAGATCTCTCAACAGATCTTGCTGGGTAGTCAAGAAAAATGCTATGGGTCTTCTGCTCAATGCGTCATCTACTACGTTGGCATTTTCCGGATGGTACTGTAGCTCAATCTCAAAGTCTGTCATCACCTCGAGCCAACGTCTCTGTCTCTGGTTCAGGTCCTTCTGAGTGTAGACGTACTTTAGGCTTTTGTGATCCGTGAATATCTCTACTCTTTCTTCGTATAGGTAGTGCCTCCAAAGCTTCAAAGCAAAGATCACAGCAGCAAGCTCCAAGTCGTAGGTGGGATAGTTCTTCTCATGGGTCCTTAACTGTCTAGAGGCATAGGCCACAACCTTTCCATGATGTATCAAGACACATCCTAATCCTTTCCCGGATGCATCACTATAGATCATGAATCCTCCATGTCCAGAAGGTATGGTCAAGATAGGTGATGTAGTCAGACGCTTCTTCAGCTCATCGAATGCCTTCTGACACTCCTCTGTCCAAGTGAACTCCTGCTCCTTACGAGTCAAGCGGGTCATCGGCTCTGTGATCTTCGCTAAGTTCTCCACGAATCTCCGGTAATATCTGGCAAGTCCTAGGAAACTCCTCACTTCTGAGTCATTGGTAGGGGTTGGCCATGTCTCCACTGATAAAATCTTCGCCGGATCTACTGAGATTCTATCTCCTGAGATAACATGTCCAAGAAAAGCGACACGATCTAGGAGAAACTCATACTTGCTCAGCTTGGCATAAAGCATCTCTCTCCTCAGCGTCTCTAACACTAGTCTCAAGTGCTCTTCGTGCTCCTAGTAGCTCTTCGAATACACCAAGATGTCGTCGATGAAGACTACCACGAACTGGTCTAAGTATTGGTGGAAGACTCTGTTCATCAAGTTCATAAATACAGTAGGTGCATTCGTCAGTCCAAAAGGCATCACTAAGAACTCGTAGTGACCATAACGAGTCCTGAATGCTGTCTTTTGAATGTCTTCTCTTCGCACTTTTACTTGATGATAACCCGATCTCAAGTCGATCTTTGTGAACACCACTGCTCCTGTCAACTGGTCGAATAAATCATCAATCCGCGGCAGGGGGTACTTGTTCTTGATGGTCAAAGCATTAAGGGCTCTGTAATCAATGCACATGCATACTGTTCCATCCTTCTTAGGTACAAACAACACTGGTGCTCCCCAGGGTGATGCACTAAGACGGATAAATCCCTTGCTCTGCAACTCCTCTAATTGTAGCTTCAGCTCATCTAGTTCCTTCTTCACCAATCGGTATATATTTGAAGATATCGATGCTACTCGGGGTACCAATTCAATTGTGAACTCCACGTCTCTATTGGCGGTAAGCCTGGTAATTCTTCAGGAAAAATATTCTCGAATTCTGCAACTATCGGCGGGGTTACCATCTCCATAGCCATGTAAGTTCCCACTGTCTGTCCTACTCCTTGATCGACAGTCCCTCGTATGTACTCGAACTCCGGTTGATCTGGTGGTCTAAAAGTGATGCTACCTTTCCAGCAGTCCAGTACGGCATTATACTGGCTTAACCAGTCCATGCCTAGCACAACATCAAAGTATGGCATGGGTAATACCAAGAATTATGCTCTCATCTCTCTACCACATACAACTACCGAACACGTTCTGATAGTGCTATTAACCGGCACGATGCCTCCTCCTGTAAGAATCTTCCAACTATTAGGTAAGGGGGAAGTAGCTACTCTATGCATTGCTACAAATCTACTAGATATGAACGATAATGTAGCTCCAGAATCAAATAATGCAGTTACAGGTAATGATGCAACTAAAATGGTACCTGTGATAGCCTCTCCCTCAGTTTCCTCCTCAGTAGCTGCTAGTGCAAAGGCCTGTTCGTGCCTCTGCCCTCCTGTCTGCTGTCGGGCTCGATCAAACTGTACCTGTTGTGGGGCCTAAGGTGGTCCCCTCTGAATTCCTTCTGGTGCTGGTGGACGCTGTCCTCCTGGCGGAGGTAATATCCTCGGAACTGGTGCTGCTGGCCTCTGTCCGGTCTGCGGTGCTATGTCTCTGCGCTGTGGGCAGTCTCGGGCAAGGTGTTGGTTTGATCCATAAATCATGCATACTGATAGTCTCTTTCGGCAGTCCCTCTGGAAATATCCTCTCTTACCACAGTAGTGGCAAGTCGGAAGCTCCCTCTGCTGGTATGGTGCTATCCTCTGTTGTGTCTATGCTTCAGGACGGCGGATCGGTCCTCCTGCTCCGGGCTGGGCTCTGGCTGGTGTAGTCGTGCTGGAACGTTTTGCTCCTCTGCCGATGGCCTCCTAGATTCTCGTCTCTGCAAGAACCTCCTCATAAGAAATCCTCGCCTGTATGGTGGTATACCTCTGTAGCTCGAATATGAGGCCGTAATGGAATCTCTGGGCCTTCTCTAGATCATTGGGTATCAGGACGGCACCAAATCTGCTAAGCCGGCTGAACTCCGTGTCATATGCGTCAACAATCATATTCCCTTGTTCTAGATGTAGGAACTAGGAGTACATGGCATTTCTGACTGTAGCTGGGAAATACTTCGTATTGAAGTATTCTAAGAACTGTTCCCAAGTCTGATTCTTGCCTACACTGCGCTCAATAGAATCCCACCAGTGATGGACGTTGCCTTTCAGTTGGGCCCTCACTGCGGTCATCCAAAGGTCTGGATGCAGTTGTGAAGCCTCTAGTAGCATCTCCGTATTGACGACCCAATCGGAGATCTCTTCTACAGTCTCGTTGCCTGAGAAAGTATCTGGTCCCATCTGTCGGAACCATCTTACAGTATCACCTGTCTGAGCTGGTGGAGGTGCTGGTACTGGTGCTGTGACAGGTATCCTTTCTAGTACTGCCATCAAACTCTGTCTCAATGTCTCGGTCTGATGCCACTGTGCTTGCATCATAGTCTGGAAGAACTGAAGCAACTGTGGCTGTCCATCTGATTGTGGCATCTGGGGTGGATACGGTAGAGGTGGTGGTAATGGAACCTCTGGCTGTGTAGTAGGTGTCTCCTCAGATGTTGGCCTCTCAGTCTGTGGCATCGGTGTTGCTCCCAAAGTCTGGCCCTCAAAATGCTGCGTGGGGATCGTCTGGGAAGTCTGTCCCTCGTGCTGTTGTGTAGGATTGCCCTGACAGGTCTCGCGCCAATGTATCAGCGGGGCCTGTAATGGTGGTTGCCCTCCAGGTGGTCCTTGGGGTATCTCCTCTCTTTGGGTGGTGTTGGCTGGTACGACGGCACTGGGTGCTCCTCGTCCACTATGCAAGTTTATCTTGCTGCAAGAGGTAGGACTCATTAAAAGAGTACGGAATCAAACAAACAGGATATAGATAATTAGAAGTAATACGAAGGAAGTTCAAAGACGTAATCAAAGTGGACGAGACCTAGTAATTTCTATCCTATAGCAGGCTCGCTGGGCATGTTACCATACCACAAACGATAAGGTCTGACCTGCATGGGCTACCACTAAAACCATGTCACGCCCCAGTCCTAAAAATACATAAAACCAGGCCATGTGGCAATATCCAGCTATCACGTCTCCGAGGATATTCCAATTTAAAAGATCCAACGAAGAGTGCTACGCTGTCCTAAATAACTATCAAGTCCACTATCAATCACGACAGGTAAATCTAATCTCATCCACAATATAATAAAAAAGAAAGTACTAAAATAAATACTGGAACATAAACGCCAGTCTCAAATATCATAGTACAACCCAGAATGTCTGGTGGAAACAAACCCACTACTATGACGAAATAAAATACTGAATGACAGATAAAAGAATAGTGACTAGGGCATCGACTGACTAGATAATGATGCTCCCAATCCTAGGCAGAAGGCCTACCAACTGATCACAGAAACTCTGACTGTAGTACCTCTAGCTCCTCAGCTGTAGCGTACCTAGTCTCCTGTCCTGGGCCGTACACTGTGGGGTAATATGCCTCGTCCAAATCTGGAAAGGGACCAGGTCCTCAGAGGGACGTAACAAGATACATAGAAATATGCCATATATATAAATACTGAATAAAATAAATGCAATAAGGGTGTGCTAACCATCTAAGTGAATGCAATATGAGGAAAATATTGGTACGTATGGGTAGGTGTAGGCATAACGTCCATATCGCTCCGAAGAACGTGAAATATGTATAGTATATCGTCCATATCGCTCCAAAGAACGTGGAAGCTGAATAGTATACCGTCCATATCGTTCCGAAGAACGTGGAAGCTGAATAAAGGAGGTCATTGGATCCGTGGCTCCTCCGGATACTACGGATTCTAATGTGTGTATCCCATACGCCTACTAATTGTCCTTCCCGTCTAATGTAGATATACAAGTCGAATACTCGATGTGCATACCACGTATCTATATGCCAGTCTCTACCAATAAAAAATCCTGAATTATGTACTAATCGTGATGCATGTCGCACGCACCGATAGCTAATCGAGTATGCGAACCCGCATCCCAATATGAAATTGTCACTGTGAACGTGTAAGAGTGTCAGATCTCGGAAGATATCAGAGTATCCTCCCAAATAGGGTGAGTTTGCTAGAGACTAGGTCAAGTACACTAAATCATCGACGCATCCGTCGACTGCACCCGAGTCAATCTCGGACGCGCACAGTTGTATAAAAGAAAGCAACAAGATCACAATACAACATATGCATAATTTAAATTAAGCAGTAAATATGGCAAGGTATCTTGCCTGGGTCCTCAAGCTGTGAATGCCAATAGCCTTCTCCTGCAGTGTCTCCTAGCTGGTCCAATGACCCTAAACATACAATATAATATAGCAATCCAGCATCAGACACTATAGTAATACATACAGACACTACGCTGCTCTTAGGTACTAACACAAGGTCACGACTGGTCGACTATAAAGTCTCGTGTGCACGTAGCTAGGGTGCACACGGGTCCTGTCCTCGGTCACCGTGTCTCTCGCGACAATAAGCTATTGATGTTATGGGTTTTACGGAACTATTTCTGTTTTGTACAATTATAAGTCCTTCTATCTCATGTTTGAGCATACATGTAGAGGTCCAGGTTTTTAGGTAAAATACCAGTCTTTATAATCGAGTTCTATCATTAAGGTAATTGCTAGTTATTTAAATAAATGCTAAATCTTGTTAACATACATAATCATATATATAGTTTAGTGTTAATTAAGCTTGTGTCCAAGACTACGGCACTTGACACGACGACACGACAGTTATATATAAACAACGATACGAGGAGAGAAGGGAACCAGAGGGCGAGTACCTAGTTGGCTGGACGAGGGTCTCCTTGCTGACTGGTCGTTCTCTAGCGAGTGGTGGGGCTCCGGCGTCGACAGCAACCAACGGCAGTGGCGGCAGCAACTATAGCAGGTATAGCAGCGGCTTTGCAGTGGCGACAACGGCTGGCTGGGACGCTATTGGTCGGGGGGAGGTGTTGCTGGTCGGGTTGGCGGTGCTGAAGGCGGTGGTGGTGGCTGAGGCCAGTCGGGCGGCTTGGGGGAAGTCGGCTAGGGTTCGGGTGATGAGGTCACGGGGGTTGTGGCTAATGGTGAAAGGGATGGTGATGATGGAGGAGGTCCGGCGGGTGCAGGGGACTGTGGTGGTGGTCCGGCATTGAGAGGGCAGTGCAGGGGGTAAGGTGGCTGTGGAGTCGTCCGGTCGGGGTAGGAGATGGGGTGCTCGGGTGAAATGGAGGAGTCGGCTAGGATTTATTTGGAGGTGGTGATAAAAATGAGTTTTAGGGTTTTGAGTTAGGGACTATATGTATTTATCTGGGAGGGGGTTTATGGGCTGCCCTCGGGACTTGGGCCTGCCTGGACTCGTTGGGGTGGGACTGGTCCACATAACAGGGTGTAAATGGGCTTGGTGGGGTCTCACTATGGGTGAAATTTGGCCTCTAATTTAATTTAATTAAAACAATACGCACGGTATTCTTTAATCAATTAAAGACACATGAAATTAAAATTGGGTGGGACACAAGGGTCAGATGGGTAGTCTAGCATGTCTAGGTGAGGTATATGAAATTTGTTTGAGGGTAACTACTAATGTAGTGCTCCAAATGTCGAAGCAACGGTAAGTTGTATTAAGTCACTTAATTACTGTATATTAATCCTGATTGTATCCAAATTAATCCCAGTTAAATTAAATCCTAAATTGGTCGAGGGGGTTTACAATCTACCCTCCTTAGAGCATTTTGTCCTCGAAATTAAAAAATACGTAAGATGAGAACTACTGACTGAAATTAAAATGCTACTACATACCTAGGCCTTCTAAGAGACGGGGATAACGCTGGCGAATATCCTTCTCGCGTTCCCAGGTCGACTCGCCTGGTGCATGATGCCTGAATGCAACACGAACTAGGAGAATAGTCTGACCTCGCAATACCTTCTCACTCCTGTCCAGAATCTCAACAGGCTCCTCTTGGTATGATAAGGAAAAGATATCACATCCATATGGAAAAGATCGTCCCGTGGGAGCGCTGGTGCGGTGATTCACGCCCAACGGGGACGGCCGATTCCTGTGAAAGATCGGAGCATGACAGTTAAAGCGCCAACTGGTGTGGCCTTCTCTATGAAGGATTTGGGAGCATCAAAGGCTATTATTGAGAGAGAGAGAGAGAGAGAGAGAGAGAGAGAGAGAGAGAGAGAGAGAGAGAAAGAGAGAGAGATTCCAAGCTGCTTTATTTGTCCTAAAAGAAGTACATTCAACGGGTACTTCAACGTTTCAAGGTGGACGGGTCAAAGAAAGTAAGCAACTTCCTTGCTGCTCACTTTAAGCTTACTGCAGAGAAGTGTTCATCTACCGAGGACGAAAAGTAAGATATGGAGTGAATTTCGTATGATTCAACATTGGAGAGTCTCATGTATGCCATGGTGTGTACAAGGCCAGATATCACTCACGCAGTTGTCATGGTTAGCAGGTGTAACGATCAGTTCCGCATCAATACAGATAGCCGATTCAAAATGGCACAAGTACGATGACCCAACCCGCCTTGTTTTGCGAGAAGATTCGCTTGAGTCAAAGGAATTTAAACTTATCCCTTCAGGACTTCAGACTTAGACTTAGACTTTCAAAAGCCCGCTCGAAGTATCGCTCAGCCGAAGCAAAAAATTGCTAAGGTGGGTGGCTACGATGAACCTGTCTTTGCTTAGCATGTACACTTAAAAATATAGACGATACATGCTAGTCTCCAGGCGAATCACCCCTTCCATGCTAATAAAGAATACAACGCATCTAACTAAGAAAATAATTCCATCTTGTATTACGTGCCTAGAACATGGAAAAGAAGTAAATTTGTAGTTTTCCTTATGCGCCGCACTATATGCCTCCGCACTGTTTTAATTCTCGCACTAACCCTTTAGACTCATGCTAGCATAGCGACTTATGTTTCTATTTGTTTCGATACTTGCCTGCTTTACGTGCTAACTAGTACTCACTCATCTCGTTTCAATGCTAGACATAAGGATCATACTACGATTCAATACACTTCACAAAGGTTGGTTCACTAACTTGAGGCAGGAAAGACTATCAAATAGTCGTTTCTGAGCCAAGTAATGAAACAAGGAAAGACTTCATGACTATTAGGTTGCCAAGGCGGTTTCCTGTACCGGGAACTGCATAATGAAAGATTGGAAGTATCTAGTAAAAGAACTGAACTGTATTGATAAGTAAAAAAAACAAGAATCGTCAGGGTGGCTTATAGCGGGCTCATGTCACGCTACCACCAACGTCGTTCGGGGTGGTACGTAGCTGGCTCGCGCCGCGCTACCACCATCTCCGTTTGGGTTGGCTCGTAGCGGGTTCGTGCCGTGCTACCACCATCGCCGCTTAAGAACAAGAAGTGAAACAATAAGTGAACAAACAAGAACAAGAACAAGAAAAGAGACTTGCATGGTCACGAACAACTCATGCATGCGGTAATGCTTGTATTTTATGGATTCCTCGGACTGGGAGGAATCAAAGGTATTGCGCAACCAAAATGGTGCTTGGATGCCTATACTCCAGTTTGGGAGGGCGCAATATCGGTATTCGGGGCCTTGGTAGAGCATCCTACACTTGGTTCCCGTCTACCTCATGTCATGTTAGTCCCTCGAGTGGGCGAAATGGCATGCGATGCCTCCAGTTCCTAGCGTTGCATATCATTCTCGCCCAGGACTATAACTCGTCCTTTATGGCTATGCCAGTGACCTCATGCTCATATAGATTAAGTCAGGCTCGGTTGCGGCAGTCTGCATACGAGTTCCAGTGCATTAAAATAATTAATTTGTAACACACCTGAACCTGAATCAGAGTATGAAGCACTTGAACAAACTGAGTAATTTGTTGCACCTGAGTCAGAAATATGCTCATAACACCCTGTCTTTGCTTATGTGATTCCGTGAATTTTATTATGTATATTCGTGCTTGGCTTAACTTGGTTTTATTTTTAGACAGGGAAGGAAAAATGCTAAGTTGGTAAGTTTTGCCATGTTACTCTTATATCGCACGGTGCACTGCCAAACGAGTTAGGCTTTATATCTTATGTCATGAAACTGATCCTAAGCCAAGACTAGAAAGACAACTTAATAAATGATGCACGGAACTAATATAACGTATTTGGATTTGTTAAGCGGACGAGAAGCCTCCCCACCAGTGCATTCATGTACTGATAACCCACCAGATTGCTTGTAGGGTACAAGAGAACCTCGTTCGGTGCGGAGTATCCCATCGTACGCGCTAAGGCGTGGAGTTCACTCTGGAGCCTTGGAGTGTTGCGTCCGGAGCTGAAGCACATATACAGAACATAATATTGGAATATCGCCTATGTATCATCCCAAGTTGTAAGCCGCATGGCACGTCTTTATTGTTTGAGAGAGAGAGAGAGAGAGAGAGAGAGCTTGAGCGACTTATAATCTTGGCCTTGCGTCGCTTGTAACCTTATTCATTATCAATAAAGAGCTTGTTTATGTATCATACTTGTGTTTATTCTATGCTTCCGCTATAATAACTTTGTGAACTAGTTATCGAACGGCCATTTACTCGTATTGTTCAAATTTTCGCTGCATTGGAGAATATCTGTGCGACTCTGTGACTTAGTTATTTCTCCGCCTGTTCGGATCATGGACTTGCGTGGGCGCAGCTTGTGCTTGTACGACATCACGTCCTGATGTGAACGATCGTCCTGCGGGAGCGCTAGCGCTATAATTTGCTCCTAGCGGGGACAGTCAATCCTGCAAGAGATCGGGGCGTGACAACATGTATCTCTCCAATCCTAGGAGGATACATTAGACTGCGGTCAAGTGGATTCTACGGTACCTTCAGGACATTACTGATTGGTGGATTTTATTTGGTGGTGATGAGCCGAAGCTAGTCGAATATACTGACGATGTTATGACTGGAGATACATACACAAGGAGATCGACTTCGAGCTATGTCATGATGTTTGTCGGTGGAGCGGTATTGTGGCAGTCGCAGTTGCAGAAGTGTGTTGCCTTGTCTACGACAGAGGTAGAGTACATTACGATAATGGAGGCTTGTAAGGAGTTGCTGTGGATGAAGAAGTTGTTGCAGGAAATGGGGATAAAGCAAGAGCATTACGTTTTGCTTTGCGATAGCCAGAGTACAATCCATATTGTAAAGAAACAAATATTTCATAGTCAGTCCAATCATATTGAAACTTGGTATCATTGGATATGGGATGTGGTTATGAAGGAGGACACGATGCTTGAGAAGGTTCACACGGATGACAATGGAGCAGATATGTTTACGAAAGTTCTAACAAGGGAAAAGTTTGAGTACTGCAGGCGGATCGTCGGTATGACGAGTTCCTCCACCTAGTTGGGAAGGTGGAGATTTGTTTGATTGGGTGGGGTTCCCAACCTATATGGAGAATACCCCAGAGTGTGACAAGCGTCATCCGCGTGTCGGAGAAACTCGGGGAGGCAATGAGTATCATTCGAAGCAGCAGAGGAACTTGGGTAGTTGAGCAGAGCAGTTCTGGCTAGAGACGATAAAACTCGGGCCGAACTCGGTCTCCCACCGAGTTCTGGCCGAGTTCGGCCTCTGGGGACCAGAACTGTTCTAGATCGAAAGTGCCCAAAATCCTAGAACTCGGGCCGAGTTCGATGTCGACGGACCGAAGCATTTTTTTTGATGTTTTATACACCGTTGGATCATATCGTGCGGTCCAGATCTATTGCGGGATTGAGGGATATATATTAGGTTTCTCCTAACCACAATCCTAAGATAGATAACAAGAATGAGGCAAGAGCTCTTTGCAACTATTGGAGAAAGAAAGAGAGATTGACGACCGTTTCGAAGAGAAGATCGATTTCGGATAATATTTTCTCGTCGTCTTCGTTCTTCGTGAGTCTGTAAACATTTTCATATTTCAAGGAGTTGTGGTGATCCAGTTTGGATCGGTAAGATGCTTGTAATGAGTCGGTGTATTTTTATTCCAATAGTTGATGCTTATCATGGTTGGACTCCGATCGTCCTTTGGTTTTTTTTCATCCGGATTTTTAAATCCACGTAAAAATCATTTGTATATGCGTTTGGTTCTTTTGTGATTATTGGCATTTGATTTGTGTGCTTTTTTCGGTTATCTAAGCAGCTTCTTAGTTTGGGAGAACGATTTTTGTGTTTCATTTCCAACAACACAATCCTACTTGAAAATTTGAAATTTTCAGATTTTGTTTAGAATGCTTTGTCTCGTCTTCCAAAAATATTAAGTACTTTGTAACAACTAGGAATGGGAGAAAGGAGGCAATGGTACTGCTAACCATTTTGCTTCTCGCTCCTTTTAACGATATATTTTATTTCCTAAACATTATTTTATGTCTTTGTGAGGCTGTATATTCAAATTTGAGAGGGACTCAGAGTTCACTTGCTGACTTGTTGTTTCATGCATATGTATCTCTATGGCTCTCTCTGTGAGGCTGTGTATTCAACTTTGAGAAGGACTCAGAGTTCACTTGTTGATTTGTTGTTTCTTTTATATTGTATGTGTTTTGTTACATATGTTAATATATCAATAAATATATATTTTATATTAATATTTTAATCCTGATATTTATTAATGTATTTTTTACTTAAAATGTGTATTGATATATGTAAAAAATATATTGATAAATATGTTGACAAAAATATTAATATAAAATATATATTTATCAATGTATTAACATATGTTCTTAGGACACATGTTAACAAAATCTATATTGTATTCAACTTTTCAAGTATAATGCAACACCTTCTTTACTTCTTTGTGACTCGGTGAGGTTGTCAGTTTTTATGAGTTTCTCTTATGTCATACTTTAATCCATTGAAAATATTACTAACATTTTCTGAATTGAAAGTTGGCGATGATGGTTTGGCTTTAGAAATGAGAACATATATAATACATTACATATTTATTGATGCCTAAAAGGTCATTCCGAGTCTTATAAATTTTGTATCCCTCTTTTTAAGCTCGAGTGGAATACTCAATACTGTGCCATGCTTTATGATCTGAAGATTTTGGTTAAATGTGAACTCTTAAGTCCCTCTCAAACTCACCCGCAGTGTAAGACTTTAAGGATTGTTTGGATAGATTTTTTAAAATTTTATTCTGAAAATAATTTTATAAAAATAAGTTATAAAGTTATTTTCTGAGTATAACTTTTTTTTGCTTTGCATTTTACTTTTATTTGGAAAAAAAAATTTTGATTTTTTTTTTTAAGATTTCGTTTGGTTAAATATATTTTGAAAGTAAATTTGCATTAAAATTTTATAAAATATTTGTATTAAATTTAATTTGTCCGTGTCCAACAAAGCATTTGTATCATGTTCATCCAATTTGTGTCTGACACAGAGTTTGTCGCCGTCGACCTCCGGGTCCTAGGGTTAAGGTTGAGGTCATCGTCCCAAGCCGAAGTCGATCATCGTCCACCTCCGGGTCTCTGATCTGGCCCCGCACGTCGAAATCGAAGTCGAAGTCGTCGCCGTCGACTTCGACATTGCTGGAGAGAAGAAGATTGGGGGTTTTCAAGCTTCGTTGTCCCAAGTCGAAGCCGACGTCGTCCCAACCCCACCATCTTCGACCGACAAAGCTGAATCATATCCGTCCCAACCCCACCACCGTCTCTGACACGGAGTGGCGGGTCTGAGCAACCGCCGTCCGTCGTGTCGAAGTCCTTGAGCTCCACCTCTCCAACAACCATCGATCCCCGCAGCCCTCGAGCTCCCGAGCCCTCGATCCCCGCAGCCTTGAGTTCCGCCCCTACCCTCGAGCTCCCCCGACACTCGACATAGCCATGGCGGCGGCAGGCCCCCGGATCTTGAATTCCAGGACCACAAATCCTAGTTTCCCGAACATCCTCCGTCGTCGCAACCGTGAAATCGGTCGGAACGGTCGCAGCGGCAACGACGTCGTCGTTGTTATCATCGTTCCAGTTCTCCGACAGCCAGTCGTCGTTGGAATCTTCATGGCGAGCGGCCCTTGTTTTCTTTCTTCTTCACAGTAGAGAGAGAAACGTAAGGAGAGAGAAAAAGTAGAGTGGAGTGTTGGAGTAGAGAGAGAAATGTAAGGAGAGAAAAAGAAGGCAAATTATAAGGGCACTACTACTTTTACTTGGGGCTAGCCCAGGATTGGGGTTAGCCCATTAATGAGCAAAGTTTACTCACACTAGCCCAATAGTTTACTCATACTAGCCCACTTTGAAACTCTTCTTCCCAAACCCTCCCCACCCCACCGGAGCCCTCCCCCCTCCCGCCTTCCTCCTCCGCCTCCTCCCCCGTCCTCCACCGCAGCCTCCCGTCGCCGCCTCCCGTCGTCGTCGCCGCCTCTGCCTCCTCCCCCGCCTCCTGCCGCCTCCTTCCTCTCCCATTCCTCCGTCTCGTACTCCCTTTCTGTGCTCGACTACCTCGACACCCTCGGCGTCCGACGCTCCTCCCTCCCCTCCTTCCTCCGTCGCTACCACCTGGTCCTCCACTCTGCCGCCGGAAGACAAAAATAATAACACAATGACAAAGAAAAATAACAGCACACAGGAAACCAAAAAAGAAAATGAAAAAATAGAAGAACTGTCAAAATTTGACATATATGTTGATTTTTAGGACTGTCAAAATTTTGACAGTCCTACCAATTGGAAGTACTATCAAAATTTTGACAGTCCTAAAAATTCAACATATATTTTTAGGACTGTCAAACTTTTGACAGTCCTACCAATTGGAAGGACTGTCAAAATTTTGACAGTCCTAAAAATGTATGTTGAATTTAATTGGTAGGACTGTCAAAATTTTGACAGTTCTAAATTTTTTGACATTGACAGTCGACAGTCTAAAAATCATGATCTAAAAATTTTGACTGTCAAAATTTGACATATATGTTGATTTTTAGGACTGTCAAAATTTTGACAGTCATACCAATTGGAAGTACTGTCAAAATTTTGACAGTCCTAAAAATTCAACATATATTTTTAGGACTATCAAACTTTTGACAGTCCTTCCAATTGGTAGGACTGTCAAAAGTTTGACAGTCCTAAAAATATATGTTGAATTTTTAGGACTGTCAAAATTTTGACAGTCCTTCCCATTGGTAGGACTGTCAAAATTTTGACAGTCATAAATTTTTTTTTTGTTAATTTTTTTTTGTTAATTGTTGGGGGGGCCAATTTCAAAATATCCTTAAAATTTCTATCCTTAAAATTGTTTAAAGTATTCTGTTATTTAAAATAGTAAATTTATTATTGGTACATTAAATATTTTGTAAATTTTTTTTACCAAAAGTAAAATTTGGAGGTCGAAACATCATTTTTTGAGATTCTAAAAATTTGGGAAGGGAAGTCCGTCAAACGGTAAAACTGTTTATCCCGAAGTACTTTTCCATACGGTCATTTTGGCACAAACTGGAGCTTGTTTCGATCTTTCAGTCAAAAGTTATGATACTTTAAAGTTTTATATTTTATATTTTTGCCTGTAATATGTACGTCTTACTTCGGATGAAAATTCTCTCTACACGAATTGTGTTACTCATGTCGAAAACGTACAAATCGACCTATTGTGTGACCAAAAACGATTTGAAAACAAATAGTTATGGCCGTTCGAAGTCTGATCGACGGCAGACGTAATGTTCGTACGGTAGATTTTTTTTTTTTTTTTTTTTGGTTCAATAACATATTTTATTTTGGATGTTAAACTAAATAAAAAAAATTAAAATCCAAAACTAACTAAATAGAAAAAAAACAAACAAAAAAAATATATCCTGACAATTAAAATGAGGACTGTCAAAATTTTTACAGTCCTCATTGTTTGTGGGACTGTCAAAATCCTGACAGTCCTAGTTTTATATAAAATTTTCAGTGGGTTAAAATTAGGACTGTCAAAATTTTGACAGTCCACATAGCTTGTGTGACTGTCAAAATTATGACAGTCCTAATTATAACAGTCCCGAGTTTGGGAGTGGCAAACTTGTAATTATCTATGATAAATATTTGGACTAGCCCCAAGTAACTTTTAGGATGGCAAACTTGTAATTTTTTGTAAATTTTCAATGGACTAGCCCCAAGTAATAGTAGTAGTGCCCTTATGATTTGCCAAAAAGAAGTGGAGTGGAGTGTTGAAAAAATAACTTTTTGTTGCTATCTGAAATCTCTGTTTAAATGTAAGTTTTGGAAAAAAAATTTTGGAAAGTAGAACTCTGAATAAAAACAGTCCAAACATTATTCAGACATTTTTCTCGGCTTAAACTTAGAAAACTAAGTAACGGAGCCTAATAAGCATTCTGAATCTGTTCTCTCTTTGAGAACAATGAATCTGTGATCTTTGTGATCTGTTTGTTAGTTTGAATCTGTGATCTCTTTATAAGTCTGCAGTTTGTAGTTATAGGAGCAAGAGTGAACATCATCAATATGTGAGAGGAATTGAAGGTGGATGGGATCGTAGTGCTGATGGGAAATAATGTTTTGGACTTGGATTTCAATGTCGAGTTTGAAGACTTTCTGTAACTATTATGCATGTAACTATAATTCTTTGTCATTTTGAAGTTTGAAGTCTGATTGTACATTTTAAATTTATGGTATATCAATGTGAGAGTTTTTGTAATTTGTAATATTGATAATTTTTGTACATTTTAATTATGTATAAGAGTGAGGGAGACATCAGATGAGAACTTTTTTGGTAATATATGCTTGCATTGGAATTTTTTTTGGTAATATGGGTTGCTGTTTTGATCAGTTATTTTTTGGTAATATTTACCTGCGGGGAAATTTGGTAAACAATTGAATTTTTTTTTTTGGACTTACCTTTTACTTAATTTATCATAATTAAGGGTGTATCTCACAGTTTTTTTATAATGTAGAAGATCTCTCACTTTTGACGGAATCCGTCTAGAATTGACAGTCAACCAATTTAACCATAATTTTTTGACAAAAATGTTCACTTCCTCTTCTCCTTCCCTCTCACCCCTCCTCCTCCCCTCCTTTCCGTCACCGCCGCCGCCCTCCTCCACACTCCCTCTCCTCCCCCGCAGCAACGCCGCAACAACAACATTAGCAGCAGCGAGGCGAGCGGCGGCGCGACGGTAAGCGGCGCGGCGACGAGCGGCTATTGTTGCTGATTTTGCTGCTGCGGCGCTACTGCGGGGAGAGGGACGAGGGTGGGGAGGGGTGGCGGCAGCGGTGGCGGGGTGGGAGCGGGGGCAGGGGCGGTCTGCGGTGGCGGGGAGAGGGGAGGAGGAGGGGGGTGAGAGGCAAGAGTTTGAGGGAAATAAGGGAGGAACATTTTCGCCCAATTTTTTTGGTCAAATGGATTAACCGTCAATTCTTGACGAATTCCGTCAAAAGTGGGAGTTTCTGTCTTGTGCATTATGGAAAAATTGTGTGGTGTACCCTTAATTATTATAAATTAAGTGGGGAGTAAGTCAATTTTTTTTTTTTTTTTTTATAAAAGGCCCAGTCCATCAAGAGAAGTCCAGTCCAACCGAACCGAAATTATATACGGTTCGGTTTGATTCGACTGAAATAATGGGTGCGACATGGTTCGGTTTACTTCGGTTTTTTGAGAAATCTATATGTTTCGGTCTGGTTTTTAAGCAGTTTGGTTTACTTTGGTTTTCGAAAAAATGGTTCAATTTGAACCAAATTAACCGAATGCCCTCTCCTAGGTACATGGTTTGAAATTTGAATATATTTATCAAATTAACTTTTAGATTATGACTCAAAAATTCTGCTGTAGCCTTTGTAGTTTTCAGATACTAGGAGACATTTGCTTCTTATTCTTCTTCCCTATTCTCTTTCTTAAATTCCCCCCCCCCCCCCCTATTCCAGTCTTGATTCAAGTTTGGGCTGGAACTTGTACACAATAGACATGTAGGTTCATACAGTTTGGGCCTGCACATGAGCCAATTACTGTGCATTCTTGACAATATACTTGACTTTTATGGTTGACCATTACGCTCCGTCGGTTTGCCGGCCTCACTTACACGTTGCCAGGGTGGAACCTGATGCATGCAGGAGTGAGCATGATAGCAACATTCGATTTTGAACCGAATCGAATCGAATAAAAGATTCGATACAATTTGAAAAAGAACCGACTCAATTTCGATTTTAAAAATACTAATTATTTGATTTCGTTTTTGAATTTCGATTTCTATCTAAAATAAAAAACTGAAAACAGAATAAGACTTGTGTAATTATTACATACCCTTAATTTTATGATTAAAAATGTGTATATTTTTTTGTTTATTTTAAAAATAATAATTATATGTAGGTCTTTTAAAGCCAAACTTTGATAATTTAACAATTAGTCAAACTTAGGACTTAACTTTGAAATACAACAAACAGATGTATAATTTTTTTAATACAATTCAATAACAATTTTTAATTTGGACCCAATCCATTAAGCAATAAAAATAGTCTAACTGAATAAACCAAATCATTTATCGGTTCGATTCGGTTTCAGTTATGGGTAAATTCTGTTTGATTTCGATTTTGGATTCGAAACCGAATAAATGGAACATTAATCCTAGATACATGTCGTGTGGGTCATATTCCCTTCTAAGTTTTGAAAATATTTATAAATTATAGTTATTAATTGGAAGAAAATAAATAGAAAAAAATTTGAGTTGCACCTCACTTTATTTATCCATATTCAAGGTCACCCTACATAATTACCATAATGTATGACACCCCTCCTCTTTTAACGGAAACTAACAGTTAACTGCTTTGACTGTTAATTTTTGACCAAAATACTCCTTCCCTCTTCTCAGTCCGCTCCCTCCTCCTCTGCCGTGTACGAAGGGGGGCATTTTTGTCCAAACATTTTGGTCAAGAAAGTTGACCGTTAGTTGGAAACGATTTCCGAAAAAAATGGAGAGTGTCATACATTATGGTAATCGTGTGAGGTGCACCTTGAATATGAGTAAATAAAGTGGAATGTAACTCAAGGAGTTGTGGTGAGTCTTCGTGAGTCTGTAAATATTTTCTCGTCGTCTTCGTTCTTCGTGAGTCTGTAAACATTTTCATATTCCAAGGAGTTGTGGTGATCCAGTTTGGATCGGTAAGAAGCTTGTAATGAGTCGGTATATTTTTATTCCAATAGTTGATGCTTTTCAGGGTTGGACTCCGATCGTCCTGTCGCTTTTCAGGGTTGGCTGCTGCTAGAATATCCTCAATATCCTGGAGCATATCATTTGCTATGATGGCATCCTCCGTACCATCAAAGTACCGGGGGTTAAGTCGACAGAATCTAACCGACTGTCACGCCCCAGTCCCAAAATACGTAGGACCAGGAATACGTAACATGCCAGCTACACATTCGACCAGACTCTGGTCCGATTTAAATACGTATAAGCTGTACTAAAAGGGTCACGATCTATATAATCAAGTGAATATAAATATCTATGCCTCAATCTACAATGAACAGAATATACAAGAATGAGCTACATGTGCTAAAGTCGGCCGCCAGTAACCCATAAGCTCGAATAGACTCGAAAATGAATGTGACTCTATAAAACTAGGCTATATCAGCAGATGAATAAACAATATGAATAATAACCAATATTCTGGAAGAAAAGATGTAAGTACCTGGCACCAAATTTCTGCATGATAAAGTAACACACATCAGCAACTCCAAACCGGCTCCACAGCGGTCTATGCTGCAAAACTGGCAAGAGACCAGGTCCTCAGAGGGACGTAACAAGGTACAAGAAACAACATGCCAAAATAAATACAGTATGTAAAATGTATCAATAGGCAAACTATGTAACTAGCTATGTGATATGCAAGTGAGAGCATTAATCATACTTAGGCTGAAACTACTATAGGCTCTGTGTCGGGGAAACCCATAGCAGCATTTAGTGTTACGACTCCAGTATATATGCCAAAGCAAGCAGTATCACGACTCCAGTATATGTGCCAAAGCACCTCCAGTAGTATAGTATATATATATCAATAATCAGCCTGTAGTATGGTGTGTCTCTCCCCACCCAATGTAATCACACGTCTCATGTCCACGACGTCTCATGTCCATAACACGCAAGATCATGACCTCTAACTAATGCAGCGAGTCATAATGATAGCTAAGCATATGTAATATCTATGTCATGAATCCTGTACCCTATACTGAATCACCATGAATATCTCAGGAAGATTCTGTCTCATGAATAGTGTTAAGTGTCCTGGGTTATGATGTATTTGATAAGACAAGTACGAGAATGTAAAGGGTCACGAATGTCCATCTCTAGGTGACGTTACACAACTCCGCGTACGGTGTTGGCACCCGACTATTAATCGGACGCTAAGTAAGTCACACGGTCCTAGGTCAAGCATGTACAGCCATATATATGTATAAGTCAAGAAAATAAGTAACAAGAACCGCAATGTTGGCAAGGTACACTTGCCTGTGGTTCCGGCTCCAATTGTGGCTCTGACTTCAACGGGATTTGCAGGCAGTACTCCGGTTGCTGAAACAAATATTACCATCAGATCCAGAAAATATCAATCAGCTAGAAATGCCTGTCCTTGAGTCCAATTTGGAGACAAGGACAAAAATGATAATTTTGGATCAAGGCGGGGTCCACATGTGGGCCCACTTTGCACCGAAAAATGTGTCAGGGACAAAGGTCTCCAAATTTGCCAAACTTAGTGTTAACAGGTCAGGAACGATGATACGAACTCAACGGAACTTCCAGAATTGGATTCCGATGAGCCGATCACAAAATCGTCCGTCAAGTGGAGCCTGTGGGGCCCACGATACGCGATTTTGTCAACGTTCTCAGAATCGAACCAAACTTGGGTTACAGGACCAGCGTATCGCTATGAGTCCGATGGCACAAGTTTCGTTTCGATCCGACGTGTGTACACAAAGTTACGACGCATTCCAGAACTGACGGATACGGGACGGTGTTCGCGGATACGCGTTGATTCCGGTGTGCACGTACATCCAAATCAACTTCTGTGAAATCCTACACGTCCGTATCAACGGCTCGCACGTATCGGTGAAGATCGCACACGACCAAGTCGTCCCGTTTGGCGGGGCGTACTCGGTTCCGGGGTAAAACAGAATATTATTTTTCTTATTTTTGGATCGCGGTTCACGATCGCCACAGGACGCGATGCACCGAGCGGGTTACACGGGCACCGAGAGGGTCACGCAGGGTTCGTGATGCAACTGACGGAATCAAAAACGGGTCAACGAGCAGAGAGAACGGGTTACCTGAACAGGGCTCCAGAAACTGCGAATTTTCGTGTCCGAGTCGACACGAAGCGAGGGTACACCGTGTCCTGTGTCCGGACCGTGTCCGCCCTAGGGTTAGGATTAGGCTTCTGTCGGAGTCACGGCGGCCGGAGGCGGGCCGGAGGGAGGCCGGGGGAGCGGAGGCGGCCGAGGGCCGGAGGCGGCGGCTCTCCGGAGCGGGCGGGGGACGGCGGCCGGCTGCTGCGGGCCGGAGCAGCTACGGCTGCGGCTGTGCTGCTGAGGGTTGAGGAGGAAGGAGGAGGCGAGGGAGGCCGGGGCGGCGTTACGGTGAGGCGGCGTCGCGGCGAGGCGTTGGCGGCGTCGCGGCGGGGAGGTTCGTCTGGCTGTCGAGGGGCTGCGGGGGAATAGGGGTTAGGGTTTTATAGGTGGAGGTCGAGCGGGGGAGGCGGAGGAGAGAGGGGGTCGTCGCCGGGCGGAGCAGAGCGGGTGAGGCGGAGGAGAGGGAGACGTGGCCGGGCGGAGCGGCGCGTGGCCGGACGGGGCGGCGGAGAAAGCGGGCGGCGGATCGGGTCGTGGGGGAGAGGGGAAAACTGGTCGGGTCGGAGGCGGGTGCAGGTTGGGCAGACCCGGCCCGACCCATTAGCTGAGCGGGCCGGTCCGGTCAGGTTCGGTTGGACCGGGTTCAGCCCGGTTTGAACCCGGTTCAACCCGGTTCAATTTTGGGTTTATTTTAATTATTTAAATAAATAGTTTTTGGGCTTTTAAAAATATTTTCGGGGTCCAATAAATTCCAGAAAAATTACCCTAAGTCCAGTTTTTCATTTCACACCATAAAATATTATTTTCATAATATTTTAATATATTTTAAAAATATTTAATTTTATTTAATGCCAAAAACATCTTATTTTTAATTAGCAAAAATTCTCGAAAAAATCCTGAAAATTCCGAAAAATTCAGTTTTGAAAATTTTAAAAAATCAGGGAGTTTACACCGACGCCCCCGAATCTATCATTCTGCTTCTTTCTAGAGCTGTTTGTAACCCCTGGTTCAACAATATATTATGTTCCTGCTGCTGGAGTTGCTGATGCTGATGTATCACCATCTGATGCTATTGTGCGGCCATCATCCCCTTGATAATCTCTAATAAAGGTGGGGTATCAAGTGTTGCTAGCATTGCTGGCACTACTGGGGGAGTTGGAACCTCTATAGCAGGTTGCTAATATTTTCTTCTACTGTCTCACTTGGGGGCCCAACCACTGGCTCGATCCGAATCGGATCCTGAAGAAATACTACCTTACGCTGCTGTCCCATCTCACCCGGACCTACTGGTCTTCTCGATACCCCTGATGCTCCGACAACCGAAGATGGGGAAGCGCTGGAAAAAAGGGACAAAAGACATCAAGAACAAGACAGGAAGGAATAGAGAAATAATCAATCAGATGGTTCAAGCTGAGTATTGAGAAGAACTGATTTATGAATTCAAGAAGGAACATATTTGACTGAGACTACTAAGATCATGACACCCCACAAGTCTGAAAAATCAACCTACATGGGCTACCATTAAAACCTTGTCACGCCCAGTACCGGAATATGGAGACAGACATGGCCAGCTCCCACGTATAAGGTATAGAACGTCATACGACGGTCTCGACTGTTGAAAGATAAGGGGGTGCATGCTACAATCAAGTCTCCTAGGATATCAGAACAACTATGTCTCAATCATTCAAGTAAGTAACAACAACATAGAACATGTGAAATAAAGACGTAAGGCGTCCCAAACGTTCCATCAGAATGTTCTAGAGGTCTAGCCATCAAAATGTTAGGCCAGCAGAATGTCAATAGTTACACAATCGAGATCAGCTGCACTCTGATTATATTACAGTTATGTAAAAAAAAACTGATGTACAGATAAACCGGCTAACAAGTACCGGTGGCTAAACGCCCAAAAGAGAAGAATGTATAAGACGAGCAGTGATCAAGAAACCCACTTGTGTCCTTCAACGACCATCTGTCTGGTGCGTGTCATCGTAAGGGGGATAAGTTGGATCCTCTGGCGCTGGCTCTAAACCTGGCCATACAAAACCAGTGGAGTTAGACCCCAAATAGTAAGTACCACAAGGAAGCACGAATGAAGAAACAAAAACCAGATCAAGCATATAGTGCAAGAGCCAAGAATCATTGGTGCGTGCCCCATCTTTGGGATAATATGGCACTCCTTTACAAAACAAAGACAAAAAATGCCATACCACCCAAGATAAGGTACGTCCCATGATTATGGACAAGCTAGGATTCTGTGTCGTAGTTCGGTCCATATTCCAACATAGCATAATGATCCAACTCCTCAACCGAAAGAAGTTGAACACCACGCTATGACAATCCATGTTCCTAAGCTACTAGCAGAATTATAATCACAATCAAGTCAGGTTAGAATGACCAAACAATATTATGGCTTGTTATGTGGAGTCTAGGGTTATCCCAGATATAATAATAAAAATAAGAATCCTCAGATCGTGCCTTGTCAAGCAGGGCTAACCGAGCCAATATTATATAGGCAGAAAATCATGATCGCACCAGTCCCCCGCAGGGCCACCGCGCTAATTGTCGTACCAGTCCCCCGTAGGTATATCGCGTTAATTGATCAGTAACAGTTCCAACCTTCTTATAGGAAAAATGTTGGCTCGGTCTTAAATATAAAAGTCAAATATTGTACTCCACTACATGTGGATGATATACAATATCCATGGCTGCCAGCCTTGCACACCATAAAAATTATCACGGAGCGGCCCATGATGCACGATATCGGGATGTCGTTCCCTCCCCATACAATAACCAAGTCAGGATACCAAACCTATTAGTTTGTCACATGAATCATGTTTTGATCAAGTCAGTATTCATAATTAATTAGGAATCTAATATCTCATATGATCAAGTCACGGTCATGAATGCCTCATTAATTTCTCAATTTCTGGGATCATATATCATCAATCATGGTCAAGCTCAACTAATCTAGAACAGGAATCAAGTGCACAACAAGATCCATTGTCACGCCCCGATCCCGTAAGGACCGATCATCCTCGCTTGGTCCTTACGGAACCGATCGTCCTCGTTTGGGCGCGATACCGTGCAAGCCTAAGTTGCACTTGCACAAGGCATAGTACCTGCACAAGACATAAGTTAGACAAAAATATACATATATAGAAGCACATAATTTAAGTGCAGAGAATCAAAGTTGAACATATTTGATAGGAACACAAAATACTTTCTTTATTTAATACTTGAAGATTGGATTACAAAGTACTTGCTTTGCTGATTACAAAATATGCCATAAATGGCTAACATCTCTTTTTACAAACCCAAAAACTAGCCACAATGCCCAAGCATCATATCCTTTTAGTAGGACCAAAATTAAAATACCTAGCAGATGAAGACCTTGCACACAGGAGAGAAAAGCTTTGGAAAGCAGCACGAGTACAGTTTTGCTTGAAGGGATGCGCTCCTAAAGCTTCAAAATGCTTGCCAAACTCTCTCTACTAGAACCTGAAGATTTGCCCACAAACATGGGTCATGACTACAACATGTACTGATGAGTGACCGTGTCCAAACTCACCTAGAAAATCCATACTAAGTAAACATGTGAAGCTAGCATTATTAGGTGATCTTTCTGGTTGTCTAGTTTCTTTTTAACAATTCATGCAAAAAAACATAAACGATAAATTGAACCATGCATATAATAATTCTTACCCACGGTCGAACGGTTATCCCTGCAGTAGACACACAAGTTAGCCATAATTTGCATATAAGAATAAACTTATGAATCAATCTTGGTATCAAGTATTAGGTATGCAAGAAGGTAAACCTAGCATGCGCCCTAACTACATGATGGTCCACGAAAAAATCCATGAATAGAAGCTGGGACTACAAATCCAAGCTAACTATTAGACATGACACTCCCCTAATCGCGAGGACTATAAGCCTCAGGGTGTTTCGATTATCTCTCCCAGGCCGAAAGATCCCCAGTGCCCCAGGAACCGCTCGAGAGACTGACCTTGTGCACAAGTTATCCAAAGACGGATGCAATGAATGTGTTCTATCAATTAATCAGTTCTATTATAACAGTTGAACAAAAAGCTTCTATGGACTATCTTCTTTTTGATAGAGCCGTGGCTCTTCAATAAGTTCAATATCGATCAATTCAAACCATAAAAGATTTTTCATAAGTTCAATGTGCAGCATAAGATAAGTAACGTGCATTAATATCTTAAACGGTTTGCAGTAATTATTTTATGATTCAAATATCACAATTCTTTATCATGCAATAAGTACTAGCAATTCTAAGTTAAAATGTGAATCATGTTCATTAACTTATCTTGTTACTGGGGTGTCAAATTAAGCATAGTGACATGCATTTTTTAGTGGACTAGAGATCATTTTTATTATTAAGCGTGCAGACTAAGGATTCATCGAAGGGCCAAAGCCACTCACCGATTGAATCAACGAGAGAATGGGAAAGCCTTATGCAACTATTACTCCTTGGTTATGCATTCTGAAATTACAACAATATTTGGTTAGCATCTTTCGATCTCTTTCTCTTACTATTCGAAAAAAATGCGCAAGCGAGAAAATGAATCAGGAAAACTAAGTCATCGAAAGCAAGACAAAACAAAGCAACACAAAACCATTCAACAAAACAACAAAAACTCTTGGACTCATTTCAATAGAAATCGCTCCATTAGTTTGAAGGGTTCATTGCATTTCATCCATGTTTGATTTGGCGGTAAGGTTTTTCCGAGACTCGATTCTCAACCAAGTTAAAGTTACAATTGTTCCATAAGTAAACCGTTGGAAGCGGAACATTACATAATACCCCACTGAGAAGAAGTTTCATCCTCGAAAGTTAAGAGATCAAGGAGTCGAGGGACAAAGTGTCAAGAGGTCAAAGAAATCAGACTCACCAACATCATGTCCACTCGCACCATGCTCAATATTCAACTAATAAACTCTAGGCCTTCTCGTCTGATCAGTTTGGCCATTAGCTTGAGCTGGGGCTGGCACAAGATTCTGATCCTGGCCACGTCCGACGTTCTCGTTGTTGTCACGTGGGGCGGGCCTCTTGGTCGGACAGTTTCTCAGAAGATGGCCCTTTTGGCCGCAGTTGAAGCATTCACCTCTAGCAATATGACAAATTTCCACTACGTGCCCTGATCTTCCACAATAGCTGCACTCAAGTCTAGGGCGTTGTTCGCCATCTATCTTCTTCCCTCCATCGTGATATCTTTTGGAAGGAGGGTTTCGATCAGCTGATGCCTTTTCTGGAACACTTCGTGGTGTGAACTGCTTATTTTGTACCGCTGCCTCAAAGGCCTTAATGTATGAAGTACACTCCCTGTTTATCACATCCTTTCTAAGTTCATCATTCAATCCTCTGATGAATCGGTACGTACGACCCTCTCGTTAGGAATCATTGAGTTAGAGAACTTAGCAAGCTTGGAGAATTCTGACTCATAGTCTTCGACAGACATGCTCCCTTGCTTAAGTTCGATAAATTCGTCTTTCTTTCTTTGTCTGACGGCTGGAGGGAGGTATTGTTCCAAGAATGCATCCTTGAACACCCCCAAGTGATTTTGTCGTCTATACGCCTTGTGGCAAGATCTAGCTTCTTGATCTGCCACCAATCGTGTATACGTAACCACAGCTGCATGGCTGCACATGCTAGCTCTTATTCGTAGGTATCCCAACAAACTCAAACAAGCCCTCCAACTTGGCGACCCAGTCCATCACCTTATCCGGCGTGGCCTTGCCTTCGAACTCTAGAGGGTTAAACTTCAGGAACTCGGCACCTTTAAAGGTAGACTTCCTGGCCGCTTTTTGAGGTTCATCTGCTTCTTTTAGGCCAACTTCTTGAGGCGCGGGTGCGGTTGCCACATGTGTTACGACGGTTCCTGATGCACTATTGTTGGCCACCAGAGTTGTTACTATTTGAGTCAGAGAGTCAAGCTGTTGTTGCTATGACAAAGCTCTAGCATCAGCCCGTTGTTGTTGAGCTTCGAACCTTTCCTGTTGGGCCTCATGTCGATTATTCTGATTTTTGAACATAGCAATCGGCCTATCTATTTGGTCATCGCTCACGCTCACTGTACGCGATATCCCTTGGTTATCTGTTTTAGTCATCCTGCTGAAAAAGAGATTAGCTTGCATTAGTCTTATAACGTATTATGGACTTATTGCATGTGACGTTGGGTTTTCATACTTTTCAAGATCGGGACATTTAATATATTCGATTTACTTATATAGATTCACAACAATTTTTAAAATCTGGGACTTTTGAAATCGCTTTAAAACTTATATCATTTTTTTGAAAATGATATTTGAAGAGGCCAATGACGTAATACCGTGCTCTGATACCACCTGTCACGTCCCGATCTCGTAAGGGCCGATCGTCCTCGCTTGGTCCTTACGGAATCGATCGTCCTCGCTTAGGCGCGACGTCATGCAAGCCTAAGTTGCGCTTGCACAAGGCATAGTACCTGCACAAGACACAAGTTAGATAAAATATACATATATAGAGGCATATAATTTAAATGCAAAGAACCAAAGTTGAACACATTTTATAGGAACACAAAATACTTTCTTTATTGAATACTTGAATATTGGATTACAAAGTACTTGCTTGACTGATTATAAAATATACCATAGATGGCTAATATCTCTTTTTACAAACCCAAAAACTAGCCACAACGCCCAAGCATCATATCCTTTTAGTAGGACCAAAATTAAAACACCTAGCAGATGAAGAGCTTGCACACAGGAGAGAATAGGAAGCAGCACGAGCACGGTTTTGCTTGAAGGAATGCGCTCTTAAAGCTTCAAAATTCTTGCCAAACTCTCGCTACCAGAACCTGAAGATTTGCCCACAAACATAGGTCAGTACTACAACATGTACTAGTGAACAATCGTGGCCAAACTCACCTAGACAATCCACACTAAGTAAATATGTGAAGCTAGCATTATTAGGTGATCTTTCTAGTTATCTAGTTTTTTTTAATATTTGATGCAAAGAAACATAAAAGATAAATTAAACCATGCATATGATAATTCTTACCCACGGCCGAACGATTATCCCTGCAGTAGACACACAAGTTAGCCATAATTTGCATATATGAATAAACTTATGAATCAATCTTGGCATCAAGTATTAGGTATGCAAGAAGGTAAACCTAGCATGCGCCCTAACTACATGATGGTCCACGAAAAAATTCATGAATAGCAGCTGGGACTACGAACCCAGGCTAACTATTAGATATGACACCACCCTAATCACGAGGACTATAAGCCTCAGGGTGTTTTTGTAAACCCCCTGATTTTTCAGAATTTTTAATTTGGATTTTTCATAATTTTCTGTAATTTTCTGGTATTTTTATGTAATTAAAATCAAGATATTTTATAATTAAATAATTTTTAAATAATGTTAATTAATATTAAAATATTATGAGAATAATATTTTTTGGTGTAAAATGGAAAACTAGACATAGGATAATTTTTCGGGAATTTATTGGACCCCTGAAGCATTTTTAAAGCCCTAAAAACCAATGTATATTTAAACCGAATTAAACCCTGAAATTTGAACCCGGTTTATTTTAAATAAACCAAACCAAACCGACCTAAACCGTGGTGAACCGAACCGAACCAACCCAGACCTTAACGGGTCGGGTCGATCCAAAGTGAACCCGACCCGGACCCGAAACCCTAACCGAAACCCTAATCCTAATCTCACTCGGAAACACTGTTCCGGCCGCCTATATAGTCGTCTCAAATTCTATGCCCCGCCGTCGCAACCCTAGCTAACTCCTCTCTCCGCTCGGACGCCGCAGCGACCGCTCCCTTGCCTGAACCCTAACTCCTCTCCATCATTTTCCTCCTCCAGTTAACCCCTAGCCTCCATCTCTCCCGTCGACGAACCTGGACCACCGCCTTCCCTCTCCCCCATCTCTCCCGACCATCTCCTCCGCCCAGCCTCGACCACCTGTTACCCCGACTCCACCGTCGTCGATCCCTCCGACGATCTCCTCTACCCTCCAGTCTCCCCAAAGCCCCGCTCGACCCGTCCCCGACCTCGTCTTCCTCGACCACCGCCCAGTTCCATCCTCCCCCGACCATCTCCACTGCCCTAGCCGTCGACAAACCGTCGACTCGAACCTCGCCGTCCTCCGCCCAGCCCCGCGCAGCCTCGACGACCCGCTGCCCTAGACCGGACACGGCTGACCCGGATACAGCAGCATTACAGAACCCGGACACGGCAGACTCGAACCAGGACACAACACAGTGACCCGGATACGAGAAATCCTCGTTCCACGGAGCCCTGTTCAGGTAACCCGTTCTCTCTCCTCGTTGCTCCATTTTTCGTTCCGTCAGTTGTGACGCGTAGACTGTGTGACCCTCTCGATGCCCGTGTAACCCACTCGGTGCGTCGCGTCTTGTAGTGATCGCGAACCGCAATCCAAAAACAGAAAAATATACACCCCATTTTTCCCCGGAACTGAGTGTGCCCCGCCAAACGGGACGACTTGGTCGCGTACGGTCTTCATCGAAAGGTGCACGCCGTCGATACAGACGTGCAGAATTTTACAGAAGTTGATTTGGATGTGCGTGCACACCGAAATCAACACGTATTCGCCGACAATGCCCCGTATCCGCTAGTTCTGGAATACGTTGTAACTTTGTGTACACACGTCGGATCGAGACGAAACTTACGCCATCGGACTCATAGAAATACGCTGGTCCTGTGACCCAAGTTTGGTTTGATTCTGAGAACGTTGACAAAATTGCGTATCGTGGGCCCCACGGCTCCATTTGACGGGCGATTTTGTGATCGGCTCATCAGAATCTAATTCTGAAAGTTCTGTTGGGCTTGTATCATCGTTCTGGACTTGTTCACTAAGTTTAGCGAATTTGGAGACCTTTGGTTCTGACACATTTTTTGGTACGAAGCGGCCCACATGTGGACCCCGCTTTGGCCAAAAACTGTCATTTTTGCCCCTGTGTCCAAATTGGACTCAAGGACAGACGTTTCTAGCTATTTAATATTTTATGAATCTAATGGTGATGTTTATTTCAGCAACCGGAGTAGTACCTGCAAATTATACTGAAAGCAGAGCTACAATTGGAGCCAGAACCACAGGCAAGTGTACCTTGCCAACTTTGCAGTTTTGTTATTTATTTCTTTGACTGTGTATATATTGTTGTACATGCTTGACCTAGGATCGTGTGACTTACTTAGCGTCCGATTAATAGTCGGGTGCCAACACCGTACGCGGAGTTGTGTAACGTCACCTAGAGATGGATATCGTGACCCTTTACACTCTCGTATTTGTCTTATCAAGTACATCATAACCCAGGAAACTTGACACTATTTATGAGATAGAATATTTCTGAGATATTCATGGTGATTCTGTATAGGATACATGTTTTATGACATAGACATTATATTCATAGACATTAATATGACTTGTTGCATTAGTTTTGATCCTGCGTGTCATGGACATGAGACGTGTGATTACATTGGGTGGGAGAGATTTACCATACAAAAGGCTGATTATATATATATAATACCGTAATGGAAGTGCCTTAGACTCTGACACAGAGCTTTGGTACTGTACTGGCCCTTCGAGAGAATACTGCTATGGGTTTCCCCGACACAGATCCTATAGTAGTCTCAGCCCGAGTATGACTAAAACTCTCATCTTGCATATAACTTAGCTGGTTATATATTTACCCTGATATTTTATTTATTGCTACACTGATTTTATTTTGGCATGAGTTATTTTGTACCTTGCTATGTCCCCTGAGGACCTGGATCCGGATTATGTCCCCAGGATTAGCAGACGAGATCTATCCCGAGATATACGGGACCGGAGCATTAGCATTAGCAGGAGCAGGAACAGGTGCATACATTGGAGCAGAACCAGGATCTGAGGACGAGATCGTACCAGAGGACTTCTCCTGAGTATTGGCTTGAGATACTCATTTATTTCTGCTTCTAGTACTTTATTTTCAGTCTATTGCATTGATGTATCAGACTTGTTCTCGGATTGTTCTCCGAGACACTTTTATTGAGATATGTTAGTTTATTTTTATTTTTTTTGGCATTGATCTGTGATTATTTGTTGTGGATGAGATTAGAATAGACTGTGACTTATATCATTGGACCTATTTATTGTTGTATTACAGCTTAAGTACGCCCCGATGGATCTATTAAATTGGGTTTGTCCATCGGTGTATGCTGCTGGCCATCGCCACGTGGCTAGTCCCTCGATATTTTGGGACTGGGGCGTGACAGTTTTGATTATCTCTCCCAGGCTAAAAGATCCCCAGTGCCCTAGGAATCGCTCGAGAGACTGACCTTGTGCACAAGTTGTCCAAAGACCGATGCAATGAATGTGTTCTATTAATTAATTAGTTCTATTGCAACAGTTGAACAAAAAGCTTCTATGTGGACTATTTTATTTTCGATAGAGTCGTGGTCTTCAATAAGTTCAATATCAATCAATTCAAACCATAAAAGGTTTTCCATAAGTTTAATGCGCAGCATAATATAAGTAACGTGCATCAATATCCTGAACAATTTGCAGTAATTATTCTATGATTCAAATATCGCAATTCTTTATCATGCAATAAGTAGTATCAATTCTAAGTTAACATGTGAATCATGTTCATTAACTTATCTTTTTACTGGGTGTCACGCCCCGGCCCCGCTAACCGAGGGGCCGCCCGGCCGGACCACTGCCTCGCCCCCGTAGCCGGATGACCCGGACGTGAATCACCGCTCCTCGGTGCACCGGACGCTAATCACCGTGCCTCGGCGCCTGTCCCGCGGGTGCGAGGAAGGGATGGCCCGTTCGAATATATTGGGACGTGATATCGTGCGAGCCTGGGGTTGCGCCCGCACAAGGCCTTATCGTTTAAGTTATTTATTGGCTATCATGGCATCAATCGAGTAAGCAGCGGAAAGGGACATTGTTGTAATGCAATGCATTTAGCCAACTGAGTATTCAGGACAAATCGAGGGACTGAGTTCTCTTATGCAAAGGCATTCGTTCCATACATTATGTCCCCTTATACGATAGCATCTCGGGGCAACAATCAAAACCATGATTCCGGGTCTTAGGGACTGAGGCACGCCTATCGCTCCCTCGGACGATCCAGTACCTGCAAGCAAGTAAACTGTTGGTGGGTCAGCACTTTTATAAGTACTAGTGAGATAAAACAACTGAACAGAAACAAGCATTCACTAAAACCAACACTAAGTAATCATGTTATAAAACATTACATTACTAGTGATCTTTCTAGTTTTACCTATGTTCGTTTCATGCAGTTCGATAGCAGAGTCATGTTACATTATTTGGAAACATCTTTAGAAAACAGAGTTTCATATGCGATATAAGCAAGACAAACCGATGTTCTGTTTCAGGGTGTACGTAGCGTGTCTCGTGGGACTCGAGGGACAAATGCATAGATCTCCACCAACAGTTTACTTGCTTGCAGCTATATGCAGGGCGGTCCCCGAGTATCTCAGGATCGGCAGCGGTTGATCCAGCTAACAATGACTCATTTATCTGATGCTATTGGCAGCTGTGACTCATGGTTGCTTTCCACTATCTCTGTAGCAGCCGTGACACATGTAGTTCAGATCTCCACCAATAGCCATTGTCCGACCGATGCGAATGCATGAAAACACTATCAAATAAACTTTAGGATACAGACGAGACGAACCATCAGAATACAATCTTGTTGAGGGCAAGCCGCCTTATCCTTTGAATACATTCAAGCACGATATGGTTCTCTCAGAGCATAGGGGATAATGAACATGTTCATGCACTCTTAAACAAGCGTTTCAGGATTCTCGTTAAGCAGACATGTTTATTTCAAGGACATGCTAGGTGAGTTCGTTCATTAACATGCAAGGCAGGTTCTATCATTCTCTTATGAAAATATTGCAAGCAAAAACTCAGATTATTATTAAGGCGTGCAAGAATCAGAGAACGAAGTTCTGCCCACTCACCTGATACATAATGCCGATGCGGAGTGGGACATTACACTGGGGTATCAAATTAAGCATAGGGATAGGCATTTTTGAGTGGACTAGAGATCATTTTTATTATTAGGCGTGCAAACTAAGGATTCATCGAAGGGCCAAAGCCAATTACCGATTGAATTAACGAGAGAATGGAAAAGTCTTATGCAACGATCCCTCATTGGTTATGCGTCCTAAAATTACAACAATATTTGGTTAGCATCTTTCGATCTCTTTCTCTTACGATACGAAAAGAATGTGCAAGCAAAAAAATGAATCATGAAAACCAAGTCATCGAAAGCAAGACAACACAAAACCAAGCAGCAAAACAACCAACAAAAACTTTTGGACTCATTTCAATAGAAGTCGTTCCATCAGTTTGAAGGGTTCATTGCATTTTGTCTGTGTTTGATTTGGTGGTAAAGTTTTTTCGAGACTCGATTCTCAACCGAGTCAAAGTTACAAGTGTTCCATAAGTGAACCACTGGAAGCGGGGCATTACACCCATGCATGCACAATCAATCACAAGAAGTCCTGGGTCGACGTACTATGCGAGTGCCAATATAGGTTAGTCAGAAATAGTGACGCACTATGCGCGAGCAAGCAACTATATGACGCACAAACCTATAACACTAGATCACAAAAGTCATGGCACAGAAGTCTATAACATGGCACACAAAATCGATAATAGAGCAGCAAAAAGATGTGGCGCATAAATCAAGAATTACGAGTACGAGAATAGGTGCATTCTACTTATGCAAGCAAACTGGCGCACAAATCAAGAATTACGAGTAAGAGAAGCGGCACACTATGCGAGTGCAAACACAACTACAAAATAAAACATGAGTTCCCAGGCGGCACGATAGTCGAGGGCACGACAGTCGAGGGCCTCAGAAATTGAGACGTGCTAAAGTCAAGGCTCGCTTATCGAGGATGAACCGAGAAAGAGTGTTCCAAGAGATAACAAGTGCGCCGGTCTGCTAATTTAGTTAAAAGTATGCCAATCAATAGTAATTTGGTCAGAAGTGCACTGAAAGTTAGACAACCGTTGAGCGTCCAAAAAGTGCGCAAAGGGTTATATGTATAAGAGCGACACACTTTTTATAGTTAATGCACAATGTGTCAATTGTGTGCCGGTCTGCTAATTTAGTTAAAAGTATGCCAATCAATAGTAAATTGGTCAGAAGTGCGCTGAAAGTTAGACAGGCGCACTTTTGCTTGGTTCGTTCGTTAGTACATCAATTGTGCACCATAGGCTGAAGTCTTCCAAAAGTGCGCCAAGAAGGATTTTTCCAAAAATTTATCCCCTTGACATACTTTTGCAAGAAATTGGCAGTACTCTTAAAGTACGCACGAGTATGAATGCGGGTCAAACTCAACATGCGTCCATGGACTGCGGGTCACACTAAACATGCGTCCATAATAAAAATCCTCATGTGTACTTCTTGTCATTGTTCTTCTTCTACACCGACCCACCATTGATGCTCTCAGAGCTGAAGCTCGAGACTATGACAGTGCCCCATTCCTCAAGCAACAAGAACCTGAAATCAAGAAAAATCCAACCTCGAAATCAGGAAACAACATCTTTTGAAAATATCTCATTTTTGGGGGGATCATTCCCTAGAAAAATATACTCATGAAAATCCTCATAATAAAATCAAGATAAAACCATTAACCACCTCAAATATGAAAACTCCAAGAACTAACTATAATCAGAACACTACTAGAAACTAATTACAACAACAAATACTAAGAAAAAAACTATAGCCGACCATATTTCTTTATATTTGCAAGATGTACTTGCCTATGAAGAAAACCAGGAGCAAAAAAGAGAAATGAACAAGTGAGGAGAGAGAATGTGAACAAGGATATATATAGGCAAGGGGTTGATGGTGAACCATGGATCTCTCCAACAAATCCAAGCCACACGTCCTACCTACCACTACCACACAATCAATACTATCCAATGTGCGCCAAGCTCCATTCAACTGTGCACTTGAAACATACCCGAACTGCACCAACTTGAGTATATTCCAAGTATACCGGGATAGGGGAGTGACACCCCCCCACCCCAAAAAAAAAAAAAAAAAAAATTTGTTGTTCATCTCTCTCTTATCCCTCCATTTTTGTTGTAATTAATACCTCCTATTTAGTGTTAAATAATGGGAGGCAAATACAAAAAAATACTTTACTAATGCATGGATTGGGGGGGGGGGGGGTAGTAATTAAATAAAAAAATCGGGGTGGGGGTAAGAGGGTTATGGTCAACAAATGGGGGGGGGGGATACAAATAAATATTCTTTAAATTAGTTATTACAAGTTGTAACTAGTCGACAAATTATTAATTCTGATTACTGTATATATTGTCTTCTTTTATTCTTTAAATTAGCTTGAGTTGACAAAGCACATTAAAGGAGCAAAGCCAGTTACTTTATTGATAACAACAACATGTACATGTTGTGTGGTACCAATCAAACAGTTGCACACTTGGAGCAGACAAGCACTAAATATATTCAGTAGCTGCATTCATTTGCTGTAGCAACCAAACAACATTAAGGCATAACACATCAATAACATCAGCTGCATCTACTCTAATTACTGTCCAATGAGTCATTGCAACACCACAATTTACTTCTTTACATCTTGACCTATTGCTAATTAATCAAGCATGTCCCTTTGTAAAATTGTCACATATCTACCCTCTATAGTTCAATATCATCGAAAAATTGTCACATGGGGGCAATTGCAACTTGCAACAGAAAAGTATAAAGGACTAAGGGAAGTTTAGGGCTCGACTATAATATCTTTTGTACTATGATCATTCTTCTTTTACTTTTTCATGTATGAAGTATGAAAAGTATACTTAGTCGAGAAAAGTATGAAACGTGTATGGTAACAGTTTAATTTGACTTACTGACATATACACAATTAAAATTAAAGAAAACTGGACTTGCCACGAAAACTTTTCACAATGTCAAAGGATTTTTAAAGTCGGTTACAAAAATTACCTAGATGTTATGTTTTTAATCATAAGAGGACAAAAGAGGTGATGATCTTGGGTATGAATATTGTGAAGCATATCATAACACATAAAAGCGTGATGGTGTAGGGAATACTGTTAGAGGGTGTGATATGAGCAGGGCAACCTGAAGCCCGGCCTGTCAACCCAATCAAACCAGGACGGCGGTTCCAGGTTTAGTCGATGGTTCAGCTCGATAATTTGCAGGATACATGGTTACCTGTTGTTGTTCCACTTGAAATATTTAAATTCAAATTAGACGATGGAGAGAGAACAAAAATAAAAAGAGACCATCTCCTTTGAAAGAGACACTACAATAAATATCCCAAAAGGCAACAAACTTTTTAGGAATGCAACATTTTTGGTTGCTAATAAACCTTTTCAGTAATGCTTTTTTGTCGTCGCTAAACACAAGTTTTGACAACGAAGTATTTTTTTTTCGTTGCCATAACTCCGTTGTCAAATACTGAAAATTGAATAGATAACGATAACGTCGCTGCTAAATTATTTATATATTTTAACTAATTTTTAATTGACGTTCAAATATCAACAACGAATTATATTGTTAATATTTTTTATCTATAGCAACGTGGTTGCTAATTTTTTTTTACCTCTTTTCAATTCTCATCTCCATAATTCCACAACACCCCCCCCCCCTCGCCCCACCCCCCCCCACCACAAAAGCAAAAAATCTCTCCTCTTGTCACCAAATTTTAGTTTAGTCAATAATTAAGTTGATAAGAGAGGGATAACACATACACGGATACACCCATCCCCTAACTCCCAAATCACCATCCCATTCCATTCCTGATTCCAACCAAATACATAAGAGCATCATTAGTAAGGTCCATCCGACGTTCTAGATTTAAAAACGTAGGAGCTCATTTTCTAGAATAGTAAGTCTCATTCCTAGTTCTAATTTCTAGAATTTGGGTCACATCCCACCCATGAGAGCTATAGGTTAGGCCTTCCAATTTCTAGATTCTAGATTGTAGAAATTTATTTTGTAGAATAATAAGTCCAATTTGAAACCCAATTTTTTAGATTCTAAATTATATATATATTTTTTATATTAATTTGTGACCACGTAATCTTTAAGATCAGAGCTCATTTTATCATTTTTTTACTATTCTGGTACAAATTCAATCCATTCTATGTATATATATTTTTTTTTTGAAATTTAGGATCCAAATTGCATTGTAGCCCCATCCACATCTCAAATTCTTCCTCCTCTTCTGGTCTTGATATATCGGATCCGGGTACCAAGATTCGACATAGGAAAAGCGAGATCGCCTCCGGCGGTGGGAAGCGGCCAGTTCATCGCCGAGATCCGGGACCATTGGAAGAAGACCTGGGTCTAGATCAGCACCTTCGACTCCGCGGAGGACGCCGCCCGCGCCTACGACCCTCCGCGGGCCCAAGGCCAAGTCCAACTTCCCCACCACCTCCTCCAACAATCTTCTCCGACCCCTCTGCACCAGATTCCACCCCCTCTCGTTCTTCCTCCAATCCATTAGCAACAGAACCGCGGAGGTCATCGAGTCCTTCAACAGGCCTCATCAGGTCAACCATGTCCGATCGAAGCAGCATATCGTCGAGAGGACGGACGACGGGGATTTGGACTGCCACAGCGATTGCGGGTCGTCGTCGTTGGTTGTGGATAACAGGGCCGACGGAGGAAGAAGGAGCTACAGGCGGCCGCGCTGAGGCTTTGATGCTTCATTTGTAAAAAAAAAACCCCTCCTCTCTCCCTCTCACTTTTTAATTACTATTTTAAAGTTTTTTTCCCCTTCGGGTTTCCAAATGTTGGGGTTATGATGATGGTTATCTCCATTATTCTGTATTGTATGGGAGATATGGATGGCATGATGCTGAAGTTGGTGTTGAAGGTCGATGGATTTGAATGGTGGTTTATGGATCCATCAAAGATACAGTCTTTATCTCTATGCTAGGCTAAGAATTAGTTTGGAAAGAGAACACCCGTGCTCTACATTTTCTTAAGGTATATAAAAGGGGCCATCATCAAATCCATAATTATATATTTGGAATCGATTCCATCCGCACCATACACATAAAACAAATGAGATTCATAAGTGAGATTTTTTAGTCTTTCAGTACAATATGACTAAGTACAAGGCACTTGGTACAGATCCACAATCTACGTTACAGGATATAACGTGTACTCTAATTGCACGCCAAAAGGTCTGATCGAATTTTGGTTTTACAGCATTGGTTAGATTGAATAGGATCGAGGATCAGGGCTAGCTTTAATCCATTGTGATGCTGTATCTGGTAGGTGATTGACCAACCCGGCCCATTCATTACTCATGTTTATATCATTCAACTACAGGAGGAACATGATGGTATATGGGCCGGGAAGAAGCAAGCTTCCCTGGAGTAGAGTGATTACAAGACCATTCCCTTCACCCATTATGTAAGTTTTGCATGCGAACAAGTGATACTTGTTTTTATTAGAATCATATTTGTTTGTCCTGTAAGTAATTTAATAGCAGTTAAATTTATGCCTCTTATGTCTTCTACTTGATGGTACAGGTTAACAGTGAGACCGTTCAAGCGGCGAACATCATCAATGGTGTGTTCAGACGAGCGATGCTAGAAGTGCATTATAAAGGTCTTCACCAAAATGAATCTTTAATTTGTTAAATGATTCCAATAGCTAGCTTACTACCATGTATGTAGTGGACATGAGAACGTTTCCTACATTTCCTTTTAACTCTTAAATCTAGTTTTGTTGCAAACGGCATTTCCTTGACAATTTCTTCTTCTATGCCTCTGAGGAACTGAAGCTCAAAGTGTGAGTACTTGGAGTGCAAACAATCACTTTGGTAGACTTGCAAATTAATTATATATTTTCTAGAATTATTTCCAGCTTTACAGTAGACCGTTATATAGTTTCTGATGTGTTTCTGTTTTAAGGCCAAAAACCTAAAAAATTTTTGGAAATAATTGTCTGTCCGTCTGTATTGTTTTGCTGAACTATCTCTGTGAAACTACGGCGACTTATTCGCACATCTTGAGAAAGGCTCTTGCACCTCAATGCGAATGACTGTGAGATGTTGAGAATAGTTGATAATAACTCCGATTTTGCCTGCCATTTCAGCTGGCCCTAATCTTAGAAAACCTGATTATATATGGTTAATGTTGTTTTGACTCTTACATATATCAGCCAAATAAAAACTTTTCTTGGTTTGCTATAAGTTATAAGTCCGTGATTTTGATAGCTTCCAGCTGCGGCAAGCTTCGACTTGCAGTCTAAGTTATCAGTTCCAATCTAGTCTTGTTGGAGTCTGCATGCTTGTTTTATCTTTTATCTTGTTACCGGAGTGATTTTGTTTTTTATTTGTGACTTGTTTCATTACTCTATTCCTTGTTCTTCAAGATTTGGTTGGTTGCATGGTCTGGATAGTCATATCATCTAATTGTCTAAACTGTTTCGGCAGATGACTACAACTATTGATATTGAAGATGTAAGAAGAGAAGTAAGGATATTAAGTGCTCTTACAGGACATGAGAATCTAGTGCAATTCTATGATGCTTATGAAGATGAAGGAAAATGTGTATATAGTGGAGTAAGTACATATTGCATATTCACGTTTTTCTAATGTTTTATTGCAACTTTTACATACATGTTACAACTTGGGCAAGAAGACTGACTGCATCACTACGTCAGACATGTGGCATTGTCAAATGCACTGATCTAAACTAAGAGTTTCAGTTTCCTTGCACTTGTCATTTATGAAACTTCTAATTGTAGTCTGCTATTTCATTGATTGTTATATTTTTGTTGCTCATGATGTCAAAAGAGTCCATTTTTTTACTATTAGCTTGTGTTAAGAAATAGCTATCATGTTTCTTGTGAATTTAAACTACAATGATCCTGTTTGGTTTTTCTTCTCACAGAGGGTCTGGAGTCAAAATTCTATTGAACTCAGATGCATTCTTGATGTGGATTTGGAATTCAACCTTAGTGTTAGTGATCCGAACTTAAATGGCAAAACTTTCCTGCTAACCTCTAATAATTTCATCCACCTCCACCCTTTCATAATGGCATCATTGTCAATTTTATATTACTTTTATTCATCGTTTTCTGTCTTTACATCAAACATTTATTTGGTGATGAGAGGGCGTTTAATGGATATGTTATGAGAGCAACAACTAATTTATTGTATTACTTGTCAGCCCCCACAGTTATCACCCACATGGTCCTCTTACTTTTCCGAGGGGTTTTAATGGGTCTATTTACAATGAACTAGGGTCTGCTTCTTGTTTGGGATTCTTCCCAAGACACTTTTGGCCCAAGCTTGGGCTTTCTTAGTAAATGTCAAAGCCTCGGGCCAAGTTTACCCAGCTAAGACCATTTTGGAAGTACTAATCCAGGCAGATCCATACTTAAGACTTCACCTAACTTAAAGCAAATAAACTATTCTCCCCTTTAAACATTTATTAGTTTCAAGGGACTATACCTTGTATGCTAAAATTGAAAGCCTGCACTAAGGTGAGTTCATACATGTCCCAAGTAACTCCAACTATGACTTTTGTGAAGTATAGGCCTCTTTTATAATGAGTCACACTTATTCCTAGACTATGCTGGGCTTAAAAGGCTCCAGAGATAGGTTGCAAAGACATGAAATTCGGGTGTGCATTTTAAAAAAGTTAGCATACGATATAGATACTGTTGTACATAGACATGAAAATATATATAAGTGCATGTTTTGGACAATAAACAGGTTTTATAAAGATTAGCAGTGAGGGCATGGTCCTTTGGTGTCCCATTTACAAATTAAATTTGCATCCATGATCCTGTGAATACTGTAACGACAATTCTAATATTTACCTGTATTTATTTCCTGTTAAACCTTTAGGGTGGTTGAAACAAGTAGAGAGATTCATTTTGCATTGGAAATTGAGAGAGTAGTTTATAAAGCAAAATGAGTAGTTTATAGAGAAAAATGAGCAAATTAAGAGAGTAGTTTATAGACCAATTGGATTTAATGACAGATCTCCTTGGCACACCTTCCTTGGATACCATTGCTCAAGTATTTTGTCTCACTGTGAAATTATCATTCAGATTGTGTTTTAGGTATGGGGAAAAAAAATCTCATGTTAATCTCTTGTTTGCTCATACCCATGTCCAGGTCCATAATGAAAAGGCAAGGAGATACTTAAGCAGTATGCTGTACCATTTGCTCAGAAGTTTCCAAATGCCGATACTTCAGCTCTTGGAGAGGTTTTTGGCATTTGATCCGAAGGCCCGACCAACTGCTGAAGAGGTATGTGAATCTTCATCGTCAGCTCTTTTTTAATGCTGAGACATTTATAGCATTTGTTAATTTAGTTTTCACAAGGAGTTGTTTACAGTATTTTGTATGTCTCCAAATGGAGATTCTCAACTTACGTTGACATGTTGGTGGTTTGGTTTATAGGCATTAGCTGATCCACTTTCCGGTGTCTGTGTAATATATTCAACTGTCATACCAAATCTACTTAGTACGTTCTCCTTTTCTGCCAGCTTCGAAAACTAATATTGAATAATGATTTTTTCAGACAGAGATCGGTAGACATGCATGTTATTGACGATAAGGAGTGAGAAGACTCTAGAGTCCTTCTCGACGACGACTATAACATATTTTCCTCCTGGAGCAAGATTTTAACAAAGTGACGAAGATGCTAATGGGTTGGGATTGATGATAACACCGCGATAACTCATTCTTCCTCCACTGCTTCTTGCAGTTTTTGTCAGATTAGTTGTTAGTTACTAGAAAGTGTCTGATCGATCCGGAGTTTGGTGAGGACATGGTAAAATGGGTGTGGCACATTATAACAGAAAAGAATTAATCATGTACTTGTATTTATATTGTAATGATAATCAATATATTTCTATTTAAAAATTGCACACACACACACACACACACACACACACACACACACACATATATATATATATATATATATATATATATTAAATGGAAATACAAACCACAACGTTTAAAAACTGTTGTAAGATAACATTTTAACTACTTTTCGAAACGTTGTAAACTTTATTTACAATTTTTTTAAATTATTGTTGATATTACAATTACAACATACAAATATTATATACAATGTTTGGCAAACATAATTGAAAAACATATACAACAATTTTCAAAAGTAGTTAAAACTTTTTTTTTACAATGTTTGTACACTATTGTACAAAATCTAAACACAACGTTTGCTATTATTTCTACCACACTTGCAGAACATTGTTGAAATTATGTTTACAATGCATATAATATGTTTAAAAAAAATATTTTTACAATGTTGTTAAAAGCTTTTTGTTAAATTTTATAAATTTTAACAACATTTATAAACTGTTGTGGAAAAAACTTCTACAACGTCTTCACAACGTTCAAACGAATCTTGTAGAAGATATCTCCTTTTACAACCTTGGATATAACGACATTTTATTAAACGTTGTAAATGTCCTTTTACAACGTTTAAACAACGTTGTAAACGAATTTTTTCTTGTGTGTGCTATCTTTCTTAATTTTTCTTCTCTTCCATTTCTATTTTTTATTCTCATCTCATCACAAAGATGAAAAATGTCTTGTTTTTTCCAACACGTTGTTGGACGTAGGCTTACAATAAGATAAAATTGGCAGTGTTGTGTTTTGGGATAAAATCAAATATGGATGTCCTTATCCCTAGTTATTCCTATCTACAGCCACCTCTATCTTTTTCCTCTCTATCTATATATTATCAATGAGAAAGTCCTAAAAGATGATGATGGATGATACTTTTCTTTCTCTCTTCTATTTTTACAACACGTTATCAGTCCGAATGCTCTAAGAGTTCGAGGTCAGGTCATCGGTTTGATGACGACGAGGTTAGATGTGAATATGCTGCGAAAAAAGGTCAGAATTTTGTTGTTGATGTTGAATCAAATTACAAAATACCTTTTAAAGTTCTAAGAGATTTAAAATTAAACGCTTATTTGCATGAGCATCATAGTTTGAACTCTCAATCAAGGATTCTCTCTCTTCATTATCATCACGGTTAACAAATCTCATGCAACTACTTCCTCCTCTTTACAAATATTATCTTCCCATGCTTAATTCATAAGCATCATGGAAAATTGCATTTCGACTAATGTCGAAGCCTTTCACAGTTGTACATAAAGGTTTCGCATTGGTTTTCCTTCTTCTGGGATACAAAGTGATCTTACTTATAAATCTCACATTTGGATAAGGCATTTATTATTCAGCATCCAGCCTGAATGCCTTTTGAAAGGATAGGAATATTGAAAAGCATTTATGTTAATTTCCTGAGACGTTACTTCACTATCATTGGACGGAGCCGTTAGTACATGGTGCTCACCCTTAGTCATTTAAAGGCTACAAGCACTTTATGAGCACAGTTATTTTGCTTCATGATTAAACTATTCTAAATAACTAACAACTTAGAAAGAAAATGTACATTTTCATTTTATCCTTTGGTCGCATCCAGATTCAGCTTTCAAAATTTGAGTTGTGGTGTGATTTCCATAATCCATTTTTATAAGCAGCTTGAATACTCTATTATGCTTTAGCTACTATTTTATCACAAAATTTTGTGTGTTCATTATTATTCTTGTTGTGGTAACTGTACAACCGCTTGAACAAGGTGATAACATGTGGAACATTATTTGGGACTATGTTTTGTTGAAAATTCGAAGAATAACGAGGCATAGATATCTAAATTGGTCACCTAGTCATCTGAAATTGAGATGGAGCATTAAATGAGATTCTTTTTAAGAAGACTTGCATTTTCTAGCATATTTAGCATTTTTTTTTATATGCATTGATGTTTCTTGCCACCAACGAGACAAACCCGCTTTTATAAATGGGTTCAAGTCATTTTTTGTGTATTTTTTTTTATACGAAGATACAAATTACTTGCTTGAGTGTTGTACCACCCCAAAACGGGTGCACGCATGTCAGGTGTTGTGCTATATGTCCGAAGGAACCTAGTCGTCCGCGAATTAATTTTTGCAGGTCGCAATGGGTTGTCCCCGAAGGGCCACAAACCTACTGTTGATATTATAAGCTATCATAGACCTGGAGTTCTATGTGTATAATTAATTGCTATTGATTAATACTATCTTTATTTACAAATATTGGTAAAGATATTGTCATATCTAGAAAATAGAATTCATAAAAAATTTAGATAAAGACAATTTTTGCCTGATTTATAGTGCGACCACACACACTTCCTTAAGAAACGAACTTTTCTCCAACAATAATACTAGATTGAACGTAGTATGGTCTTGCTCAAATTAATTGAAGGCTCTGGCAGAGCACATTTTATCCAATAGATGCATACTCTCATAATTTCAGAAGAATTTTACTGAGTTATGCTATAAAGAAAAATGTGTATCATATTAAAACTTTGAACAAGTGAAATAAGAAATATTTTTGTGTAATAATTAGTCTAGAAAACCAGAAGTTAGTATAAGAGAACCAAAAGTTCGTCTAAATAAATTCTCTAGTTATTCACTAGGGATATACATTAATCACATTGGGATGTCACGTCATATACTACGTTGAGTCAAAAGCTCAATCCTAAGGGTCCATTGTGAGCCAGAAGCCGAATGATCCCATAACTTTTAAATTGTGACATGATCAAGACACCCCGGGATAATGATAAGGAGAATTATTAAAACTAATTTGTGTGGTCATCTCTTAGCAAATGACAGCAAAACTAATGGTCAACTAGGTTTTCTTATAAACTCAAGAAAATTTTATAAACCATCAATCCAGAAGATTGTATCTAAATAATTAGTAGCATAGTTTCATTTATTTAGAATTGTATTCTTTGTAGACTTTTATGGTTTATGTTGATATTATTTGAAAATATAATCTTGGCATATATGTTTTGGAAATTGATATGTTCATCTTCTTAGATTATCAAATCTTTTAGTCATGAGATATCCTTAAACGTAAAATTTATGATTTGTCACTCTGATAAGATAGAATTTCCACCGTTAGGAGGAGATAGGAGAAAGATAAATGCTTTGTTCCAGAAGAACGATGTGAATTATCGTTCTAGAAGAACATCGTAAATTATTGTTCTAAAAGAACTTCATGAATTATCGTTCTAGAAGAACGCCGTAAAGCATTGTTCCAGAAGAATATATTATGGCATACTTCCACTTTTTCTAATCATGACTAAATTAGGAGAAATGATCATTGTATTTTATTGCAAATGAACTATTAGATGCTTACTTGATGATTTTAATAATGTTGCATAAATAACTATATCAACTATAAACATACATTCTAGAATATAAGTAAATATCAAAAGAAAAAATAAATGCAGCAAATGAATAAGTTCTATATTAAGAACGCGTAAGGCCTAAAGGTTCTAAAGATTCAGCTCTCCAGAAGAAGAGACCGAATGATATAACACACCCTAATGCTCTTGAAGAAGCATCTCCTGAAGATAAAAGTTCATGACGGTCCGAAAGATGTCATGAACCAAAGATCCAATTTCTCAAAGTATATCGCTCCGGTCGAGGATATACCTCAAATCCCAGAAGAGACTGAGAAAGAGGTACCGGTACCCAAAAAATCTATGTTTTAAACATATTCAAGAGAAATTTGGAATCAAGAAGAATTTGTCATAATACACATTTTCAAATGAGAATAAAAAGGGTGATGAAAATAAATGATAATACTAACCACGAATAATCCTTCAATATTAAGGGTAATGAAAAGATGCGACACCTCTCGCACAACGTGGAGTATTCGGTATTACAGTACAAAATCCAAAAAAGAAAGAAACCCCGTAGGTTTAATGGGTAATTATGAAAAATAATAATAAAGAGATCCAAATGAATAGAGCAATGTTAGCTCAAGGATCATCGAAATGACTATGAGTAGAATATGAAAAAAAAAAAAATTCGGTCATGATAACCTAGACGAAGAAATATACATGAAATTTTCGAAGGATTTAAATCTCCAAGTATATCTTTGAAGGATTTAAAATTATCATGTTATCCCCGAAGGTTTGCAAAACGAGCCATATATGGATTAAAACCATCTGAAAGTGTGTAATTGCCTCATTGAGTACAAGTCTAGAAAATGATATAGTAATGATCCTAAAATGTCAAGTCTTATTTATGAAAAAAATTCTTGAACGGATTCATTAAAGCGACCGTCTATGACAATATCTCCCGACGAGAGAAAAAATATGACTGTATCTCCTGAAGAAGAATGAAAATACCTCATAAAGAGTACCTCCTGAAGAGATAGAAAATATGACAAGTATCTCCTGAAGAGATAATCTCCAGAAAGAGAGAAATTTCCAAAAGATATCTCATATAATTTCCTAAAAAGATAATCTTAATCTCCTGAAGAGATATATCTCCAGAAGAGATATCATATAATCTCCTGAAGAGATAATCTCTACAATAGATAAATCTCTAGAAGAGATCTACTATAATCTCCCCATGAGATAAGATTACTCTCTTGAAGAAATAATCTCCCGCAGAGATTTAAATCTCCTGAAGAGATCTCCCGAAAAAATTTAATATAAGTAGTTATCTTTTACTCAGTATACCTATAATGGCCAGGTTAATGAGATTTGTTATGACCTAAATAATAAATGAACATGTTCTGGGTCATAAAGTACCATATTTAAAGAATATTAATTTTTTATTCACTTAGTATAATATATTTATGTGAACCTGATGGTATGCACTTACAATAGACACTGGAATAATATAAGACACATAAATCATTCTTGATTTAATTCATATAAATGTTTAATTTGATCTTATAAGATATGTAGATGCATGATATCTATCTGATTCCCATTAAGGAAATATCACAAACAAGGTATGTTTTATAAACAATGTTGCAGGTATTTCGGATATAAATAAAACAAATTACTGCAGCAACCTCATCAAATCATCCTTGCTCCTAATGAAGCAAAGAGAATATGTATAGCTATGGTTTCAACAGTCCAACAATCAGTAGGAGTTGCAAGTTTCCAGGAATAAGAAATAAAACCTACACATATAAATATAAATGTCTAGACAAATTGGGGTGAGATGTAACATTCAAATATATTGGAGGGTTGACTTTTAATTTACAATGATGTAAGAACTAAATATAATTTTTATAATTTTGAGGAGGAACATCCTGAAGATGCTAAGAAAACAGAAACTCTGCTCCTTCTGAAAAGGTTGAAAACATCAAAACAGTAGGAAATTTCATCTGAAGGTGCACAAATCGACCTCTTTATTTAAATTAGGTCATGTACATAACGATCTTCAGAAATAACAAGGTCCTCCTGCTGCTCTCATACGATAATTAATTATAGGAAACACGACATCAGAAGATTACTCAAGCAGTAGAAACCGGGGTGTCGGGGTGGGAAACCCATTCTGTCCAAGATCCATCATAGACTGGAACATCACGCTTTCCAATCCGGTGGAGACCCTGAAGTAAGGGGCAAGGATGTAAACTTTCTCAGTAACTATATAATGGAGGGTTCGGCAATTCTAAGATGAGTAACAGCTAAACTACTTACCAATGCAAGAATGCATGCAGTTACACCGACAAAACAAGAAGTAACCACAGGACGTTCCAAAGAGATGCCTGCAAAAGGAATGGATATTGGTATTGGTACACCAGAGAGCCCAAAGAGGTCAACAAAAAGAGTATTGTAGATCAGAAGAAAGGGTATGAGGGTCCACTAGTCCTACAGTGGCTGTATCAATTTTACTCGCATAATAACGGAGTGTAGCGAGTGGTTATACCTTCTTGCTCAAATCTTTTCCGAATCTCACTGGAAGGCAAGAGCATTTGTGAACCATCTAGCATCTGCAAAAATGTTGCCCGAGTGAAGCATAAACTTTGTTTGATAAATTTCAGCAGAGAGCAAGTATTTTAATGTTAAAATTTTTTACTAACAAAATGCAGATGCCTCTTTGAACGATTTACAAGTTCTAGTATTCCATAGGTCAAAACTGCAGTGTCCACTCAGGAAGCAGCCCTAAGCTTACTTGCAGACATACTGATGAAGGGTGAATATTCAAACTAAAACATGTCCTTTGTATATAGCAGGCAGTGCCTCCTAAAACAATGTAAGAGAGCAGGTTTAAGACGTATCGATTGATAGAAGATAAACATGTTTAAGGCGTGATCCTAACCCTTCAATGGCAGAAATTAGGGTTCACGGGTTATACATGAAGTAATGAGAATAAGATGACGGTTTCCAGCAACCTTGATCAGTCAGCGACCTCAAGATCTTCTGCCGTATTTCTTCTCCGAGTTGGAACGACGATCTCCCAACATTTCTCTCCTTGGCCGAACTCTCTTTCTCTCCTTACGTGAAAAATGAGTTTAGAGAAAGCTGATGTTTCTAGATCATTAATGCCTGTCAGAGAATAGAGGATATATATATAGGCTACGGCAGGGACAGTGAGGAGAAATTATGGTTAGGTCTCCTAACATATATGAGTATCCTATGTTCAGTCCGAACACACAACCCAGGTCCATTAATACTAGCTCGGTCCACTGAAGAGCTATTGTTGCACTACCTTGCTAATCCCAAATTACGTTTATGAACTCATTATTATTATATATATAAAATATCGAATGCCCGTCGATCAAATTAAGTTACTGACAACTATATTTAGCGACATCTTTTATCCTTAAGTAGTACCACTCAACTTCATTTGTCATGTCGGATATAATCCACCTGCATGATTTATATGACAGTCCTTATGAGCTCCTTAAGGGGACATCATCAACCTGACGTATCGGAACATGAATTCCTTTTATAATCAAAAGTCATCATACACAATGTCATTACTCAATTCATAGAGGTTGTTGACCCATAATGAATCTCTCTTTTATGAGTCAAAGTTATGCACATTGCAAATACATGTATGTTATTATATCCTGATTAAAAGTACAAGCATCCATAATAACAGAGGTTTTTGTTCTCTTATGAAGTCAGTACAAAGAGAACAACCTCAAGTAGTCATATTCAATACACACAAAGTGCACTAGTGTAAACCTATAGTCAAGATAGACTAATATCCGATTACACTACAACCGATTACACTACAACATTACCAATGGTTTGTCCAATCCTCCTAGATGTCGTACCTTGGTACGCGTACGCTAAGGATGAATCCGCATTGGTTCTTACGATTCCAATCTGGACTCATTCTAAACGTAATGTAACAATCAATCAAGTAATCTAACCACGCTATTCTGACTAGCTACAGGGTTTCCGTCCAATTTTTATTTTAGTACTAACGAGTATGTAACAAGAATATACTTATAACATAACACCGCAATGTATATGTAGCGCCTCAGTACACGAACAAGATAGCACACTTAGTGCATTTTATAGCTCCTCAGTGCAATATCAAGGAGTATCAACACGGATACAAGTAGTCAAGTCAGGATCTAAGGTCAATTAGTTTATATCAAGCAATTGTCATTATTTAGATCATATGAAACAATATAAGTCCTTAATTCACAAGATTTGATAAGAAATCCTACTAATTGAAGAAAACAGTCAAACGGCTAATCCACCGCACTTTGATAGAAATGTGGATTTGGCACACTTTGGCTAAAAATGGGTGATGACACACTTTGTTAAAAAAGGGTTCTGACACACTTGATTAAAAATGAGTGATGGCACACTTTGGCTAAAAAGCGAATTTGACACTTTTGTTAAAAATATCAAGGAATTCCTCGACTACCTTAGGGATATGCTCTTCCACTATTACTGCTGCTACAACTCCCACCCTCTGGTTGGTCTTCTATAGTCCTAACGAAGTCGAACTCCATCAAGCCTGGGATGCTAAACAACACTCACCCCCGCGACAATCTATCGTAGCATGACTGTCTCTCAGCCGGTCCATACCTAGGATGATATCGAAGTAACCCGTAGGTAACTCGATCAACTATGCGGGTAGATGATACACACCACGACTGGACACGTCAAATATACCCTACTAACTCCTACGAACCCATTACCAGTGAGTATATTCAACCTCTTTGGCAATGCCTCAAACTCCATACCAATACGTGTTACAAATCGTGTTGATACAAACGAATGGGAAGCTCCCAAATCAAACAATGCTAAAGCAGGAAAAGATTCAACTGAAATGGTACCCGCCACTATGTCACCTGACGCTAATGCCTCCTCCAAGGATAGGGTGAACGCTTGACCATGACCTTGTTAAGCTCCCCGTTGTTGTTGCTGCCTCTGGCCTTGCTGACCCTACTGAGGTCTCTGCTGTCCACGTTGCTGCCTCTGCTGGCCATGCTGTTGTGGCCTCGACTGACCCTTCTGCTGATGTTGTATCTGTTCATACATCTGAGCCTGCGTCGGCAACGGACGCTGTGCTAACGGTCTAATTGACAATGCTGGCCCTCGATATTGTGCTGCCCCTGAAGCTGGCAACGTTGGGAACTACTGAACCGATCATCCCTGCCTTTGCATCTGTGGGCAAGTCGCTATCCTATGATCTGCGCTCCCACAGGTCAAACACTGCCCCTTTGCTGCCCGACACACATCCCGGGTGTGATCTCCCTTGCCGCAATAAGTGCACCCTACTTGCATTCCCGGGCGCGGCTGTTGCTGCTGAGGGCGTGGCTGTTGTTCCCGGACCGGAGCCGCCACAATTGCGGCTGCTGGCCTACGTGGTTCTGAGTCATGAATACGAACGCCAGGTATTGGTGCCGACGTCCGTGGTACTGGACCTCCACCTACACTCTGGACATGTGACCTCTTCTGTCCCCCTGTCCTTGCTGACATTCTTTGCAAAGTCATGCCCCTCCACCATCTGCAAGATCTCCAGATGAAGTCCATACTGGAACCTCATTGCCCTCTCTGACTCCGTAGCCATCATTGTTGGAGCGAACCTGCTCAATCTGCAGAACTCCGATGCATAACCATCCACAGTCCTACCGGACTGCTTGAGATTAATGAATCGCTGTTGCAATTTATACTGTGCTACTACGCCAAAGTACTTGGCCTTTAACCTGGTCCTAAAACTATCCCAAGAGGTAGGACGCCTCTAGCAAATCTCCACCGATGCCCACCAGTCACGGGCCAGGTCTTGAAGCTGCAAGTTGATCTGGTCCACTTGCTCTTCTGTCGGAACCTTAGCTACTGCCATGATAGCCTCGGTATCCTGAAGCCAAGCATCTCCTGTAATGGCATTCTTCGTGCCATCAAAGTATCTCGGGTTGAATCGTCGGAATCTAAGGCACCCGAATCTGACTTCCCGCCTCTCTAGGGCTGTCTGCAATCCTTGATTCAGAAGGACGTTCTGCTCTTGCTGATGTAGTTGTTCGTGCTGCTGGGTAGCCATCTGGTGCTGCTGGGTAGCCATCATCCCCCTGAGGATCTCCAATAATGCAGGGGTATCAAGCACTACTGGTACTATTAGCATTGTCGGAAGTACTGGAATATGAGGTAATGGTTGCCCTGCCTGCCCAACCACTGGCTCATCTGTTTGACCCGACTCGACCACTGGCTCTACCACTACAACTGGCTCCACTCGGACTTGACCAGGAGGAAGTGCCGCCTCTGGATGATGTCCCAAGGAATCCTGCCTTGCTGGTTGTTCCGCCAAGCCTGCTCCGACAACCGAGGATGAAGTGCCCCTAGAAAGAAGGAAAGCAAGGTATCAAGGATAGGACGAGAAAGAACAAAAATGGAAGCAACTTATCAGTTCAAGGATGACAAAGAGAACGAATTCGGAATATCAAGGAGAACAAGTGTTGATTGAGACTCCTATAAGTAAAACACCCCATAAGTCTAAAAAACAGACCTGCATGGGCCACCAATAAAATCTTGTCACGCACCAGTACAGAAATACGAAGACGGACATGGCCAGCAACCCCGTACAAGGTATAATACGCCGTACGACGATCACGGCTGTAACTAGACAAAGATGCGCACATTAAAATAATATCTTCCTAGGGCCTCACAGAACATTTATGTCTCAATCATTCGAACAGTGAGCAATAAGATATGAACATATATGATGATGCAGTAAGACGTCACCGACACTATCAAAATGCTCAAGAAACTAGCTACGCAAAATGATGCGCTAGTACAGTGCCAATAGTACATAGTCGTTGTCAGCTGCAGTCTGACTTTACACAAATATGTACAGAACTTGCCGGCTAAAGAATGTCGATAACTAAACGTCCAAGATGATACAAAATGCTAAAGTGGGAAAGAAGAAAACCCACTCAAGTCCTCCGCCGACAATGCTCCTGGTATGCACCATCGATCAGGTAGAAGGTAGAGTCCTCAGGCTCCGCTACGAAATCTGGCCAAACAAAACCAGCAGAGTGAGCCCCCAAATAGCAAGTACCCTAAGGAAGCATAAGAGAAGAAACAAAACCAATAACTGAATATAAAATGCAAGAAAAGAGAACAAGGCATGTGCCAAATCAGAGGCATGCATTCTGTCATCGAAATAGGACACCTCTACAACTAAACAGGGACAAGCAGCGCCGAACTATATCGAGACAGTACAGTCCATGAATCTGGTCAAACCAAAGGTATCTACGTCACAGTTTCACTCCATAGCCTATCGGAACACAACGGTCCAACCCTACAACTAAACAAGGACAAGGGTTGAATCATCGCGCCACGACAGTTCATGTCCCTAAGCTACTCAGCAAATGGCAATACACAGGCAAACAAGATTTAATTACATGACCAATCAATCATTCGGCTTGCTAGGTGATGTCTGGGTAACCCCAGTAATACAATATAATTGGATCCTCAAATCATGCTATGTCCGAGCAGGACTAGCCGAACCAATAATATACAACATGAATAATTAAATAAAATGCATCAGTCCCTCGTAAGGCTACTGTGCTAAATAATCAGTAACAGTTCCAGTTCTCCTCTATAGTGGGATACTGGCCTGGTTATAATAATATTAGTGGCTAGATACTGCACTCCACTAGTGCGGATGATATACAGTATCCTGGTCGCTAGCCATACACCCCATGAGTAATATCTATGATGTGGCCGGCATACACGATATCGGGATCCGTTTCCTTCCATTGCTGCTACAACTTTTAGTTACCTAATTAACCCTACAGACATCTGGAATATTGGGATGTGGTCACACAATTATCCTCCTAGATGTCGTACCTTGGTACGTGTACACTAAGGATGAATCCGCATTGGTTCTTACGATTCCAATCTAGACTCATTCTAAACGTAATGTAACAATCAATCAAGTAATCTAACCAAGCTATTCTGACTAGCCACAGGATTTTCGTACAATTTTTATTTTAGTACTAAAGAGTATGTAACAAGAATATACTTATAACATAACACCGCAATGCATATGTAGCGCTTCTGTTCACGAGCAAGATAGCACACTTAGTGCGTAATACATTTTATAGCACCTCGGTGCAATATCAAGGAGTGGATACAAGTAGTCAAGTCAGGATCTAGGGTCAATTAGTTTATATCAAGCAATTGTCATTATTTAGATTATATGGAACAATATAAGTCCTTAATTCACTATCACATACAAGATCACAAGATTTGATAAAAAATCCAACTAATTGAAGAAAACAGTCAAACGGCTAATCCGCCGCACTTTGATAGAAATGTTGATTTGGTACACTTTGGCTAAAAATGGGTGATGACACATTTGTTAAAAATGGGTGATCACACTTTGTTAAAAATGAGTGATGGCACACTTTGGCTAAAAAGCGAATTTGACACACTTTTGTTAAAAAAGGATGATGACACACCTTGTTAAAAAGTGGATTTGGCACACTTTTGTTAAAAATAGATTCTGGCACACTTTTAATCAAAATGGTTACAAAAATGGCCATTGTGCGCACTTTGCTCAAAAATAGATTCTGGCACATTTTGTTAAAAATAGATGATGTCACACTTTGGCTAAAGAGTGGATTTGGCACACTTGTTAAAAATGGATGATGGCACACTTTGTTTAAAAATGGATTTGGCACACTTTTGTTAAAAATGGATTCTGGCGTACTTTTGTACGCATAACACTGTTCTTGTTCTTCTTCAGCTGACGAAAAAACTCTAAAAACTTGTTTTGGCCATAAAAACTTCATTTTAACTCAAAATTCGACGTTTCAAAAGCCAAAATCGCATAAAATTGAATTCCCCACAAGATGGGACAATTAGTTTTCAGAAATTTTAAGTTTTAAAAGATCAAAATCACGAAATTCATAAAAATCCTTACTTTAAAACTTAGATATACTCCAAACCGTTGACCGAAAATGCCAAAACATTATAGACGATCACTAGATACACATTATAAGATAAAAATATGCAAGAAAAATTAAAGAAATAAAATATGTCGAAAATCATGGTTCTTCACTTTGTGCAAGATGTATTTACCTTAAGTGTTAATAACCCTAGCTCTAATCTCTTCCAAAGAGAAGAAAGAAAACTAAAACTCCTAGGATAGATCTAGGATTTCGGGGTTTTGGGCTTGAAGGTTGGAGAGGATGAGAGGAAAAAGAAAGAGAGAAATGAAAGGAACGAAAAAGAGAGAAAATGTGAAGGCATATATGAGACATCCATCCACCTCATGAATCCATGGCCCCAACTCATCTCAACCGTCCAAGAAAACACAAGTCTAGTGGTTCAATAGTGAACCAGTTTTTAGAGATCCAATCTATTTTCGGATCCTATTACGGGTCTATGACAATTGCCAAATGGATTTCTACTGGTCCCAAGTAGTCTCTCAAAATCCAAATTACAAAATATAATACACAACAAAGCACAGGAATACGAAATCAGGAAACGGATGTGACAGACAATATCCAAATTATGCTTTCAGTCAATATAATTAGGGCCAGTAAATTTGTTTTCTTTAAGTATCACCATTAGTAGACTAAAATAACATATTCTTGAAATCCTGAGAATCACATAAATAACTATTATGTAGGACAAATTTTTTTGATAAATAAATATTGATTCGCTCAAAACAATAATAAAAAATATCCAAAACCTTAAACACCGTATGCCACGATAGTGGGGACGTATACCAATTCAACTTTTGTCCAAGGAGATATTTTCTATTAATTTTACTATCACGTCAACCTAACTTTATGACAAATAAAATTAATTTGCTAGTCTTGCTTTGGTCCTACAAATAATAGCAATAACTCCGATGGAGAGGATACCATTATTTGTATCTAAGTGTACACCATTACTTATGTTGAATGGAATGATTGGATGATTTATTATTGAAAGATTTATTATTGAAAGAGGGATTACATATATACAGGAGAGGACTAGCCGCCTCCTTATTCTCTACCCAATGTGGGACTAAATAACTAATACTCAACACCCTCCCTCAAGCTGGAACATAGATGTCAATCATGTCCAGTTTGTTACAAAGAAACTAAATTCGATGACCTAAAAGAGACTTCGTAAAGATATCAGCTATCTGATCCTCGGTCCTCACGTGGTGAAATGTTATCATCCCCTTTTGATACTCATCACGAAAGAAGGGGATATCGATCTCAATGTATTTCATCCTTTCTTGGAATACGAGATTAGTAGCAATATAGATAGCATAATGGTTATCACACCACATCTGCTGCTTCGGATCCTGCTTTTTCTCCTAGTTCCTTCAAAATATGCTTCAGATATAACATCTCTACTGTGCCATAAGCAATAGCTCGGTATTCCACTTCCGAACTGGATCGTGAGACCACACTTTGCTTCTTGTTCTTCCACGACACTAAGTTTCCGCCAATAAATACCGAGTAGCCAGATGTATACCGTCTATCCGTAAGACTTGCACCCCAATCAGCATCTGTAAAACACTCAAGATGAGTATTTCTCTGATTCTCCATTCGAATTTCTTTCCCCGGATTTTGAGCTAGATAGTGCAGGATTATGAGAATTGTCTGCCAATGCGAAATTCGTACAGAAGCCATAAATCTACTCGCGGCACTTACAGCAAAAAAAATGTCTGGACGAGTCGTGACTACCAAGTAGTTGATTTTTTCAACTACTCGACGATACTGATCAGGATTGGTCATTAGTACCACCTCATCGGGGAGTAACTTTAACCATGGATCTATGGGTGGAGGTTGCTCCCTTAGTTTGCATCATTCTTGCTTCAGTTATTATATCGAGCACATATTTCCGCTGAGACATAACAATATCTTGCTTTTCCCTTGTAATTTCAATGCCCAAGAAGTACTTCAACGATCCCATATCTTGTCTGGAACTATTCTCCAAGAAACTTTTCAGTCATGCAATTTTCTGATTGTCGTCTCCCGTTGTCAGAATATCATCAACATAGACACCAAGTAGTATCCGTCCGGCTGATGTATGTTGGTAGAATACCGAATAGTCCTTCTTTGATTGACATATGCTAAACTGGACAACGACATGTGTAAATCGACTAAATCAAGCACGGGATGAATATTTGATACCGTAGAGGGCCTTTCGCAAATAACATACCTTACCCTCCCTTGCAAAAAAGCCAGGAAGTTGCACCACACACACTTCCTCTTAAAGGTCCCTACGAAGAAATACATTCTTCACACCCAACTGAAGCAGGGGCCAGTTATAGCGGACAGCTAAGGCTAGAATCACTCACACAAAAGTAATCTTGGCAACTGGGAATAATATTTCAAAATAATTCTACATCTGAGAATATCATTTTGCTACAAGACGAGCTTTCAGACGATCAAGAGTGTTATCCGGTTTCACCTTGATTGTGAACACACATTTACATCCTACCGCCTTCTTACCCGTAGGCAAATCCACCAGGTCCCACGTATGATTCTCCCGAAGTGCTCGCATTTTCTCTTCCATAGCGACATACCAACCAGGATGTTTGTCCCTCTACAAAATTGAAAATCTGAATCCCATCAATAGTAGCCACCAAAGATTGACTCGCGAGTCCTTTATGGTTCTCAACATACAAAGGATGGTCGCGACATGCACGACGGGGACGAACCGGTATATTAGGTAGTGGTGAAGCAGTGGAGCAGAAGGAGGACCCTTATGACGATACCGGCTCTACAGATGTGGGTACGATTGGTGATGCGTGTTCTGACGGAGCTGGTATTGGCAAACCATTGGATGGCGAGACTGGCGCTGCCGGTACTGATTGGGTTAAGTTTGCGGACCACTGGACGGCAAAACTGGCTCGGTAGGAGAGGGCACTCTTACGGGAGGCTATTGGGTTTGAAGTGGATACAAAAGAAAGTCCTCATTTGGATAAACTTTGGGAATAGAATAAGTAGTTGGAGGGAATGGAAAAAGCTCAGTTTCAACAAAGGTAACATCCCGAGACATAAAATACCCCTCCAATGTTGGAAAAAAAAACGATACATTTTCTGATCTTTCGGATGCCCAAGAAAAATACACTTGATTACATTTGGATCCAACTTAGAAAGAGTAGGTCGAGTGTCTCGAACATAACACAAGCAGCCAAAAATTTTGAGAAGTAGAAGAAACAGCACACGATTGGAATATAATCGAGAAAATGAAGTATTGTCATTGAAAACAGAAGATGGCATACGATTGATCAGATAGTAAGCTGTAAGAACCTCATCCGACCAAAATTTTCTGGGGGTACGTGCATAAAACATAAGAGCACATGTTTCCATAATATGACGATTCTTGCGTTCGGTCACACCATTTTTTGTGGTGTGTAAGGACAAGAAGTTCGGTGGATGATTTCATGTTTAGCCAGATGAGAATTGAACTCTCGAGATACATACGACCATTATCGCTCCGAAGACACTAAATAGAAACCCCAAATTGGATTTTGATTCCAACATAAAAATTGTACCAAATATCAAAGTGTTCGGAACAATTTTTCATTAAGTAGACAAAAGTAACTCGGAAAAAGTTAATCAAGAAGTACTTGAAACCCATTACAGATTCAATTGGGCATAGCCCCCATTTATCTGTATGCACTAACTTAAAAGGAGATGAGACAGCTTTATTTAGACTCACCGGATAGGGTACCCGGGATGTTTTACCAAACTACATGACTCACAATTAAAATGAACTTGAAGGTCTAAAGATGGATGCAATTTCGGGAGAGATTGACTAAATGGGTAACCTAACCGACAGTGAAATTCAAACGGATTGAGTAGCACGTTGACCCATGCAACGGAAGAATTCATTCCAAACAGGTGCAAGTCCAGCCACATGCCCCCATACCGATAGTCTTTTCAGTCTTCAGGTCCTGAAAAATACAACCATCATGAAAAATATTACCGAGCATTTTAAGTCACGAGTAATCCAACTAATTGATAGTAAACTGAATGAGTTTCTAAATGTATGTAATACTGAAGTGGGTGGCAGACCGAAAGAAAGATGAGTACTTCATTTTCTATGAACTTTCAGTGAACTGTCGTTCGCAACAATAATATCGGTCACCGGATCTACCGATATATAATCTCGCCACATACCTGCGTCGGCTGTCATGTGATCAGACGCATCAGAGTCGATCACCTACTGCTTCAACCATACCACACATGCTGCTGAATATCCAGTTGTGGATCCAGATGTAGAAGCTTCACCTCGACGCTGAGTTTGAAATTCAGCGAATTCTACATAGGTATTTGCCGTCATCTGCACGGATAGACTGTCATTGTCAGGAACATCTGATGCAATGTTGGCAACATGTGCGATACTGCCACTGAAAGTGTCCTTGTTGACCACAGTTAAAACATGTTTGCGGTCGGCCTCCATCACGGCCATGATCACCTCGACCACCGTTTCGGCCACCACGTCTACCACTACGACCACAACACAATCCACCATGAACAGCACCAACGCAGATCGATCAGCAAGTGCTTCACTCATATCAACCACAACTACTTTCGTTGTCTGTAGGACACGAAAGTAGACTTCCATCAGAGATGGAATCTCGATCCCAACAATAATCTGAGACCGTGCAGAGTTTGCATTAGGATGAAGAGATACAAGATACGCTATGACATAGAACTGCTGGCGTTGTGTCCTCGTCTCATTGATATCCTTCGTCAAGGGTAGTACGCGATCTACCTAATCAATTAGTGCCTTAAAAACACTTAAGTAGTCCTTATGTGACATGTCTCCTTGATCAGAAACAACCAAGTCATAGATGTAAGACAAATCACGTTTACCATCAAACGCAGTTGCAATGACCACCTATAACTCCTTTACCGAATCCATGTCTTGAACCATGTCATTAACTGATGGTTCCATAGAATTTATCAACTGTGTAAACAGTCGACTGTCATTCGTCTCCTACTATTGGTATGTGGGATCATTTACTGTGGGAGAGGGAGGGGGGGTTATCACTTAGATGTTTTGACAACCGCATTCTCCGAAGCATCTTCTCGACATTCTTTCGCCATTTGGAGTAACTATCTGAACCGTCCAGTCGTCGATCTATAAGTCCTATCGATGAAATCGTCGTGCCAGTGCCCGGTGTTCCCACTACTGCGTTTCCGGCTTTGGTATTGTTAGTACTACAGCTTACCTCAGTGTTCGTCATCCTTCAATATTCTTGATTTGATTGTCGTTAATCGTCCTGACTCGGTATTCACATCAACTCTGCTAATGCGCGTTCAACGTAGGCAGAACTGGCTCGCGCAAAGTAAACAGAGATCAAAAGTGGATCACACAAGCCAGGATAGAGATGCAACCCAGGTTGCTCCCTGTTAAATCCTGATGTGGATACCGAGCCAGGAACAGAGATTCACGCAATTCAAGTTTGCTCTCTGTTAACTCCTGATATCGTTATAGATGTTTAGAGGTTCACGCAAATAACCATAGTTTACCCTCTGAAGAACTCAACACAGACATTTTTATTCTACTAAGGTTAGGTTTGTGGAACGACGGCGGCTACAGAACTAGGGTCAGGGTTTGTGGGGATCGGAACGGAGGCGGGAGGGTTACTGGAGCAGTGGTGGTTGCTGGAGCCGGGGGGAGCAGCCGTCGGGGGGGGGGGGTTCGCTAGAGCCGGGGGATAGGGGGAGGGGGTTTGCTGTAATCTGGGAGGGGAGCAAAGGAAAAAAAAATAGAAAGAAAAAAATTAGGGCTTGGAAAAGAGATAAAGGTATGGCTATGATACCATGTTGAATGGAACGATTGGATGATTTATTACCGAAAGAGAGATTATATATATATATATATATATATATATATATATATATATATATAGATGTGGTGCCCCGTTCCCCCTATTCGGGGAGCGCGGCTAAGAAATACTAGACGGTATCGTTCGATCGGGATAGATTGAATTAAGAACTCGTCCTCGTTATGGATTTGTTTCTTCGGAATCGATTCCCATATTCAGTGGACCGCGCCCCAAGGATCGACTTAGCGGCAGAGTCAGGAGGGACCTCTCCGCTGCATTCTTTTGTTGCCTAGTTTTCGCTGTCGCTTGTTGCTTTCGTGCCTTGAGTTGGTTTTCGGATTTGCTTGGGTTTTCTTGAACGGTTTCGATGGATTTCATTGCTTTCGTTCGTAGGACTGTACTTCAATTCCGATAACGGAAAGAGAGGAAGAAGAACTGATCAGCTATTCGTGTCAATACAGGTGATCCAGCTGTAGGCGTCGCTCGAGCGGACTCCTAAAGCACTTCTTTCCTTCTTCCTTCCAACCACTAAAGTGAGTGGCTACCAACCCGATTAGCTAGCCCTTCTTGCTAGTCTTCACATCTAATGAAACTTGTGAACAGTTATTTACTTACATGCTTGCTCGTTTGGAATGTTCTTCACATGCATAAATACAAGTTAGAATACATATTTCTTCTTAAAATTTTGCTATGTATAGAACTCATCTTGAATGCAATAAACTGAACAGGGAGACTATGCTAAAGTAAATCATGCCCTGTTACTGCCCTGCTCCTGATATGCCCTGATTTTGCCTCGATTGCTAACTTAGTGTAGTGCGTTGATCACGGACAACTTGTGCACAAGGTCTTAGTTCCTGCGGACGGTCGCTGGGGCACCGGCACCGATCCGATCCGGACGGAACTCATGATAGTCGCCTGCTATAGGACGGAATGCCTTGGGACGTCCTGATCTATGCGTCGCACGGCACTCCGTACTGAGACTAGCCCGTCCATTATGGCAACGTGCCAGTGATCCCCCTTGTATATATAAACCTGTTGCTACTAACTTGTGTCTTCTTGGCAGGGAAGGCAAGGTAAGTATTATGCAGGTGGTTCAGACGGAAAGGTAAATGTCACCGAACGGTGGCGGTTTATTTCAATGATTCTATATCTATGTCTTGTTGTAAAATGAACTAAGGCAAGATAGAAACCCACAATAAATATGCATGCTTCATTAAAACAACGTGTTGATTGGTATAGTTGGGTTAGCTTGCCTTCACCAGTACGTTTCGATGTACTGACCCTCGTTGAAACAGGTTCCCCGCGCTAGGAGAACCAAGCGAGGAGCAGGAGACAAACCCCCAATCCAGTCCAGCTGTAGGCACGCCTCGACCGTGCCACATTTTGAAGCATTTTGAAGAAGAAGCATTTTAAAGAAGAAGCTAGCCACCAAGCAACCGTGCAGCTTCGTGGCAAAGCAGTCGTTCCGACACAAGGTCTTATATTTTGAGTTTAGTAAGGATGTAATGTACAGGACTGCTATCTCATTTTGTGTCAACACTTTTGTAAGCCCATGGAGGCAATCCTTATGACTCAGTTCAAGGAGTTTGTAATAGATATTCATATTATCAATAAAAGAGAACTTTTCCATATTTCAATATGTGTTTCAATTATCTGCGTACTCTGAATATGTGCTCGCTATGCAAAACAAAATTCTTAGCCTTGTGCGGTGCGCAACCTAGGCCCGCACGGCGGTCACGCCAGGGGGACGACTATCGATTCCACGGAATCGGGGCGTGACATGGAGGATGTCCCGAGGCATTCCGTCCTATAGCAGGCGACTATCATGAGTTCCGTCCGGATCGGATCGGTGCCGGTGCCCCAGCGACCGTCCGCAGGAACTAAGACCTTGTGCACAAGTTGTCCGTGATCAACGCAGTACACTAAGTTAGCAATCGAGGCAAAATCAGGGCATATCAGGAGCAGGGCAGTAACAGGGCATGATTTACTTTAGCATAGTCTCCTTGTTCAGTTTATTGCATTCAAGATGAGTTCTATACATAGCAAAATTTTAAGAAGAAATATGTATTCTAACTTGTATTTATGCATGTGAAGAACATTCCAAACGAGCAAGCATGTAAGTAAATAACCGTTCACAAGTTTCATTTGACAAGCATAATATAACCCAAGTCTATTCCCTTATTATATTGTAGTCTTTTAGTTATTACTTGGTATCGTTTGATCGGGGCAAGCACGAACACAAGATTTAGATGTGAAGACTAGCAAGAAGGACTAGCTAATCGGGTTGGTAGCTACTCACTTTAGTGGTTGGAAGGAAGAAGGAAAGAAGTGCTTTAGGAGTCCGCTCGAACGACGCCTACAACTGGATCACCTGTATTGACACGAATAGCTGATCAGTTCTTCTTCCTCTCTTTCCGTTATCGGAATTGAAGTACAGTCCTACGAACGAAAGCAATGAAATCCATCGAAACCGTTCAAGAAAACCCAAGCAAATCCGAAAACCAACTCAAGGCACGAAAGCAACAAGCGACAGCGAAAACTAAGCAACAAAAGAATGCAGCGGAGAGGTCCCTCCTGACTCTGCCGCTAAGTCGATCCTTGGGGCGCGGTCCACTGAATATGGGAATCGATTCCGAAGAAACAAATCCATAACGAGGACGAGTTCTTAATTCAATCTATCCCGATCGAACGATACTGTCTAGTATTTCTTAGTCGCGCTCCCCGAATAGGGGGAACGGGGCACCACATCCTACCCAACTAATTGGAAGTTTCGTCCCGAAACTTAAGGAATAAAACCTACCACTAGGAAATAATGAGGGAAACTTTTCCCTTATTTCTGATTCGAGCTCCCAAGTAGACTCTTCGACAGAGTGATTCCGCCAAAGCACGCGCACTAGAGGAACCGAACGGGTTCGAAGCAGCTTTTCTTTTCTATCCAAGATTTGTACTGGTTGTTCTACATACGTCAAGTCGGCCTGGAGACTCAGTTGATCGAGGTCTACCACGTGGCTTGGATCGTACACATATTTTCAGAGTTGGGAAACGTGGAATATATCATGTACGCCAGATAGGGAAGGTGGTAGAGCAATCTGATACGCAACTGAGGCAACCCGCTTTAGTATTTCGAACGGGCCGACAAATCTCGGACTTAGCTTTCCTCTTGCCCCGAACCTGCTGACTCCTCGCATGGGCGAGACCTTGAGGAATACCCGGTCGCCTACTTGGAACTCGAGCGGTCTCCGATGAACATCCGCATAGCTCTTCTGACGACTTTGAGCTATCTTTAATCTGTCCCGAATCAGCCGAACTTTCTGGACGGTCTGCTCCACGAGCTCAGGGCCAAGTACTTGCCGTTCCCCAACTTCGTCCCAACAGATCGGAGATCTACACTTCCGCCCGTATAACGCCTCATACGGCGCCATTTGAATGCTTGATTGATAACTATTGTTGTAAGCAAATTCGGCTAAAGGTAGATGAAGGTCCCAACTAGTCTTTAAATCCAAGGCGCAGAGTCGCAGCATGTCTTCTAGGATCTGGTTGACACGTTCGGTTTGGCCGTCGGTCTGTGGATGGTAGGCGGAGCTAAACTTTAACTTCGTCCCCATTGCTGACTGCAGGCTTCCCCAGAAACGTGATATGAATCGATCATCTCGATCGGAGACTATGGTTACGGGCACGCCATGGAGTCGAACGATTTCGTTAAGATATATCTGAGCCAGGCGGTCGGCACTCCAAGTAGACTTGATAGGCAGGAAGTGAGCTGACTTGGTGAGTCGATCGACGATAACCCAGACTGCATCATGTCCCCGTTGTGTCCTCGGCAGGCCAACAATAAAATCCATCGTTATATCATCCCATTTCCACTCCGGAATAGCAAGGCTCTGTAGCTCTCCGCCTGGTTTCTGGTGTTCGGCCTTCACTCGTTGACAAGCCATGCAATGCGACACAAACTGCGCCACATCCCATTTCAAGCCGTGCCACCAAAACGTCGTACGAAGATCTCGATACATCTTTGTGCTACCAACATGAGAAGTATAACTAGCATAATGGGCCTCAGTGAGGATCTCCTTTCTGAGGGCCGCGTCGTTCGGAACGCACAGTCTTCCCTTCACTCGAAGCATCCCATCCGTGCTTACCGCAAAGTCGGACGCCTTTCCTGCTAAGATGAGGGCATGAATCTTTTGCAGGTATGGGTCGTCCTTCTGAGCGGACTTCACTTTATGTAACAAGTCGGGTTCGAGGCGCAGTTGAGCTACTTGCGCCCACTTCTTATATCTTATTTTCAGTGTAATACCCAGTGATTCAAGATCCCGGCGCAGCATATCGCTGATAGGCAAGCTCCCTACGAACACTCGACTCAATGCGTCAGCTACTACGTTTCCCTTGCCAGGCGTATATCTGATCATGATATCGAAATCGCTAAGGAGTTCAAGCCATCGCCGCTGCCGAAGATTCAAATCCTTCTGAGTGTACAAATATTTCAAGCTCTTATGGTCCGTGTAGATTTCACACGGCACGCCATAAAGATAGTGACGCCACAGCTTCAATGCAAACACTACCGCGGCAAGTTCGAGATCATGCGTTGGGTAGTTCTGCTCGTGTGGCTTTAGCTGTCTAGACGCGTAGGCTATCACTTTGTCTCGTTGCATCAGGACACATCCCAGACCCCTTCCTGAGGCATCACTATATATTTTAAAGTCATCTGGTCCGTTCGGCAGAGTGAGAATTGGGGCAGAGACGAGGCGCTGCTTTAACTCCGTAAACGAAGCTTCACAGTCGTCCGTCCAAGTAAACTTCGCACCCTTCCGTGTGAGATGAGTCAAGGGCGAAGCAATTCTAGCAAAATTCTGTATGAACCTACGGTAGTACCCTGCCAGTCCAAGAAAACTTCGGATATCGCTAGCTGACTCCGGATGTTTCCACTGTGTAATGGCTTCCACCTTCTTCGGATCAACTGAGATGCCTTTCGAGGAGATGATATGCCCCAAAAACGAGATACTGTCCAGCCAGAATTCACATTTACTTTGTTTGACATACAACTTGTTGTCTCGAAGGGTCTGCAGCACCATCCGCAGATGTCCTGCGTGCTCATCCCTAGTCTTCGAGTACACCAAGATGTCATCGATAAAAACCACCACGAATTTATCGATGAAAGGCCTGAACACACGATTCATAACATCCATGAATGCAGCAGGAGCATTCATCAGTCCAAACGGCATTACTGAAAACTCGTAATAGCCGTAACGGGTTCGAAAAGCAGTCTTTGACACGTCTTCGGGCTTAATCTTCAGCTGGTGGTAACCTGAGCGAAGATCAATCTTAGAGAACACCGTTGCTCCTTGTAGCTGATCAAACAAGTCGTCTATCCGTGGCAGAGGATATTTGTTTCTGATTGTGACTTTGTTCAATTCCCTGTAGTCAATGCAGAGGCGTAGGGTTCCGTCCTTCTTCTTCACAAAGAGCACGGGAGCACCCCAAGGAGACACGCTCGGACGGATGAACCCGCGATCAAGTAATTCCTGGAGTTGACATTTTAATTCCTTCAGCTCTGCAGGAGCCATTCTGTACGGAGGCTTGGAAATAGGCTGTGTATTTGGAAATGTGTCTATAGTGAATTCAATCTCTCGGTCTTGCGGCATGCCGGGTAGTTCGCTCGGAAACACATCGGGGAACTCCGCCTCAACGGAAGTAGACTCGACGTTTGCATAGTCCTGCCGTGTGTCCCGAACCGACGCTAGAAATCCCTCGCAGCCGGTGTAGAGCATTCGCCGAGCAGATTTTGCCGAAATCACCATGCAGGCCCTGGTCGCATCGTTCGCTGGACTACTGGAGTAACAGAACACGGCTTCTCCGGGCAGACGGAAAATGACTCGCTTCTGTGCACATTCAATAGTTGCCGCGCATGCGTCGAGCCAGTCCATTCCCAAAATGATATCGTAGTCCTGAACGTCTAGAACTAAGACATCGAGCGACAGCTTTCTCTCCCCAATACAGATATAACCGCCTAGGCATGCTGAACAGACAGGTATTTTCGTATCAGATGGGGTGCTAACGCTTAAATCTAAATGCAACAGAGTCATTTTTACATTGTTCTCCGTGGCGAAGTTTGTAGAAATAAAGCTATGGGTTGCACCTGAATCAAATAGAACACGAGCAGGTATATTATTGAAAAGCAAAGTACCTGACACGACGGTATCCGAAGCTAGAGCTTCTTCCCGTGTCATGGTATAGACCCGGCCTTGAGCTTGATTACGCCCTTGCTGAGGCGCCGCTCGATTTCCCTGAGGTGCCGGTGTCTGATTCTGCTGTTGTGGTGGGGAGAGCGGACAGCTGCTAATTTGATGGTTTGGATCGCCGCAACGGAGGCAAGTCCCAAGCTTGCGGCGACAGTCTTTTTCGATATGCCCTGGCTTCCTGCAAAAGTTGCAGGTCTTGTTGGTGTCTCCACGCTGCTTACCGCCGTTATTTGGACGCTTTGCAGCGTTTCCTCTATCGTTGCCTTGGCGTTTGTGATTGGAAGTTTGCACAGCGCCGGCAGCAACGTGAGGATACTGCGGTTCCAGGGAGAGGACATGGTTTAAGACTTCCCTCATCGTCTGATACTGCGGAACGACTACGTGCCCGTGGATGCCAGGACGTAGCCCTCCCTCGAATCGTCTGGCACGACTCGCTGCATCCGGTAGATAAGCGGTAGCAAATTTGGCCAGTTTGTTGAATTCTGCCGAGTATTGCTTCACCGTCATGCTGCCCTGCCGGAGTTGAACGAAATCGTTTTCCCGTTGACGGCGTAGAGGTGGGGGTATAAACTCCTCCTCAAACGCGGCACGAAAAGTCGTCCACGCGATCGCCTCCTCTCCATGGCCAAGTTGAAGAGATCGTCGATGCACGTCCCACCAGTCGTGCGCGTTGAGGCGAAGCAATAGTTGGGCACAGGTGACGCGCTTGTCTTCCGGCACTTCTAGGAGAGAAAAATGATCTTCAAGCTCGGCGAGCCAATCTAGGGCCACGATCGGGTCCTCAGTCCCGTTAAATGGCGTGTTGCAGACTTTCTTGAAGTTGCCAAAGGTGAAGGCAGTCACTTCCCTCGTCCTTGGCACTAGCGGAGTCTCTACTTCAAGGATTGGTTGGTCCACCGGAGTCGCTGCTGTCGCTGCGGACTGGTTGGCGGCCATAGTCTGAACAAGCTGCTGCAGAGTATCTACCTGCGCTTTTGTTGGACTGAGAGTCGGGCCTCTAGGTTGCTCTCGAGCTTGGCTTGGCGGGCATCGTCTCTCTGTTGTTGCTCCGTTAACATTTGCATCACTTGCTGAAGCGAATCTGATCGAGACATGCCCCGTTGGCTCCGAGAGCTTCCTGAAGTTCCGGAACTGCTCTCCTGAGTCCTTGTCTCGCCTGGCGCCAGCGCTGATGGTTGCGCTTGCGTCGTTCCTTGAAAGGAAGGTAAATTACATCAGGATCATAATGTACTATGGACTTATTGCATGAACGTCTCATTTTGGCCTTAACGAGTTCAGGAGTTCGCACAGGAATTTATCGCTAAGAGAACTTTTCCAGTTCAAAGGTCAAAGGAACTTTGAAGCTGTGCTCTGATGCAACGAGACTCCTTGGGGCGCTCCGGTGCTCTTTGTGAAGAAGAAGGACGGAACTCTACGCCTCTGCATTGACTACAGGAAATTGAACAAAGTCACAATCAGAAACAAATATCCTCTGCCACGGATAGACGACTTGTTTGATCAGCTACAAGGGGCAACGGTGTTCTCTAAGATTGATCTTCGCTCGGGTTACCACCAGCTGAAGATTAAGCCCGAAGACGTGCCAAAGACTGCTTTTCGAACCCGTTACGGCCATTACGAGTTTTCAGTAATGCCGTTTGGACTGATGAATGCTCCTGCTGCATTCATGGATGTTATGAATCGTGTGTTCAGGCCTTTCATCGATAAATTCGTGGTGGTTTTTATCGATGACATCTTGGTGTACTCGAAGACTAAGGATGAGCACGCAGGACACCTGCGGATGGTGCTACAGACCCTTCGAGACAACAAGTTGTATGCCAAACTGAGTAAATGTGAATTCTGGTTGGACAGTATCTCGTTTTTGGGGCATGTCATCTCCTCGGAAGGTATCTCAGTTGATCCGAAGAAGATAGAAGCAATTACGCAGTGGAAACGTCCGGAGTCAGCTAGCGATATCCGAAGTTTCCTTGGACTGGCAGGGTACTACCGCCGGTTTATACAGAATTTTGCTAGAATTGCTTCGCCTTTGACTCAGTTGACACGGAAGGGTGCGAAGTTTACTTGGACGGAGGACTGTGAAGCTTCGTTTACGGAGTTAAAGCAGCGCCTCGTCTCAGCACCAATTCTCACTCTGCCGAACGGACCGGATGACTTTAAAATATATAGTGATGCCTCAGGAAAGGGTAGGAAAGGGTCTGGGATGTGTCCTGATGCAACGAGACAAAGTGATAGCCTATGCGTCTAGGCAGCTAAAGCCTCACGAGCAGAACTACCCAACGCATGATCTCGAACTTGCCGCGGTAGTGTTTGCATTGAAGCTGTGGCGTCACTATCTTTATGGCGTGCCGTGTGAAATCTACACGGACCATAAGAGCTTGAAATATTTGTACACTCAAAAGGATTTGAATCTTCGGCAGCGGCGATGGCTTGAACTCCTAAGCGACTTCGATCTCACGATCAGATACACGCCTGGAAAGGAAAACGTAGTAGCTGATGCGTTGAGTCGAGTGTTTGTAGGGAGTTTGGTTATTGATGATAGGCTGCGCCGAGATCTTGAATCACTGGGTATTACACTGAAAATAAGATATAAGAAGTGGGCGCAAGTAGCTCAACTGCGCCTCGAACCCGACTTGTTACATAAAGTGAAGTCCGCTCAGAAGGACGACCCATACCTGCAAAAGATTCATGCCCTCATTTTAGCAGGAAAGGCGTCCGACTTTGTGGTAAGCACGGATGGGATGCTTCGAGTGAAGGGAAGAATGTGCGTTCCGAACGACGCGGCCCTCAGAAAAGAGATACTCACTGAGGCCCATTATGCTAGTTATACTTCTCATCCGGGTAGCACAAAGATGTATCGAGATCTTCGCACGACGTTTTGGTGGCACGGCTTGAAACGGGATGTGGCGCAGTTTGTGTCGCATTGCATGGCTTGTCAACGAGTGAAGGCCGAACACCAGAAACCAGGCGGAGAGCTACAGAACCTTGCTATTCCGGAGTGAAAATGGGATGATATAACGATGGATTTTATTGTTGGCCTGCCGAGGACGCAACGAGGACATGATGCAGTCTGGTTTATCGTCGATCGACTCACCAAGTCAGCTCACTTCCTGCCTATCAAGTCTACTTGGAGTGCCGACCGCCTGGCTCAGATATATCTCAACGAAATCGTTCGACTCCATGGCGTGCCCGTAACCATAGTCTCCGATCGAGATGGTCGATTCATATCACGTTTCTGGGAAAGTCTGCAGTCAGCAATGGGGACGAAGTTGAAGTTGAGCTCCGCCTACCATCCACAGACCGACGGCCAAACCGAACGTGTCAACCAGATCCTCGAAGACATGCTGCGACTCTGCGCCTTGGATTTAAAGACTAGTTGGGACCTTCATCTACCTTTAGACGAATTTGCTTACAACAATAGTTATCAATCAAGCATTCAAATGGCGCCGTATGAGGCGTTATACGGGCGGAAGTGTAGATCTCCTATCTGTTGGGACAAAGTTGGGGAACGGCAAGTACTTGGCCCTGAGCTCGTGGAGCAGACCGTCCAGAAAGTTCGGCTGATTCGGGACAGATTAAAGATAGCTCAAAGTCGTCAGAAGAGCTATGCAGATGTTCATCGGAGACCGCTCGAGTTCCAAGTAGGCGACCGGGTATTCCTCAAGGTCTCGCCCATGCGAGGAGTCAGCAGGTTCGGGGCAAGAGGAAAGCTAAGTCCGAGATTTGTCGGCCCATTCGAAATACTAAAGCGGGTTGCCTCAGTTGCGTATCAAATTGCTCTACCACCATCCCTATTTGGCGTACATGATATATTCCACGTTTCCCAACTCAGGAAATATGTGTACGATCCAAGCCACGTGGTAGACCTCGAGCAACTGAGTCTCCAGGCCGACTTGATGTATATAGAACAACCAGTACAAATCTTGGATAGAAAAGAAAAGCTGCTTCGGACCCGTTCGGTTCCTCTAGTGCGCGTGCTTTGGCGGAATCACTCTGTCGAAGAGTCTACTTGGGAGCTCGAATCAGAAATGAGGGAAAGGTTCCCCTCATTATTTCCTAGTGGTAGGTTCTATTCCTTAAGTTTCGGGACGAAACTTCCAATTAGTTGGGTAGGATGTGGTGTCCCGTTCCCCCTATTCGGGGAGCGCGGCTAAGAAATACAAGACGGTATCGTTCGATCGGGATAGATTGAATCAAGAACTCATCCTCGTTATGGATTTGTCTCTTCGGAATCGATTCCCATATTCAGTGGACCGTGCCCCAAGGATCGGCTTAGCGGCAGAGTCAGGAGGGACCTCTCCGCTGCATTCTTTATTGCCTAGTTTTCGCTGTCGCTTGTTGCTTTCGTGCCTTGAGTTGGTTTTCGAATTTGCTTGGGTTTTTTTGAACGGTTTCGATGGATTTCATTGCTTTCGTTCGTAGGACTGCACTTCAATTCCAATAACGGAAAGAGAGGAAGAAGTACTGATCAGCTGTTCGTGTCAATACAGGTGATCCAGCAGTAGGCGTCGCTCGAGCGGACTCCTAAAGCACTTCTTTCCTTTTTCCTTCCAACTACTAAAGTGAGTGGCTACCAACCCGATTAGCTAGCCCTACTTGCTAGTCTTCACATCTATATCTTGTATTCGTGCTTGCCCCGATCAAACGATACCAAGTAAATAACTAAAAGATATCAAGATAATAAGGGAATAGACTTGGAAAATATTGCTTGTCAAATAAAACTTGTGAACGGTTACTTACATGCTTGCTCGTTTGGAATGTTCATCATATGCATAAATATAAGTTAGAAAGTAGATTTCTTCTTAAAACTGTGCTATGTGTAGAACTCATCTTCAATGCAATAACTCAACAGGAAGACTATGCAAAAGTAGATCTTGTCCTGTTATTGCCCTATGCCTGATATTGCCCTGTATTGCCTCAAATGCTAACTTAGTGTACTGCGTTGATCACGGACAACTTGTGCACAAGGTCTTAGTTCCTGCGGACGGTCGCTGGGGCACTGGCACCGATCCGATCCGGACGGAACTCACGATAGTCGCCTGATAGTCGCCTGCTTCGGATCAAGTGGCTTGTGGCGCCTCCTGTTCTCTGCGCCGCACGTCATTCCGTCCCGAGACTAGTCCGTCCATAATGGCAACGTGCTAGTGATCCCCTCGTATATTTAAACCTGTTGCAACTAACTTGTGTCTTCTTGGCAGGAAAGGCATGGTAAGTAATGTGCAGGTGGTTCAGACGGGCAGGTAAATATCACCGAGCGGTGGCAGGTTATTTCAGTGATTTCTATATCTATTTCTTGCTGTAAAATGAACTAAGGCAAGATAGAAACCCACAAAATATGCATGCTTCATTAAAACAACGTGTTGATTGGTATAGTTGGGTTAGCTTGCCTTCACCAGTACGTTTCGATGTACTGACCCTCGTTGAAACAGGTTCCCCGCGTTAAGGAGAGCCGAGCGAGGAGCAGGAGACAAACCCCAATCCAGTCCAAGCTGTAGGCACGCCTCGACCGTGCCAACCTTTTGAAGAAGCATTTGAAGAAGCATTTTGAAGAAGCTAGCCACCAAGTAAACATGCAACTTCGTGGCAAAGCAGTCGTTCCGACACAAGGTCTTATATTTTGAGTTTAGTAAGGATGTAATGTACAGGACTGCTATCTCATTTTGTGTCAACACTTTTGTAAGCCCATAGAGGCAATCCTTATGACTCAGTTCAAGGAGTTTGTAATAGATGTTCATATTATCAATAAAAGAGAACTTTTTCATGTTTCAATGTATGTTTCAATTATCTGCGTACTCTGAATATGTGCTCGCTATGCAAAACAAAATACTTAGCCTTGTGCGGTGCGCAACCTGGGCCCGCACGGCGGTCACGCCCGGGGGACGACTATCGATTCCACGGAATCGGGACGTGACATATAGAAGAGGACTAACCTCCTCTTTGTTCTCTACCCAATGTGGGACTAAATAACTAATACTCAACAACTTAATACTAAGTCCATTACTTTGTAATAAGTTATTTCAGATGGAGAAGTGAACACACACTGAGTACTGGTGATCCGTAATTAGACTTATCCGGTATAGAGGAAAGGAATAAAGCTAACACGCAAGTATAATTACGTCACCTACAAACTAGTAATTGAGACCGTGGAATTTATACCAAATAACTTCCCTCTCCTACTTAGTTATTTAACAATGAGAAATTTTTTATTTGTTGATTTATGTCCATGTCATCCATTATTAATGTAGTCTTAATTTACAATAAGCATCCACAAAATAATAAAGATGCATATGGAATAAACAAATATAGCAATAAAAGAAAAATAAATATTCAACTATTATGGCCATATATCATGCTTCTTCCTCAACCGTGCCGGATCCAGAATGTTTTCCTTCACAAAGTACTTTGGGGTTCAACATGTTCGGTCAGGTCGTGAGGTTCGGGACAGTGCCCCAATTTTTTTTAAAGGTTTGGTTGTCTTTTACTTCATCAGAAAACATCTGACTGCCTCCGGACTGCTTGGAAAAAAAGTATCTCGTCCCGCATCAGAAACCACCACCACCAGCGAAAACCATTCTCTCCCGCACAGAAGCCCTTCGGGACAAAGACTCCCGCAACAGACCCAAGTTACACATATTTAAAATTACAACAATCATATTGACTCTTGCAGGAGTTTCTACATAATCTAGATTGAAAATAAATAAATAAATAAATAAATAAGCACGGTCAACCCTCGTAGTTTTAATTATATCCATGAACAACAATAACCACGACAAGACGTGGGTTTAAATCACAGAAATAAAATATGCATTCACACCATAATAGTTGGATCTAAGATGTCTGCAAAACCGAGTCAGAACAGATATACATCTACCGACTATTTTTCGATGCAAGTTTTATTGGACAACATAGATTTATCAATCGATACGCAGATCCAATACAGGCTCTAATACCAATTGATGGAACTCGGGATCCCAGGACCGCGGATTGGTGTGTATCGATTGAGATAGAATATGAACAAGTTTAAGGCGTCATCTAACACTTCAATGGGGTAAACTAGGGTTCACAAGTTATATATGAAGTAATGAGAATACGATGACGGTTTCCAACAACCTCGATCAGTCAGCGACCTTAATATCTTCTGTCGTATTCCTTCCTCGAGTTGGACGTCGTGTGGACGACGATTTCCCAATCTTTTCTTCGCCTTAGTCGACCTCTTTCTCTTCTCCTTATGTGAAAAACGAGTATAGAGAAAGCTGTTGTTTCTAAATCATTAATGACGACCAGAGAATTGAAGATATATATAGGCTACGACATGGACCGTGAGAAGAAATTAGAGTTAGACCTCCTAACGAATATGGGTATCCAATGTTCAGTCCGAACACACAACCTAGGTCCGTTAACAATAGCTCGGTCCACTAAAAAGCTATTGTTGCACTAACTTTCTAATCCCAAATTATGTTTATAATTACGTTTATAGGCTTCTTCTTATTATATGCATGCTCGTCTCCCCATGTTAAAATATTGAATGCCCGTCGATCAAGTTACTACAACTATATTGATCGACATCTTTTATCCTTAAAGTAGTAACACTCAACTTCATTTGCCATATCGGATATAATCCACTTGCAGGATTTACATGACAATCCTTATGAGCTCTTAAGGGGACATCATCAACTCGACGTATCGGGACATGGATTCCTTTTATAATCAACAGCACATCATACATACAATACTATTACCCAATTCATAGAGATTGTTGACCTATAATAAATCTCTCTTTTATGAGTCAAAGTAATGCACACTGCATATATGTCTGTTATTATATCCGAATTAAGGGCACAAGCATCCATAATAACAGAGGTGATTGTTCTCTTATGTAGTCAGTACAAAAAGAACAATCTCAAGCGATCATATTCAATACACACAATGTGCACTAGTGTAAACTTATAGTCAAGATAGATTAATATCAGATTACACTACAACATTACCAATGGTTTGTCCAAATCCATCTAGGTTATAAACCATTTATATATTCTACAGAGAACTGATAATATGATCTTTCGTGTGACACCACACACCATATTATCTACAATATAGAATATCAAACACTTACATTAACATTATAACAATTATAATATGCAAACATTTGTCCATATGACTCTCATTCAAAAAATAAGAAAATGCACTTAATACAAAAATGATGCTTTTAGTATATAACCCTAACAACTATGTATCACCACATTCTGTCAATGCCAAGTGAATCTCAAGATCTATATACATTATGGGTGCCAGGAAGAATATCAGCTCTTATAACTTCTGAGCCTTACAATAGAGTTAAAACTCAATAACCCTAAGGATTTCAGATCTCAGTTCATGTTTGCCTCAGATTCAAAGCAACTTCAAAATTTTGATGCATTAGGTTCAAGTAGGAGTCTTGGAGAATTTCATCAATTAATTAAGCTCCATATATTCAAGCTTTGGAGAAAATGCAAGTTAAGAAACAGTAAGGCAGCATTAGATAACTATTAAGGTACAAAGTAAAACTTTATTGAAGCTTTAGTAAGATACAATTTGCATAATTTTAATTCAATAAAAGCCAAATTGATTAATATGATGAAGTTGAACTGCAAATAACTACTAAAGGCAATTATTATATAACAACTATTACCAGATATTAATTCTTAAATTATCAATTATGAAACTCCTAGTACAATGATTCACTATGAGGAGCATAGCTGTATAAGCTGTCATCAAATATGCATGCCAGTGAGACTCGGGTTTGGCATGTATTTTGCTCGAGCAAGGTGGAATACGAATCACTTGAAAGATTAGGTTTGGTTATGGCTTGGCTCAGAAATGGTGTAGATTCGGGTTCAGCATATATGTTTGCTCCAGAAGGGTGCAAAACTAATCAGATCGTGAAATTGGGTTTGGTTATGGCCAGCCATGAAACCATTATAATGTATGACGTCTTCTAACTCGAATACATGGTATGTTCAGTGGCTAAAGTAGTGTCGCTTGTACTTCTTGACACAAAAAACCATATAGTTCCACCATGAGAGAGAAATTTTAATCACAACATTTGGGATGAAGGCTTCGTTATTTTAACAGGATCAAGGAAGGGCTCTCCTGTAAAAGCAACCACCAAAATGCTATGCTTCTCTGCAGTTTAGAGTACAGCAAGTTAGAATGGGTGGATTGACAGTAGCTGAGATGGCTGGAAAAGTGACTCGTAAGTCATAAAGTTCACAATAGAATGAGGTTAACAACATACGATGTTGCCTCATTCAAAATGTCAATAATGGTGCACTTTGTTGCAGGAAGATTAACAACTTAGTGGGCATTGATTTTGATGGAAAGAGGTTTATGAAGTAAAAGTCATCTTTGTATTTGTGATTTACCTTTCGCATAAAACAATAGAGAGGATGAAAATGGATAAAAATATAATATAAAACAGAATAAACAAGAAAAATTATGACGTTGCAGAGAGAGAGAGAGAGAGAGAGAGAGAGAGAGAGAGAGAGAGAGAGAGAGAGAGAGCACTAGTCACAACCACAATAACAGATTTCGAGGATTATTTGTCTAACCTAAGTCACTTTACAACTCTGCATATACCAGACGTATACGATTATCAACTACTTTTCCTTTTTGAAAAGAAAAAAAAAAACTGTTGTCCAACAAACAAAAGGTAAGAGAATGCACATAACTACCTGGTTAAAAGGAATGCATTTGCTGCCTGGTACATGACCATTTTTTATTCCCTTGCGTGGTTCTGGGGCTACACCATCAAACCTGGTAAAAGCGAATAAGACCAAGAAAGCTTTCAAGCATAAATGGCTCAGGAATTGTGACATGCAAATGAAAAAGGAAAAACTAAGAAAGAAGTGATCAATTCGAGTAGAACTTGATGTGGTACAATGCTTGAAAATAGAAGACATACTTTCTTCTAGATCATGAAGAGGGTTTGGGATTGAAGCAAAACCAGATGGGAACGAATATACTATTAAACATTTCTTCATATAATTCTAGGCTGTGTAGGCTCTGTATTACAACATACAAAACCAAAATATGTTTCGAGTAGCTGGCGATAGAAATTCTGCAACAAGGGTTACAACTTCAAGAAATAAAGAACTATTTGTCACACAAGAATTAAAGGTTTTATTGTTTAGCGTGGTGCAAAGGCTAATATACACAAGAAATCAGGTTTCAAATTTTACCAGCCAGTTGAGATAAATAATGAAGACGTAAAACCATGTGAAACTATTTTCTTGACTAAAGAAAGCAAAAGTATTACCTGGCCTTTGGTCGAGCATCTACATGCTGGTATGTTTGGTTATCAACATTTTGTCTAATCTGAAACAAACAAACAAAGCTCACTAACTTGTAACAGTCCAGTAGGCAGAATGGATTTACTCGGGAATAAAGCTCAGAAGCATCTGTCCAAATTATGATCATGTCATGGATAAAACAATTGTTTCCAACACGAGTAAACCAATTTTCTCTGTCAAACAGAGGAAGATAGAAAATTGTGGAAACAAAGAAAAAACCAATCAATTCTTTATGATTATTAGAAGTACCTACTATCACCGGCAGCAAGCAAATTGTGTATCCGTGCCTTTACACCAAATATTTAGATATATAGGACCGGATCAAGGAATTTTCATAAGGGATATATATACACACACGTTGTCCGTGCACAATCGAACCGTATCATACTGGTTTAAGCCAACCCCCCCCCCCCCCCCCCCCCTCCCCCCCCTCTTACTGCCAACCAATGGAAGTAGTTGTAATGCCGCACATTCAGATAGAACTTATGCCGGGTAGACTTTGCTTCCGAACTAGTTTCAATTTGATTTGATCAAGTAAATTATGGAAGATTCAATTCATTCGAATAAAGATTGGAGTTAGCACACTTGATGGTTCGATTTTGGAAATCAAACAAAATTTTAACTTTGACTAGACTTACTCTTTGAGATTAAAAGATGGAATTGACTTCATAATGACTTAGTCATTTGCTGGATTAAAAATGGATTTGTCCCTATTGATCTTAGTTGGTTGATCCGAACGATTGGTTTATCCCTTAACCTAAGTTGACTTAACTGGTGAGTAGGGGTAGCTGTCCCTTAAACTAAGTTCAGTTGGATCTATTAATTAGACTTGAGTCTAGTGCCTTGAGTTAGACTTAGTTTCTACAAAGGCTGGATTGATTAAATAAAAAGATATGAGGCTTAATGATTTGTCGAATTTTGAAAAGGTGGATTAGTGAACTTATGAAAGCATCTGAATGACTTATGCAAGTTGGCTTGGATGGATTATAGAAGTTGATTTGATGACTTATGAAAAGCTAGCATAATGCTTAGGGAATCTTTAGAAAATCCTTTGAGATCCTTTGATATCTTTTTAGATACTTGTAATATCTTGGGAGATTTGGGTACCGTAAATATCATATTTTATCATTGAGGATTCTGTAAAATCTTATAGTTATGATTTGATATCTTAGAATATTGTGGTGGTTGGAAGAAATATTTTTGGATATGTTCAGTTGAAATATTTTCTATCAGTTGGTTGGGATTTGGATAGAATGGTGCCCAGGTACACTGAACCATATCATTTGGATTTGATCGATTATTAAAAGATAGAGTCGGTTGGAATAATGTCTTTCGGCTAATATCTTAATTGTTTATGTTAGATTTTTTTTCTATCAGTTGGTTAGACCTTGATCGGAATTAAGGTTAGGTTCATTGAATGGTATCTTGGATAATCAAGTTTTTTTTTGTAATCGTTTTGGGAGCCCTATATAAGGAAAAGACCCTTCTCTCATTCATTTTGCACTCCATGTTCATTCCATCATATTACTTTAAGAGAGAGACGAAGATGAAGGCTTGCTAGAAGAAAGTCGTATAAAGACGACGAATTGTTGCGGGGGGGGGGGGGGGGTGAAGACGAGCGCAAGGAAGGATATTGGTGGAAGGATTCTTCGACAAAACGTATAGGCATTTCGTCAAATAGTGAGTGGAAGAAACTCATCTTCCCTCAATCTTTCACATTTAATAAAAAGATGCATTTATTTGATAGTATGTTTTTATGAGATATTGGTTTCTTTTAGAGGATGAATGCTTTGGTTTTAAGAAAGAAAAAGTACTGAAACTTTTGTAGAAACTGAAAGATGAATTGTCTTTCATGTTCTTCGTGTTCTCGATAGCTGCTTTCACTTGTTTTCGTTATGGAGTATGGAAGTAAAGAACATAGAGGTTTGCTTGTTTAAGTCTAAAGTACTTTAGAATAATGGACGTACGGAATAACTAGTATACAAAATGGATTTGTGTTTGCTTCTAAAAGATATTGGTGATCAATATAAATGGAATTGATATAAAATTTGTATATGCTCCTAAGAAGACCATAAGGAAATGATGATAACAACTCACAACAAGTTATAGAGAAGGCTAAGAAATAATTGTTGCTTACTAGGTTCCATGTTAGAAAGAATATTGTGAGTTAATGAATTTATGTTTCGTTTATGTGGTATGGAAAGAAGAAAGTATTACGTGAAAGAATACTGCAAGTTAAGAATAACATATTGTCTTACAGAAAAAGAGAGGAGACGAGCCCTAAGATAGCAGATAGAACGGCAGCTCGGTCGTACAAAGATAATCATATTGTTTTTTGTTACAAGCTTTACTTGATAGTATATTATTGGTAGGTTGCGTATCATGCATTTGTCATAGACAACTTATGCACAAGTAGAATTCCTGGAGCGATATATGTTGCTTCGGAATCATGTAGGCCTATAAGGAATATTAAGTTTTTGCAGATCTTCGAAGAAGAAGTTGCCACAACGGAGTACATGACTCTTCAGTTGGGTTAGCTACCCGGACTGAGAGAGTTGATGTCGTACGTCGCCCTTATTACTGCGTAAGGCTATGTCTGATTATGGATCATATATATATATATATATATATATATATATATATATAAGTAAAGTTTGGAAATGGAGAGGAGAGGAAAAAAAAAAAAGTAGGAGAACAGAGAATATGAGAAAAGAGATTGCAAGGACCTTGAACCCTAGGTTGCATCTCATGTCTATTTATATTGATATACAATACACCCACGATTACTATTATACCCTCATATGATAAATAACAAAATAAAATAACTTTACCACCCTCCCTCAAGCAGGAGCATATAGATCAGACATGCCCAGCTTGCTACATAAATCAGAAAATGGACCACGAGCAAGTGGTTTGGTGAGAATATCACCTAATTGATCCTCTGACCGAACATAAGGACCGAACATAAGGAGTGACAATCTTCCTTCAGCAACAAATCACGAACAAAATAACAATCCACCTCGATATGCTTCATGCGTTCATGAAACACCGGATTACTTACGATAAACATTGTCGACTGATTATCACAATGCATCTTCATCGGAATAGAAATCATAATCCACATTTCATGAAGAAGAGACTGCACCCACATCATCTCAGAAGTTGTATGAGCCATCGCACGGTACTCGGCCTCTGCACTAGAACGAGGTACAACATTATGCTTCTTACTACGCCATGTAACAAAATTACCACCCACAAACGTACAATAGCCAGAAGTAGACGTCCTATCACCGCGACTGCCTGTCCAATCAGCATCACTGAACCCAGTCACCGTAAGCAACTGGAAAAGTTTGTACAACAAACCCTTTCCAGGTGCACCCTTCAAGTATCGAAAAATGCGAGAAATAGTCTCCCAATTTGGTTGTCGAGGGACATGCATAAACTGACTAACTACTCCAAGTGCATATGTGATATCTAGTCGAGTAACAGTAAGATATATAAGTTTGCCAACCAAACGTCTATAATATCCAACATCATCAAATAACTCTCCCTGTCAGCATCAAGCTTGTCATGATAATCCATAGGAGTCTCAACTGGCACACTCCAACATCCCAGTCTCGGAGAGCAAGTCTAGAACATACTTGCGTTGTGACAGATACACACCCTTCCTAGATCGAGCAACCTCGATTCCAAGAAAATATCGAAGAAAACTCAAATCCTTAGTATGAAACTAACGACTAAGGTAGGCCTTCAAGTCCACAATTCCAGCATGATCACTTCCAGATATAATGATATCATCAACATAAACAATCAACACGATAATACCTGCTGAGGAAGAATGGCAAAATACTGAATGATCTGATGTAGTGTGCCGAAAGCCATACTGAATGAGAACTGAACTTGTCAAACCAAGCACGAGGTGACTGTTTCAGTCCATTTAATGATTTCTTCAATCGACATACAAATTTTTCATTTTCTGCTACAACATATCCCGGTGGTTGATCCATATAAATCTCCTCATGTAAGTCTCACCATGCAAGAAAGCATTCTTTATGTCCAGCTAATATATAGGCCATTGGTGATTAATCGCCATAGAAGAATTTGAACTGAATTCAGTCGAGCCACTGGAGAGAAAATCTCCATATAATCCACACCATATGTCTGAGTATACCCTTTGGCAACCAACCGTACCTTGAGACGCTCAAAAGAACCATCGGGGTGATACTTAACAGTGTACACCCATCTACAATCCACTGTCTGCTTTCCAACAGGAAGTGATATAAGCTCCCAAGTCTGATTTTGATATAAAGCATACATCTCCTCATCCCTTGCACTTTTCCAACCAGAAGATGACATAGTCTGCTTGTAAGTTTTTGGATGGAAATAGAAGACAATGAAACAGCAAATGCATGAAAAGATGATGAAGCACAGTGTAATGAAACATAGTAAGAAATGTGATGCTTATTCTTTGTGGTACAAAAACGTTTTCTTTTTCTGAGAGCAATAGGAAGATCATCTGGATCTGTGGTGATGGGAGCAGAAACCTCAGGCACGGAAGCTGATTGGTTGAGGGCTGAATTCTGCAGAATCACTGCCTGTCCTTGGATCTCTGATAAACCTATAAATGGGGAATGGAGACAGAAATTGATTCAGGAATGACCGAAAGTGGTATGGAAGATATCAAATCTGTTGTAAAATGAATACAATGGTCTCCTGAAGGAAAGAAAGGGGTAGACTCAAAGAATATAACATCCGCACTGACATAATATTTGCGTGACTGAGGACTGTAACAACGATAACCTTTTTTAGTACGGAGATAACCAAGAAAGACACTTCAGAGATCTATGAGCCAACTTATCTCGAGTAAGTTCCAAGTTATGAATAAAAGCGACACACCCAAACACTCGAGGTAAGAAAAAAGGTGCGATATATGTATGTAATATGGTAAATGGAATTTTGTTATTTAATACAGATGATGGCATGCGATTAATTAGATAACATGCAGTAAGAACGGCATCTGCCCAATACTGTTTAGGGACATACATATTAAACATGAGAGTTCGAACCACATCTAAAATGTGTCGATATTTGCGTTCGACTATACCATTTTGTTAAGAGGTGTGGACACAACTGATTTGATGAATCATACCACGATTAACACAGAAACTGTTCACAGAAGATTGAGTATACTCCAAAGCATTATCAGAACGCAGAATTTTGATACGTTTATCAAACTGAACATAGACTTCATTATAGGCAGATAACACATTTGGAAACTCATATCTTTCTTTCATTAAATAACACCAAGTCATTCTGGAATAATCATCAATAAAAATAACAAAATACTAAAATTCTTTCGGACTTTTGACTCTAGACCGACCCCAAATATCAGAATGAACAAGATCAAAAGACTCTAATTGACGACTCACTACGACGAGGAAAGGAACTACGGTGATGCCTAACTGACAAACCTCACATTCAAGACTAGAAACATGACTCAAACTAGGAACAACTTGACGCAACTTAGCCAAAGACGGATGTCCCAAACGATAATGTCACTGCAACGGAGAAGTAGAAACAGAAGTGAAGGCCTTTCCAGGTAGATCCAAGTAGTACAGTCCATCTTTTTCATGCCCCGAACTAATCTTCTTCGTCCCGAGGTCCTGAAAAACACACGAATTGGAAGAAAATGTCACAGAACATTGAAAAAATTTGGTTAACTGGCTCACAGATAATAAATTAAATAAAAAATTAGGCACATATAATGAATCAAATAATGATATTGATTGAGTAGGGTGAATGACACATTTCTCAAGCACATGACGAGTAGACCCATCAGCCAAGATAATATTATGTTTCATGGAACTACGATTATAAAAGACCAGACATGTGAGAGCTTGCTCCTGAGTCGATGACCCAAGAGGTGGATGGTGACTGGGTTGCCACAAAAGCAGGATTACCTATATGTGCCATGGTTGCAGTAGGTTGGGAGATGGTACTAGCAAGCACGTTCAACTTCTGGAGGAACTGTTCAAATGGAGATGAGGTATCAGACGTTGAAGTCTGATTGAAACCCGAAGTATCATCTCTGGGAGCAGAAGTTGTAACCTAGGACTGCATATTTTCATAATGCACTCGATGTGCATATTCTGGTTTGCCCTACTTGTCCCAACAATAGTCTTTCATATGAACAAGCATTCCACAATAGTTACACTTCCGTGGTTGACCACGGCCACCACCACCACCACCGCGGCCACCACCACGACCATTGTCTCTACCACCATGGCCTCCTCCTCGACCAAAACTACCACCACCATCTCTACCGCCACGTCCACCACCACGACCAACAGCACTAGAAACTAGGACAAAAGAGTCAGTACTCGGCATCACAGAACTCTGTCCCAGAAAGGAACGATTGAGACAGGAGAAAGTATCTGCCACCGTAGGTAACTGCTCTCCAGCAAGGATTTGAGCTTTATAAGGTTCGAGCGCAGGATCCAAGACGGCTATGATAAGTGAACATGAAACTCTTCCTTCTGTCTCTAAGCTTCCTTCAAATAAGTAGTAACATGATGATATTGAAACAGTTCCTCCCACAAAGCCTTCTTTGAAGCCAGATATTCATTCACATGCTTCCCATTTTGCTTTGTATTAAACAATAACTCGTACAACTCATAGAATACGGGCAATGTTTCGCTTCTGCGAATATGATTCTTTCAGAGATGCCCAAATCTGTTTGCTTGATTCACACCACTGCACATTAGCAGCGATATGCAGTTCCATACTATGCCACAACCACGACATAACGTATGCATCTGAACTCATCAAATCTTCATATTCAGCGAAAGTTTCAGGCGAAGGTTCTTCCGTCAAAAACTTCAACTTCTTCTTCGCCCTTAACACCACTTTGATAGACTTGGACCAGGCAAGATAGTTCGCACCATTGAGTTTCACCGCTATAATCGACTTTCCCAATTCATCATTATGAATAACAGTAAAAGGAGAACCACCTCCGCTACCACCACCACTATTAACCTCGCTAGAAGATTCGGTCCCCATCATACTTGCAGATGCAACAAAAAGACGAGCTCTTTGAAACCCTAAATCTCACAACGAACCTCAACCGACGACGAACAACCAACGAAGATCTGTAGAAACCCTAAATCTCATAAACGAACTACGAACGACCACGAACGATGAATCATAAAAAATAGACAAAAAACAGTCGAAAAAAAATTTGGGCCTACCGCCCCCAACCCTGCAATCAGGGGCTACCTCCCCAGAACACTTGTCAAAATCACGGTCGAATTCGATCGGCCCTGTCGTAGATGGGATGTACAGTACTTTCAAATATATGCTCTGATACCAAGTGAAGTTTGTAGATTGAGAGGATAAGGAAAAAAAAAAAGTAGGAGAAGAGAGAATATAAGAAAGGAGATTGCAAGGACCTTGAACCCTAGGTTGCATCTCATGTCTATTTATATTGATATGCAATACACCCACAATTACTATTATACCCGCATATGATAATAACAAAATAAAATAACTATATATATATATATATATATATATATATATATATATATATATATGCTAATGGAATTGTTTTGTAAGCTCTAACAAATCTATTATACGGAGGGATTGTAACCTATAAAAGAAATCTCAAACAAATTATTTTGCAAAGACGGGTGTTCTAATACAAATATTTTTATTCTAATCATTGTTTTGCAAGATGGGATTCAACGATGGCTTGCTTAAGTTTTTATATGAATTCTTATATATGATCACTTGTCCTGAGATGCTCATATGTCCCTGAACTTACTCACTAAAGAGATACAAGTATTAAGAGAAGAAAGAAATGAATGATATACATGTATAGTACAAAATAAATGTTTTAAGCATGTATTGTTGAAATGGTTTCGATTGGTTTTCTTTAAAAAATTTGCATGAAACGGAAATACGGAAATAAGGAATGAATAGAAAGACCACTTATAATATAAGTTGTACAAGAGATCCAAAAAAATGAGAATAAGTGTTTTCTAACAAATTTGTCACCGTCATATTATTTGATGTGTTGTCCATTACTACTTGAACCACATCATGAGGACCAAATTCTTTAATGTACTTCTCGTCAAAGTCATTGATGTATTGCCCGGTATGCGCCTCTTCAGAATCTTCTACAATACCCAAGAATGAAGTGTCAAGCTTGCAATTAACGCACAAATTCACAATACTTCTCTTACAATCAGTCCAAGTATCGGTCATGACTGAACACTCATTCTTCATCCACTCTTCTTCATGCTCTTTGAGTGATTGTTTGGTCTTTGCAACTTCCTTCTTCAAGAGTGGCTCTCTTAGAAGATATTCGCTTAGAGGTTTGTAGCTCAGACCAAATTGGCCAATAGCTTCCACTAGTTGTCCAAAACTTGCATTATCGATAACATGGAATAGAACACCTGACTCATATATATTTACCTAGCCACATACTCATGTACATCATTTGTAAATTTGATTTTCAAACCATCATTAATATTTTGTAGTCGTACCATGTTCGGATCAGTGGCGGATGCCCATTTATCAATAGGTCCAAGACGATTTGGTTTCTACCTTTGTGATGAATCCCCCAACACTTCACACTCATCTTCTTCTTCAACAAATACATCATCTACAACCCCCCCCCCCCCTCTCTCTCTCTCTCTCACTTCTTGTTTTGCTCAAGATAAGCTCTAACTCTTGTTTTGTCTTCACCTGATGCCTTCGGTTGTACTTTAACTTCCCCATAATTTCGGCTATGTGATGCTTCATACGAAATACACTCCCCTTAATAGCTTGCTACCAACTTTCATGTGATCCAATCTATTTTTTCTTTACAAGCTTTAACTCCATATTCCCAAGCAATGTCAGTGGACTTTGGTCTCAATGCAACCTCTGGTTGTTTCTCATTATCCGACATTAGTCTTCAAAGAACAACAAAACATAATTAGGATCAATAATATAAAAAAAAAGTAAAATATAATTGATCTATTACTATGTTGTACTGGACGCTAGGCGAGGCGATAGGCCACCCGCCTCGCCTAGACGTCCATCCAGAATTATGTAGCTCTTGAGTCAAAAAAATATGCAATTATGTATACAACAAATATGTTAGAGGAAGCAGCAACAGAGTTAGAAAAAGCTGCAGCAGAATTAGAAGAAGAGATCGAAAAACCAAAAGAAGCAAGCAACATGAAGAAGAATACATGATGCATTAGCAGAAAAAGCAGCAGCATAAATAAGAAGAAGAAGCAGAGGAAAAATATGCTTATACCTGGTCGTCGGAGAGGATGGTCGCCGCTGCGTCGGGTCGACGTCGGTCGTCGTCAACGGTCAATTGTGAAGGTGGTACCCGGTAACTTTTTTTCTTAATTTTTTATTATTTGAGAATGAGAGATCCAGCTTCTAAAATAGCGGTTGTGATGGGCTTCAGAAACAGACGGTTGGTCTCCTTTTAGTTTTTTCTTTTAATCTGGCATTTTCATGTCCGCCTCAGCCTGCCAACATCGCCACATCGTCGTCGGATGCATGATCCACCGCCAACCGCAAAAGCGGTGCGGAGAGCGCTCCTAGGCGTCCGTCTCGACCGCCATTTAGAACATTGGTTTCGTCAATTACCATTAATGGAATGGTTGAGGGACTTTCACACCGTTTATTCTCAGAAAAATGTAAGATATATGATTAACGAAACCAGAAGGTAAGATAACACGGAATTTGCAGTCCTCTCTCAGCATATCGGATGCCGAATGAAAGAAAATGAATGCCATTCAGGCATTCACAATTAGCAACAAAAATAATACAAATAGTACAAAATGAACATGAAACCATAGTTTAAAGTATCAGCCGATACCGATCCGATACGGCCGATACCGATCCGATACGGCCGATACCGATACAGTTTGGCATGTCCCGATCCGATACCGACCGATACCCGATACTGACCGATATCGACATTAGAGGTCTCTTTTCCAGTCAATTCGACAAAAAAATTTGAACTAAAAAAACCAATTAGAAAGGATGTAAAAGCATAATAAGGTTGTAAAAACATATAAAAGAGGAAAACTTATCTATCGCATATAAATCAATCGACAAGGATGACTACTATTTCATTCAATATCAAAAATACTAAGAAACAATACTGAAAATACTTTAAATTATGCATAATTGTATAAAATATATTCTCTAAAATGTTAATCATTTACTAATAGTTGTTTGCTTTCCGATACCAAAAAATCGGATACTCCGATCCGAAACCGCCGATACTACCGATACCGCCGATCCCAATACTCATAGGAATGGTCCGATACCGATTCCGATACTTTGAACCTTGCATGAAACACAATAACTATGTAAGAAATGTTTACTGGCAAAGTCAAGGATCTTCCATCACCACTTTAAAAAGAATTAAAAGGTGTCTGCACATTTACTGATGCCCAGCAAACACAGCAAATCATATTCATCGAATTAAATTATTAATTTCAAATTTGAGGCAAGCATTCAGAATGAATAAGAAAAGAGAGGCATTGTTTTTCTCCAGGTAGCAAGCAAACGAATGAACGCTAACCTGTTCAAGCGTCCAAAGTAGATGAGGCTGAAGTTTTGCTTCAAAAGTGGCAGGACCAACCTGCAAAAAAGTAACTTCCTCAGAAATCTGTCTCATGCCAGGCCTATGGCCCTAACTTGTACTTAAAGGCCACCCAATTTTAACTCCATTATCAAGTAACAACATTTTCAAGATAACAAATAACATCAACATCATCAGTCTAATCGGCAAGTAAATGTATCAAACTTTATAGCTTCAACTAGGGTGTTCTTATAAGACACTCAAGATAGTTCACTATGTTATATGACTATTAACTAACCATAGAAACTATAATCCATGACCTATCAGTGGTAAATTAAGAAACTAAAAAGCATACAAACTCTAAAAGAGAAGAAGACAGCTTTTACTTAGCGTGTTTGTTATACTGTGAAATACTATAAATACACCTTCCCTGATGTGTCTAGAGTCTCTAGATCTGAGATCTATGCTATCCCCTACAATCTATTTGTCCTCTACCATCAGTTCATTTAACAGTAAACTTGAAATCTATGCTATCCACATCTCTCACTTTCTTCCATTACATAAAGGCCAAGTTTAATGATCACTAATATCAGAGAAAATTAAATATTTAATATCAAGATGATCATCTCTCTTAAGATCGATCATAGGTGTTATGCTCCTGTGATAAAAAATTTAGGGGTCGCATGTTTTCATTGATCAAATTTAGGGTTTACATATTATTGCTCATTGAGCAAAAGCTAGGGTATTTCATGTGACAATTTTCAATGATCAGTGGTGGATTAATTTTAGACAAAATTCTTCTGTTTTGGGTTTTATTTATGGAAATAAAGGGGAAATGGGGGGCATTCCTAGCAACGTTGTAAAAGTCGTTAGGCGCTAATCGGACGGGCACCGGACGCCTAGCCCTCCTTAAGGGAGACCTAGGAAGCCTAATTCTAGGTCTAATTCTAGGTGGTTTATAAAACAAACAAAAAAACAACTGCTGAAAATTGCAGCAATGGTCTATAAAATCCAAAAACATGCATAATCAGGCGTCGGAGGCACTAGTCGGCCGCCTAGTGCAGATTTTTAGCACTGTGATTCCTAGATAGATGTAGATGTCTTGAATGTTCTCAATTTTTTTGTTCGGTGTCGAATTGGTGTCGTGTCCTGATCTGTCGTATCAGACACGTCTGATGCACGGCATACACTCCAAAATAAACTAGGACATGTCAAACTGAAAATAAGCATAGGTGACAGGTGCTCATATTATATTGGGAGGGAGAGGGGACAACGCACGATGTCATATTTTATTTGGAGGCGTCAAATATTGAATATATCTAAACTGCATTACTAGGTTATTTAAACAATCACTTTTTTATAGGAACATATCTAACTGAATTCGCAAAAATAGTAAACAATATAGCATCTCTCATCTTTTTTCACAAGTTTTTGTAAAAAAATGAAAAACATCGGAATGCAATGGAGATTGAGAACAAGAAAAAAAAGGAGAGGCCAGAAGGAAACAACAGTGCTTGGTGTTGTTTTCATTCTCGAAAATTTTCAAGAGTCGAGTCTCACAGCAACAAAAAGTCTTGCAGTGGGTGGGGTCTCAACATCTGTCCACAATTGTATGGTTACTGTGTTGTGATGTCGTGTTCGGGTCAGTGCAACATAGAGAATATTTGTTCTTCCAATTTTGTGTTTGAGAAGTATTCTAATTTGGGACTCTCATTCCTTTCCTCTTTGGCGTAATATGTCATAGAAATAAACACAATTCCCTATAGCAAGTTGTATCAGCTTACTTCTTCTTCGTCTAGACTCTTTATAGCCTCTGGGAACTTGGTGGGGTCTCAACATGTGCCTACAATTGTAGGCTAACTGCATTGGCATGCCATGTTCGTGTCAGTGCAACATAGAGGATGTTTGTTCTTCCAATTTTGTGATTGAGGAAGTATCCTAATTTAGGATTGTCATTTCTTCACACTTTGGGTAATGTGTCATAGAAGTTAATACAATTTCCTATAGCAAATTGTATCATCTTACTTTTTTCGTCTAAACTCTTTATAGTATAGGGGAACTTCGAAAGTGCTCCTTGGTTGCATGATCTTAAACTGCAATCCAAAAGGTAGGTCTACTTATCTGTCAACTGGCTACCGAGTTTTATGGTATAGTCCTCTCATGCTCATATAACTACCCTCGCTAGAAATTTGGTACCAAAATAGAGGGTAGACGTCAAGTTGACTGTCGGACATAAAATTTTGTCAAATTTTCTATGGAACTTTCTATTAATGCTCCATAGCTAAACCCAAACCCATTTTGAAGAGAGAAGGGTTGGATGATGATGATGATCATCTCAAATGGAGCAGTGTGTAATCAATCACATTAGCCCAAGGTAGAATAACATAGAGGAAGTAGAGAACTTCAGAACTAATAATTGCATATTTTCCAAAGAAAAATTAGCTCGCCAATATGCAACTGATGAACCAAAAGATATCTACTCAGAAGTACTAAACTACAGTTTTTCTTACTAAAAGGAAAACTTACCAATTGTCCACGATAAACCTTCTCGATGGCTTCGCTTGCGGCACTAGCTTTCAAAAGCGCATCACTGGACGCACTAGATTCGACTTCATATCCTGAAGCACGCCACTGTGGCAGACCACCATCCAATACCCAGACCTTATCATGTCCAAATACTCGAAACATCCTAATTGGCAATCATTATAGATAAAATCAACCAAAGTTGGCACGGTCAAAGATAGCTTCATCGGGATAATGGAAGATACAGGTTAGTTCAAAATCATGAATGCTTTTCATGTTCAATACTGAATGAGTTAGAGCAGGAGGAAAATTAGCACATAACCTGCTTAGCTAGGTTGTCAACTCGCATATCGTATCGTGTATCGATTCTTGCTTGCATATCGTCTCGTGTATCGTGTTATACAATAACTCTAGGAGGTTGTCTATGTTTCTAAATCCATATAGGAACATAATGTAATATAATTTTCTCATAAATCTTTTATTTGTTTCATCTGTACATTATGTAATAGTTCCATAATCCATATTTTTTAGTATACATTACTCAAGTAAAAAAAAAAAGATACCTATCATCATATATGTATCATAACGGACCAATCGATACGTAACGAAATGGTATTGTTAAGATACTTGTCTTGTATAGTAAAATATTAACAACATAGGGGATTAGAACAACCAGCACCATGGAAATGAGAAGTACAAAAGGGTGCAACATCGACAGATAGATTGATAGAGTAACTGATATTTGTTTGCATTGCATCAAGATTTAGCTTGCTGAAAATGTAGGGACACTGGGCATTGGAAATCTGTTCAACTCTTCTCTATTTCTCAATCCTGTTTTATATTTAAAATTACCGATTTGGACAAAGCAAGGCTTGGTAAGTTCAACGGTGACTAGACAATAATAACTACATCCTTACTTTGATAAAGTGATCATATTTTCCTAGTAAAATAGTGGCTGTTAAACACATAATACTATGTGTAATATGTTGGAGTCCAGTCTGAATTTGATAAATTTTGGAGTCCAAATATGGTCAAAGATTTGATTTGATATGATTTAAAAATCTACATTAATTTGATTAGATTTTAAATTTGTATCAAATATTTAATGACCATATTTGGACGTCCATAATTGGTGTTGGGCTATTTTAGGTGTAATATGATTCTTATTTTAGGGTTTCCTATTTAGAAAATCCTATTATGACCTAAAATATGATTTCTCATTCTATTTAACCTACTGGTAAATAACAGTAGATTGCAAATGGGTGTTCACGATCAAGGTGAAACCAGATAGCACTCTTAACCGCCTAAAGACTCGTCTGGTGGCTAAAGGCTAATCCCAAATCTATGGTGAAAATTATTTTGAGACATTCTCTCCAGTTGCCGGGATGACATCAATACGCGTACTCTTGGCCTTATTGTTCGCTATAACTGGCCATTGCTTCAGCTGGATATCAAGAATGCATTTCTCCACGAGGATATTGAAGAAGAAGTGTGTGGTGCAACCTCCCGGGTTCATTGCAAGGGAGGGGTAAAATGTGTCATCTGCGGAAGGCACTCTACGGTCTCAAATAGTCACCTCGTGCGTTGTTTAGTCGATTTACACATGTTGTTACACAATTTGGCACGTGTCAATCAAAGAAGGATCATTTGGTATTCTACCGACAGATATCAGCTGGAAGGATACTACTTGGTGTCTACGTTGACGACATTGTAATCACGGGAGACGACAGCCAAGGTATTGCAGGACTGAAAAAGTTTCTGGAAGAATAATTTCAGACCAAAGATATGGGATCGTTGAACTACTTCTTGGGTATTGAAGTCACACGGGCTAAGCGGGATATTGTAGTGTCTCAAAGGAAGTATGTGTTGGACATACTAAATGATGCAGGACTGATGCAAGCCAAGGGAGCAACCTCGCCCATGGATCCAAGGACAAAGTTACTCCCAAACGAGGGGGTCCTGATGACCAATCCGGATCAGTATCGTCGAGTGGTTGGAAAACTCAACTACTTGGCGGTCATAGCTCGTCCAGACATTTCCTTCGCCGTAAGTGTTGCAAGTAGATTTATGACTTTTTCACGAGTTCCACACTGGCAGGCAGTCCACAGAATTCTGCGCTATTTAGTCCAGAATCCAGGAAAAGAAATTCGGATGAAGAATCATGAACATACTCGTATTGAGTGCTTTACCGATACTGACTGGGGTGCAAGCTTGACGGATAGACGGTCTACATCTGGCTACTCGGTATTTATTGGCGAAAACTTAGTTTCGTGGAAGAGCAAGAAGCAGAGTGTGATAGCATGGTCAAGATCAGAAGCATTATATCGAGTCATTGCTCATGGCACGGCAGAGATGTTATATCTGCAACATCTTCTATAAGAGCTGGGAGAAGAAGCAGGATCTAAAGCAGATATATGGTATGATAACCAATTTGCTATCCATATTGCTACCAATCATGTATTTCATGAAAGGATGAAGCACATTAAAATTGATGTCCACTTCGTCCGTGATAAGTATAAAAAGGGGATGATAAAGTTTCATTACGTGAGGACCGGTGATCAGATACCCGATATCTTCACGAAATCTCTTTTGGGCCATCGGATGCAATTTTTGTGTTAAAAGCTGGGTATGATTGACATCTATGCTCTAGCTTGAGGGAGGGTGTTAAGAGTATTAATAGTATTGGGCTTTAGTCCCATATCGGGTTAGAACAATAGTGAGAGGGGTTAGCCTCTCCTATATATATGTAACCCACTCTTCAATAATAATCATCATATTATTCACCTCTACACATGGGAATCAAAATAATCCAAGAAAACAACAAAACCGAGCGAAACAACCAAAATGAGCAAAGTTGTCGCGTGAGCAAAGCTAGCCTCATATGCAAGCTGGGCACAGGAAATGCAGGACGCAGGGAGTGCAGGACGCAGGGATGCAGGGTGCATGGGATGTTGGACGCACGTGATGCATGACGCACGGGATGCTAGACGTATAGAATGCAGGACACAGGGATGTAGTACGCATGGGATCTTGGACGCATGGGATGCTGGTCGCATAGCAGCCATGCGCCCAACAAGATAGGCGCATGCTGGAAGAGGTTGCATGAAGCTGGACCGCATAGGACTCCATCGTCCCAAAACAACACGAACTCCATGTAAAATGCTCCAAAAATTCGAAAACTTGTTTCCTTCATAAAATTCTCATTTTAACTCCAAATCAAGTGAAACAAAAGTCAAATCGTACGAAATTTAATTCTCCACGACATGGAACTAGTTTTCGAAAATACTATATTTTAATAAATCAAAACCAAGAAAAACTCATGGAACCATGAAACCTTAACTTTGAAACTCAGATCTACTCAAAACCGTCCATCAAAATCAAAAATTCCAAAGAACTAAAATGAAAGAGAATATCAAGAGGAACATTTTTGATCAAACACATTTTTAATTACTACACATATGAAAAATCCAAAAATTATTGCTTCACCACTTTGAGCAAGATGTACTTGCCTTGATAGCTAACAAACCTCTTCCAAGAGCCGAGTCTAGGGCTAGGGTTCGAGCTGATACTTGGGTGTGAGGGAGAAGGAAGCAAGGAAGAAGAAAGAAATAAAGTAAATGAAGAAGAATGAGAGAGAAGAGAGAAAAGCTCATATATATACTAGGGTGGGAAAATGAGGTTAGCCATAGGATCTAGTCATAACACTCCCAACCAAATCTCAACCATCTCATGAACTACAACTAGCTGGAAACCAATCAAAACAGGAAGATAAGCAGATAATCAAGAGCAACAACAATATAAGTAAATGCACAAGCAACCACATAATCAGGAGGAAAGAAAAAACTGGAGGCATACGAATAAATATGTCTCCCGAGTCAGCTAAAATAGGAACTCGTCCTCGCTGGCCTACGCTGACTCCCAAAATGGACAAGGATCAAGTCTCGAGATAAGTCGGTACCAATGACTCAGTTAAAGACATGAATCTTCCCAGGACATACCTCGTAGTCGGGACACATGACGATTATCAATCAACACGTGATAATTATCAAGCATCACGAAATATGAAGGCGAATGAGTGAGACGAGAAACTAATCTTCACTCGTCGAATATACGGAACCCAAAAGATAGATATAACTGCAGGAAACTCAAAACATACCCTCGACTCGACCTTTCTCGGCCATCTGCTCTAACATGCCAAACTCTGCTTGCTTACGTCTTGGTGTTGCTGCAACTCTGTCATGAGGATGACTCGGCTGTCGTGGCCTCTGTTGACCCAACTGTTGCTGCCTCTGATGAAACATATGTTCCTGCGTCAGAATCGGACGCTGGGCTAATGGTCGTACTGCTAGTGCTGACTCTTGATACGGAACTGCCCCTAGAGTTGGCAATGTCGGGTACTGCTGAAATGGTCCTCCTTGCCTCTGCATCTGCGGACAAGTAGCTATCATGTGGTCTGAACCCCCACACCTCAAACATCTTCCACTTGCCATCCTACACACATCCTGAGTATGGCCTCCTTTGCCACAATAGGTACAACCTACTGGATTCTCCGGGTGCTGTTGCTGACGCTGCTTCGCCTGCCGTTGCCAAGTTGGTGTCGTCACAATTGATGTCGCTGCCCCCGTGGTGCCAAATCACGAATACGAACGCCGGATGCTAGTGCTGACGTTCGTGGTACTGGTCCTCCAACTGTGCTCTGGACATGGGACCTCTTCTGTCCTCCGGTTCGTGGTACTAGTCCTCCAACTTCTCGACCAGTTAGTCAATCTGACCCAAAGAAGCCACTTGCAACCCAGTTGCGACTGTTTTGGGTGTAGGTGGAAAATGAAGAAGGTAGGGGGGGGGGGGGGGGGGGCAACAAGTGGAAGTGTCAGAGACAAGACACTCGCGGGAGCAGTTGTAGCCTCAACCAAACACTGCAATTGCCTACAGTTTCAGTGAATAGTGGCAGAAACTGGCCACTTTCAGTGAATTGACATTCCGTATTTTTACACAAGAAAAAAGATATTTCAGAAATAAACTCAATAAATTAATGTCATGACTCACAAAAGAGGTAAGGATCACATGAAAAAGAGGCGCCTGTCTGGAATTAACCTACTTCCTGCTAGCCAGTACATGACTATAAATTTAGTGTAACATCTTACTAATAGATAATATTTAGTCAGTTCTATAAAATTACTACTTATTTACTTATGAAAAAAATTAACCTATATATATATATATATATATATATATATATATATATATATATATAGTAATTTATTAATAATTATTTAATACTGTCGATACCAAAAAATCCGATACTTTGATCCGAAATACTGCCGATACCGATACTTATACAAAATGTCCGATACCGATACTTTGAACCTTGGTTATAATAGCATGCAAGAAAACTACTTCAAGTTTGGCCAAATATTTGCATAACATAAAAGCTTAAACAAAGGTAAAGTCATATTCAATTACATTCAAAATTCCTAGAGGAACTCATGAGTTCCAATTTTTTGAAACTCATCAATTACCAACCGTTAGATTAAATGCACCTAATCCCTTGATTGTAAGTTTCTAAAAATTCAAGGACCTTAATAGAAAATATCCTCCACATGTCATAATCCTATTGTAAGTTTCTAATTTGAGTTTCTGTAGTGGATCTCCAATTACATTTGCTCTTCCCATGTTTCCTATAACAGAATTAATGCTTTGGAACCATTATACAAGGTTAATAGCTTACCACCAAACACGTGCTGCACTGAATATACCCTTTCCATCATAAACAACCACACCATCTTTATTATGAATGCCAAGAGCAGAAACAGCAGCAGCAAAAGCCTCTTCTGACGGCAACATGTGTGGCAACTGATACGATTACTTGCATTAATGAACAATTATACTAAAAGTTAAAAAGAGGGGGAAGAATCAAGAATAAGGTACACTTCCCCTACTAAATCAAAATTCAAAAGCAACCGTTTTCTAATGAATTTCATCAATGAGTAATAGCTTTTGAAGAATGATTTAAGCATTTCCATATAGTCAAGCTATGAGTGCAGTGTGGTATGTTCAGAAGTTGTAACTCGAGAGATTCTAGCTTTACAACAAGGACTTGTAACAAGTGGCAAAGAAGAAAGGGATAGAGCCCCATCCAAAAGAAATTATGCTAAGCAAGGCACTTCTAAATACTTGATATATTTTCTGAAGTATCATCTAGATTAAAGTATCATCTAGATTTATTTTCTGAGCTGAGATATATCTTATTTTATATGATTGATGTTAGAATAATCAATAAAAGACAAGCTCAACTATAGCAAGAAGCAAGATATGAACAATGTTATGGCTACATAGTAGAATTGCTAATGGGCCTATGTTGCATGCACGGGAAAATAACGTCAGCATCGTGTCTGCATTCGTGCAACATAGGTGACTACATTTTATCTATCTGAAAATGTATCTATCCGATATCCGTATCGTGTCCGCATTCGTGTAACATAGGTGTCTACATTGTATCTATCTCAAAATGTTATTACCAGTATGAGTGTCCCTTATCGTGCAAAAATGCTGAGGGCACGATTCGTTAATATATGGCACCGAAATTCAACAGACTTTACCCACTGTTTGTAGGTAACTGCGAATAATTGTGCTGTGTTATCTGACGTATAGTGCATCATAGATTTTCCTACCATATTTCTATAGAAGATAAGTGGTTGGAAGAGCAGAAATCAGGCTCTTAAATTAAGGAAGTTCATTAGAATATTATTACACATTGTGTGCCATAACCTTTTCTTTTCTGCATTGTCCTCTAAAACTGATAAATACTCTCATTGTTTTAAAACTGTAGTTGGAGTTGATGGAGATTGACATATCAATCATCTGATCATCCAGTGTCCATTATCATGTCCAGCAAGTAAAACGAAAAATTCCCATTTTTTAAGGGATTACATTAATGTTAGATTCAAGTGGCCATGAAATTATAGTCTTACCAGTTGTCATGCATATCTTATTAGGAGCTTATATTTTCAGATTCATATCAAGGTCAAGCCTAAAGATCTAAGCGCTGAACATGATTCATGGCTAAGGTGCACACCGATTGATTGTTTCTTGTTTTTGCCTTTTAGCCAATCTCATGTTGGATGCATTGTGGTCATAAAGTTTCAAGTTGAAAACATGCTAATTTGGCTTAACGCAAAAAGAGATGTAAATCAGCATAAAATGCTATTAGTTATCTATCACAACCTGAAGGGAGAAAAATAGACAAGATATAGGAAGTCGACAAGATATAGGAAGTCGCCTCACATTGGAAGCACGATCTGAAATCCCATCGAAGTCAAAGAGTAATGCACCAGGTATATGAGCTACCTAATATAAGCAAACAAGTAAATGTTAATAAAATAAATTATATGAAGAATACATAGGGAAATCTCTCACAATTCAAAAAATAAATAAGGTATGTAATAGAATGGCATATTAGTCGTAAATATACATCTGCTAACCCAGGACACAAATAGCTAGGATATCTCAACTTTAATTTGTGTGATTTAGAATCTTTAACACATCAAATTCCTTCTCCTTTTGGAATACCTACCCAAGTGATAGGCCTTTCTTTCACTCTGAAACTAACTCTTCCACTCTCTCATGACCAATCGGCCACCAAAAGTAAAGTGAAGCATGAGCTTCACTCCATTCGGAATTAATTTATGCGAAAACCAATCCAAAACAGTCAAAACAAATCTTCTAGGCCAAACCCCTAAATCAAGTTTTAAGATATTCAACATTCTAAAATAATTTAGTAGTTAAGTGAGTTGCCAGACTGCAAATTTTCTCAGTTTCCTTTGACATTATATTGTGTTTAAAACCAATTTGACACGACAGATATAAGAGAATCATGTAAGAAGTAATCGGTCATAAAACCATACAATAATTAACTTTAGCGTCTACTTATCTAGAAAGAACTGAAACCACGAAGAGCTGGTAAGGCACGGGCAAGAAAAGAACAAATTGACAGGAAAAACTGAAACTTTTGGTGTACCTGATATTCTTGAAGTGGATTTTGCTCATCCAGCATGTACCAGGAGGCATCCAATACCTTAGAAACATGGAACAAGATAAAGTAAACGCAACATGCCATAGCACTAATTAGAGAAAATTAAATTATGCAAGTGCATACAATCTCTAACAAATTGGAATACTATCAGTGTAAAAATAACGTCGACAAACGGAAAAAAAAAATTGTTCTTTATATAGCTAGGGATCACGATCCCTTAGTGTCCGTTGGTAGGAGGGAAAAGTGGGAGGGAATGATGCATTTTCTCTTGTTTGGTATAGAAAGGAAAAGTGAAGGGAAGAAAATGTGGAGGGGGGTACTTTTCTCTCCTAGCCTAGAAAATTCAATTCCTCCAAAAATGGAAGAAAAAGTGGAAGTAAAAGTGGAGACTTATCATAATTTACAATTATACCCCATATGCATTATATTATTTAAAATGTGTTCAATGAAATCAAATAGTAAATAAGTGTTTTAATTGAGAATATAATTGGTAAATCTTTTTTTTTCTTACTTCCACTTTCTTTTCCATATCAAACAAAGGAAAGTGCATCAATTCCATTTTTTTATTCCTCTACCAAACACAAAAGAAGAAAATGATATTTCCTTTGGTTATAGAATCATAGATGGAAAGTATATCTCTACTATTTTTTCTTCCTTCCACCTTTCCATCCTACCTACCAAGCAGAGCCTTAAAAACTCATTCCCGTGTCTGCATATGTACAAGACATGACACACACACTTCAAATACACTTCATAAGAATAATTCGCTCTCTAATTTAATGATGTATGAATAAAAATTGGATTTTTACAGCGGAGTCGAACTAATCACCTTCACGTCCGGCTCCCTGAGATTGGAGTGCAACCAGTCGCAGGAAACCACCGGCTCGTTCCGCGACACCGACTGTACACCGGACGGAGCGGTCGAAGCGCACCGGACAAAGCGATAAGCCGGAGAGGAGACCGATGTCGGCGAGCCGGCACGAGCACCAGCTACTTCTCCTCTCTGCATAAGAAGATTATTTAGAAGAGAGATTATTTAGAAGAGTCCAAACGAAACACAAAAAATTGCAAATTTGGACCTTTAGAAAGGAAGAGTAGACGATTCTGGAGTCCTTGGCGAGAGGAAAAGAGGAGCGGACCGATGGGAACCCGGCGATGGCTCTGCTGAGAAGGGAAGATGCCATTAACGGTGGAAAATTGGAATAGGGTTTCAGCAATGGTAGTGCTGTGGAATTTGCCGGGAGCCAAGGATTTTTCTAACACAACTCGCGGCTGAAACCGAACACCACGTGTGCGGTACTGATTGGCCGGTTTTTTATTTTATTTTTTTCTTCGTTAGAGTATCTCCAACCATATTGTCTTATTTTGTATTGTAATTTTTATATGACATGAGACACAAAGACAATATTTTTACTATGTAACAAGATTATATTTACACAAGACAATGAGTTAGAAATGTGTTCTCCAATTCAAAAGTATTGAGAAGACAATAAAAACTATTTTTATCAACTTTCAACATAACTTTTTCATTCCTTTATTTTTTTATAAATATTTTTATTTATAATTTGATAAAATAAAATTAAAATATTATGAAGTTTATTGTCTAAATTTAGACAATCAATTTTATATTGTCTTTGATATGTCATTATCAAGTCAACTTCGTAACCATTTTTTTTAACTCACATAAGTGTTGGAATGCTCTTAGTAGGAATAAGGTTGGGGTAGTGGTGTCATTGAGTTTTTTTTTACCAATAGTAGGATAACATGGGACAGTCGCCCTTTTGTTTATTTTGACTTTTTCATTTTCTAAATCTCTTCCAACGCTTTGGAGATTGTATATATATATATATATATATATATATATATATATATATATATATATATATATGAAAATTTTACTGTTATTTTGTACACGTCCCCTTTTTATTTTTATTTACTTTATAAAGCTCGATTATTAGTTAATGCAAAATTATCCTAATTGTTTATTTAGAAATTAAATTCATTTAATCTTCTATATGTTGTCTTTTGATTGTTCTCTTAAGTAAATGTTAATCTTCCTACTAAAGAAAAAATAGTTATTTGTATTTATCCTCCATTTGCTAATCATAATTCTATTATCATCATTCTTAAATTAATTACTATAACCTCAATTCATGTATTTAGCAAATATTTTTTTATTTATCCTTCTTCCACTATTTAACACTAATTTGGGAGATATTACTAATAAAATTAAAAGTGAGGATAATAGAAATATGATTAGCAAATGTGGGGAGGGGATAAATACAAATAAATCAAAGAAGATTGATTTAGCATCCTCTTATTGGGCTCGACTATCCACACCCAATGACCTACTAAGCACACCCCATATAATTTAAGTTAAAAAATAGATTCATGTTAAAAGACCCATATACCCACATGACCTACTAAGCACACCCCACCAGCCTCCCTCCTACATACTAGTCATTTTCTTCTTCCTTATTTAATTTTCACCTTCTCTAATCCAACCCAAAAACCCAAAAACCCAAAAATCCTAAAATCCTATATTAAAATTGTGAAGAAGGCATCATGGAGGAAGAAAGTCCACTTCAAAGACACAATATACGTTCTCTCTTTACGTAATTTCTTGATTTGAAGTAGTGTATGAGAAGTGTTGGACAAAAAAAAACTGCGATGAGCACGACCAATATTGGTAGAACGGACCACTGTCGGTTCTACCTGTATTGGCCGAACATTTCAGTAGCAGTTCGATTGGTAAAGGTCGAACAGGACATGTATAGTTCAAACAATGATTGTCGAACATGTCGGTTAGTGTCCGACCTGTATTTGCCGAACATAAGAAGGACCAAACACGTGATCTTTCGTTCGACACACTATGGTCGAATCTGACAATAATGTTCGACTGTTGTGGGTCAAACATCATTATGTGCACTCAACAGACCAGGCTCGAACATAACTGTGAATATACCCAAAAAAAATTAAAATTTGTCTCGTTTTAACAAGAATTTAAGGGATTCGAAACCCTAGCAGTGATCCTCAATGAAAATAATACTCATTTTGAACTAGTTAGGGTGTTTGAAAGGAGGGGACCGGTTAGGTTTGGAGAGAGGAGAGAGGAGAGTGGAGAGGGGAGCGGTTGGGTTTGGATAGAGGAGGGTAGAGAGAGGATCGGTTGTAAGGGTGTGCGGTATGCTTAGGAATGATGATAAGTTTTAGGTTATAATAGAAAATGGTATTTTGGTCATGTGGTGGGGGTGTACTTAGCATTTATGTTAATTTTATTCATTTAAAATGGGGTGTGCTAAGTAATACATGGTGTGTGTACTCTTATTTGATGCATGTTTAATGTTATCATCAATATGTGTGGTTTAAACTTTTTAGCACATAATGCCACATATTTTTTAGTAAATTTTGCTTTGTGATGGGATGCTTTACTTTAAGATTCATGGTGCTAAAATGAAAAGGTTTAATTAGGGACATAAAAGAGATTGGTTCTTGGAAGTAAGGATGTGCATCAGTTGGTGGTCGACCAATTTAATCACAACCATAGTCAAATCAAAATTATTCAATTGTGAAATAATGACAGTTGAATCAAACCAATCAGCTGGTCGGTTCAATTTGAAACCAATCGACTTGGTTCAGTTTGGTTCAGCTCGGTTGATCAGTTTTGTATTATAACACAACATATTTAAAATAAAAAATCAAATATTTTGAGCAATCATTTGTCACATGTTTGCTAATAATTTATTTTCGTCATTTTATTATTCCATCTTCAACAAACATAAGAACTCATTTTCATCATTCTATATCCAATAAATAATAATAAATTGTCTAAAAATAACAAACAACAAAGAAAATAATATAAATACATAAGGTCCATCAGTTGATCGGTTTGGTTCGACTTTATCGATTTTTGATATTATCAATCTATTAACATGTCATGCCCCAAAACCAGAATACTGGAGAACGGGAGCTGACAAAGTCAGCTACGTATACCAGAGTACTCCAGTACCCCGAGATACGGTCACGGCTGTGAATAGACATGGGGGTTAATACTACAAGCCATCAGCCAATCTAGGTCAAAGTAATCCTAGTGTCTCAATCACAAGCAGGAAAGTCACAATATATAAGAAATATGATAATCAAAAGCAAAATAGCAGAGCATCCCAAACCATATATACATAGCTGATTATGAAGCTAGTAATACAAGATGAAGAACTAGCAAGAGTGTAAGTCATACATGATCAAACCTAGCTAGAATATCTTAATCATGTTATGCCTAGTAAGTGATATAACAAGTCCAAAATACGAGCTAACAGGTGCTCGGGACTAAACGTCATAAAAGAACATGTATAATAAGCAAGAGAACAAAGTAGGAACCCACTCAATCGGTCTGGTGCTCGCGTGGTCACCATCCTCGAAAATGTATGGAAGATTCTCTTGCTCTGCTACCGGATCTGGCCAAGCAAAACAAGTGGGGTCAGACCCCAAATAGCAAGTACCATAAAGGAGGTCGAACTAATGAACTAAAACCAGCAATACAACAAAGAACTACAATATCCTAAGCAACATATAACGATCAGGTCATAATGTAAAGTGCACCGAAAAACAAGAAAATAAAATAGGAAATATGTAAAAAAAATTGGACGGGGACATGTACGGGATCATGCAAGGTGAACATATATGGGATCATGCAAGGTGAACATAGGCATATAAGTAAACTGGGCACATGTAGCATATATAGTAAAGGCAAGAAAAGTAAACAATAACATAACTAGTACAATGTCAGGATCATGGCAAAGAAAATATGTAAGGAACAATGCATATATAAAATAAAAGGGCATACAAGATAATAGACAGGAGTTCACCGCGACGGGTCACTATCAGGCAGGCAAGATAATATAAGATAAGACAATACAAGGACTCCATCCATCAATCATGGCCTAGCAAGAAGTACGGCTTGCTACATTAGCTAACTAGGGTTATTACAAGTCCTAATTACTAACAAGATACAATAATCGAGAATTTCTATTGTTGCATGCCCTATAGTCTGTCCAAGATGTCCAAACGAAACAAAGATATACTGGTGCCCCACTCAACGGTGTGCTAGAAGTGTGCCCTACTCGACGACAGGCTATAAATCTATTCTGGATGACGGCAAGATAATGGGACTGCATGAAACCTATAGATTCTCCCCTCCCGATGCTCTAATAATTTGAAACTAGTCATTAATCCTTAGCCGTTTGTTTCAGGATCCTGGGTGTGGCATTCCATAAAATCCATTCTAGACATGATGTTCCCCGCAGGGATGATTAGACAAGACAATATTTTGACAAGTACAAGCACAAGACTATATGAGAATACAACCAAACTGTTATAGGCATGAAGAATGTGTGCTATAACAAGCCATAATAAGTAATATACATGTCAAGAATCGGGAGTGCACCACTATGGGTCATTATCAGGAATAGACAGGTCTGAACAGATGTATAATGGGTAGGTATCCACAAAGCTCTACACGGCAAGTGTATAATGGATACGTGGCCCCAAAACTATACATATGTCAAGTCAAGTATTAGGAGTACACCATGAAGGGTCACTATCAGGAATTTATAGGACAATGTATAATGGGTAGGCACCCCAAACTATACATGAAGTCGGGACTGGGTCGGGTAAACATAATAGACAAGTGGAGCTGAGAAAACAAGAAAATATATACATGCAATATGTGCGCAAGTGCCAAGCAAGAAAGGCCAAGAAAGTACAATAAAAAATAAAAGGCATGCAAAAGAGTACATGACCGATATACCGTTGGTATACTATAGTATACCATTGGTATGTCGTCTAAGGCAAATCTAGGAAGACAAGAAGAACGAGTCAGGGTAATATGTATGTCGTCGGTATACTCCAGTATACCGTCGATATGCCGGACAAGAGATAGCAAAAATACAGCAAGTTTTGGATTCCAACAAATTGGTATACCGTCGATATGCCAGTCTAAGTCACAGCAGGTTCTAGGATTCCAAGTCGGGCCAAATCGGTATACCATCGATATACACCAGTATACCGACGGTATGCCAGTTCCCATAGACAATTCTAGGGAAGTCAAATCAAGAAGGGTATTTCGGAACTGAAATTACGTTCTGAAACTTAACAGAAACTGGTCTAGCGAGATGTCAAGTCTAATGGCAAGTCTCATATAGAATATATACTAAGTCGCATGGCAAACACTCCGGTTATCGTTTTCGACATCGAGTTTCCTAACTAGTGAATATCAAGATTTCTACAGAAAAGTCAAAACCAAGCCCAAACCAATTTCTAAAACTAGACCATAGCGGAAAATTACTAGAGAAACATATTTAATAAAGCAAGTTCCATTAAATTCTAAGCACAAAAAATCAAAGAAAAATGAATATGGTAATAAAGCACTTTGTTCAAAAGTTTGGCAAGATGTAGTTGCCTTAAGTCAAGCTCTCAGCCTAAACCTTCAACTCCACCACCAAGAGGGGTTTAGAAACCACACTCTTAGGCCTCAAGACCAAGCTTCTAGCTTCCGCGAGAAATAGAGATGAAATAAAGAAGTAAAGAAAGAAAAGTGAGAGGAGAGAGAAAATTAATTCATATATATATATATATATATATATATATATATATATATATATAAGAGGTGATTTAATCGTGACCGTCCGATCTGCCTCATCAGCGATCCAAGTCCCGAGATTAAATCAATCTCGTCCACTCAAAACAAAACAAAAAACCAATGGATAATAGAAAGTATCGAATACTATTTACGAAATATTTCAAAAATATCTCAAAAGCAAAACAAATATCTGTCGAACGGTATGCCGCCGGTATGCCGGAGCGTACCGCCAGTATGGAGGTCAGGTAGTAAAGTTTCAGTTTTGAATTTTTTTTTGAGATTCCACCAGACCAAACAAAATATGACATAAATACAATATAAAATACTTATCCATATACCAATACAGATACAGTGAGACAAGTCTCACAACTCTCCCCTCCTTAGAAAAAATTTCGTTCTCGAAATTTTAATAAGGCTCTAAATCCAAACAATACAATCCATAAAATATGCTATCAAGAACTAAGAAGAAAACTCATATAACTATAAAATCCAAACAAATAAAGGGGACAGTGAATATAAAAGCAATTAACTACCACAAACAATTAACACACAAGATAGGATAAGATACCGAGGACACAAAATAAGTATACCTCCTAAGTCGAACAAATGCAGGTAACGAGCACGGATATCGTCCACGCGCTCCTGCGTCGACTCACCTGGTGAGTGATGACCACAAGAAACTTGAACTAGTCGGATAGGCCGGTTCTTGAGAACCTTCTCCCTCCGGTCCAAAATAGATACGAGCCTCTCCTCATACGATAGGTCGGTACCAACGACCAACTCCGAATGATCTAGGACATGGCTCGGATCCAAAATATATCGACGTAACTGAGATACGTGAAAGACATCATGTACCTCATAAAGCGACAACGGAAGAGATAATCTATAGGTGACATCTCCCATGCACTCAAAAATATCGAATGGACCGATAAATCTAGGACTAAGCTTTTTTCGTACTCCGAATCTGATAACTCCACAGGTAGGCAAAATCCTAAGAAATACGTGGTCGCCGACAGAGAACTCAAGATATCGCTGATGCGAATCTGTCCAATAATGCTGACGATCCTGAGCTACTCTGAGATGCTCTCTGATCTGCCTGATAATCTCAACCGATTGAGCTATCATTCTGGGCTCAAGCATCTGTCTCTCGCCAATATCATCCCAAGCTAAGGGTGATCTACATCTCTTGTCATACAATGTCGAAGGGTGTCATCTGAATGCTCACCTAGAAGCTATTTTTGTAGGAGAACTCTACTAAGTGTAAGTGATCTTCCCACGAACCATCAAAGTCTAAAGTGCACGATCAAAGCATATCCTCTAAGGTCTGAATTGTACCCTCCGACTGACCATCTGTCTGCGATTGATAAACTAAACTGTGTAGTGCCTCAAATTCTGATCCGACCGGGATGTGCACTATGTAATTGGGCTTGTGGCTAGTCCGTCTGAGTCATAGTTTATATCTTCGGCATCTTCTTGCCACGGACGAAATGCGATGATCCTTTCCAACTCATGGAAATGCCTCTATTGAAACAAGTCCAATAGTTTTCGTACTTTATGCTTGGTTTTCTTGATTACTGCTTTGGAATTTTAATTTGGTGTTGCTTTCGATTTGCTTGGTTTTCGCTGCTAGTTTTATCGTTTGGAGCTTTGATTCTTGGGAAGTTCGACAGAAAGGATAGGCAAGATTTCTAACTCGGTGCTCGTGCTATTGCAGGTCCGCGTAAATAACGTTTGATTGTCGCTAGGCGGGACTCCTTGTTTTAGCATTTTTCCCTTAACCAGTGAGTGGTTCGGACCCTTCTTTCCTACTTCTTTATGCCCACATCTCTAATGTTTCAAACGTTCAATAGATGATGCCCGGTTGGACGCCTAGAAAATCCTTAGCCACAATGCATGCCCGCCACTAAGAAAGGAACATGGGATATGTAGACTAACTTAATTATATGCTTGCACTCCTTATAACTTGAGCTTTTTTGTAAAGAAAATTGGTTGTTGGTTACAGGCTGGTGCCTCGGATAGAGTTTGGACCTATGGGATACCAAAAATCGAAACTCGGCTTAAGAAAATATGAACTGTTGCATGAGAATATATTGCTGCTTTACTTCTTCTGTTTTATTTCAATGCATTGTATGATATATGAATTGTTCATGCATTTGCATTGTCTGGGACAACTTGTGCACAAGGTTTGGCTTTCCTCGAAACGGTATTTCGGGACACTGGAACCGTATCGACCTGGGGGGAATATTTGATCATGCTATTTGCGATGCATTACGGGACCTTCAGCAGGGCTTGCTATCTGGGCTAACAGGGCACGCTGCAATGCTTGGAATAAGTCCCTAAGGTGTCGATTACACCAATGACCGCATAGAATAGAACACATTCTAATTTATTGTCTTGTGCAGATGGTAAGTATACTTGTGTTTCGTTGCAGGGAAGGCGTGCATCGGTTGAGTAAGCAACCGGTGTACTGGTTGGATTCAATGTTATTTTATTCCTATCAAAACATGCAACTGATATGAATTAAATTTACTTACTTCTCTATAGAAAGATCATCTTAATGCATGCTCGCCCCTAATAAGCTAGTATCAATTTAGTCAAGTGGGTTCATCCCGCTCACCAGTACAAGTTGAGTACTGATCCACGTTGTGGGCAACTATTTCAGGCACTCAGGCAGTGCAACGCTAGTGGATAGATGATGAGGATTTAAGAGCACCTCTATTTTGAAGTATAGTTGGAGTCAGTTCATTTTGGAGGCTTGGACTTTCAATCTATACAAGGGCGTAATATATGAATGACGTGGGCTATCTGATGGAGCGCACCCTGCCTTTTGAGTTATCTTTTGTAATGCAAATCAAGTAGCCGAGAGGCGCATCAAATGTAAACTCTATGTAAATTACTCTGAATTATCAATGAAAAGTATGTTTCTTCATATACTTGTGTTCAAATATCTGTGAATGTGTTTTCTAAATTGTGTTTCAAAAATGGGTTTCTATCACTGTACGTTCTTGCCTTGTGCGAGCGTAACTCCAGGCTTGCACGGCATCACGCCCCAGCGAGGACGATCGGTTCCGTAAAGGATCCAGCGAGGACAATTGACCCTTACGGGATTGGGGCATGAAATATTGGTATCAGAGCACGGCTTCACTTTTTTGGCATTTCAAAAGATAATATAGGAGTTTAATGCGCCTCTCAATTGAGTTGCATTTGGCATCCGCTGCATGAGATGAGTCGCCTATACAATGAGCCCATAGATGTAAAATTTATTATTTTTGGAGTGTTAACAAGATACTCTCTTTTGTAGCAATGGCTAAGAAAAATACTACCGCTGCAAGCAGTGCTCAGCCCATCCAGAGCGATCAGGCAAGTTCTGGAGAATCCGGAGGAGCGGGTTCAGTCGATATGGCATAGCGGCTTATGCATCTCATGGAGGTGCAGCAACAACTAGCCGCCACTCAACAGGCACAAATTTAGGCGCAGTTCACTGCTCATCAGAAGCAGATGGATACCATGATGCAATTGATTGCATCCTTGGTACCCAACAACGGAGGAGCTACAGTGACGCTTGTCACGCCGTCGGCTGTGGCGGTAGAGGATGAGTCAGAAGAAATACAGCCTCCAGCTAGGGATACTTGTCGACCAGCAGAGTTCACCAAAATGCATCCACCAACATTCAACGGGCGAGCAGAACCGGATGTGGTAATGGGATGGATTGCAAAGCTGGAGGGACTCTTCAACTTGGTTGGCATTAAGGGGTCCAAAAGAGTGGCTTGTGCATCGGTTCAACTGGAACTGCGTGCGCACGATTGGTGGGAAGCCACTAAGCAAGGGATTTATGATGTCAATCCCAACTACAAAATCACCTGGGAAATGTTCAAATCTGTCTTTATTGAACAATATATTCCCCGGACCGTGCGGCAACAGAAATAAGCGATTTCAGCAATCTTGTACAATAAAGTATATTTGTGGATGATTATGATTCAGTGTTTGCTAGACTGGCCAAATTTATCGGGCACTTCTTGCCTAACCAGCAGGCGTGGTGCTACCACTTCCAGAAAGATTTGAATGATAATTTGCGTAGGAACATCATCAATCAGAAATATCAAACATACAGAGAATATTACGAAGCTATCCTGAATAGCGAACGAAACTTTGGGCACAATCCACCAAAGGTCGATGTGCAAACCTCCCGTACCAACAACAACAACAAGAGGCCTCAGGAAATGGGAGGGTTTGGAGCGTAAAAGCGTCCGCACACATCCGAACACAGGGGTCCGCCCCAGGCACCGTACTGCCATAGGTGCGACAAATTAGGACATTGGGTGAATGAGTGCCGAGTTGTTGGGTGCTTCAAATATGGTCGTCTGGACCATAAGGCTTTTGACTGCCGAGATCCCAGACCGATTGTCAGGCCACAGCTGAATCAGAACAACGGGAATTAGAACAACGGGAATCAGAATAGGGGCCTCCAGCAAACGGTGCCAATGATGTGCCAATGAACCCACGACGCCAGGGTGCTCAAGGCCGAGTCTATGCACTGACTCGGAACGAGGCATCCGTCTTCGATACAGTTGTGACAGGTACCTTACTTTACCAAGAATTGTCCGCTAGAGTCTTATTCGATTCAGGTGCTACGCATAGTTTCATATCTGCTGATTTTACTGTTGAGTATAAATTAGCTTCTACTCCTTTAAATATGAATCTTTGCGTGAGTACCCCTTCGGGAGTCGACATGCCCGCCCATGCGATCTGTAGGGACGGTTAAATTTGTATTGGAGGAAGGAAGCGTTCCTTAGATGTCATTGTGCTAGACATCAAGGATTATGATATTATTCTCGGAATAGACTGGTTAGGTTCTTGCCATACAACAATCGAGTGCGCGGAGAAGCGAGTCGTATTTCATCTACCCGACGAGGAAGACTTCTACTATTCGTGCAGTGCTGCACCGAAGACGGCAATGGTGATATCAGCAATTTCGGCTAGGCGTATGTTGCATTCGGGTTATGAAGGGTACTTAGCCTCTGTTCGAGATACCCTACAGAAAAGTGCAGATGCAGTCCAGGCTGAAGTTATAGCAGATTTCCTTGACGTGTTCCCGGACGAGCTGCCTGGAATGCCTCCTGATCGTGAGATCGAATTCTCTATTGACACATTTCCGGATTCGCGACCGATATCGAAGGTACCTTATCAAATGGCCCCAGCAGAGCTGAAGAAACTGAAGGTACAGTTACAAGATCTGTTGGACCGAGGATACATTCGTCTAAGCGTTTCTCCATTGGGCACTCCGGTGCCGTTCGTGAAGAAAAAAGATGGATCCATGCGGCTGTGCATTGACTACCGAGAACTGAATAAGGCTATAGTGCGGAACCAGTACCCATTGCCAAGGATAGATGACTTGTTTGACCAACTACAAGGTGTAACAGTTTTCTCTAAATTTGATCTCAGGTCAGGCTATAACCAGTTGAAAATCAAATCTGATAATGTTTAAAAATCTGTATTCCGAACCTGATACGGATACTATAAATTTCTTGTAATGTCGTTCGGCTTGACGAACGCCCCTGCAGCTTTTATGGATCTGATGTACCATATATTTTAGCCATTTGTGGATAAGTATGTGGTCGTGTTCATTGACGACATACTAATCTATTCCAAGAATGAGATGGAGCACAAGGAACACCTGAAGATCGTGCTGCAAATATTACGAGAGCATCAGGTGTTCGCTAAGCTCAGCAAGTGTGATTTCTGATTGAACAGCATGGCATTCCTTAGACATGTCGTCTCGGCAGCAGGCATCGTCGTAGACCCGAAGAAGATAGAGGCGGTGGTGGACTGGAAGCAACCTACGTCAGCCAACGAAGTTCTAAGCTTTCTAGGTCTAGCGGGATACTACCATAGGTTAGTGAAAGATTTTTCCAAACTGGCCTCGCCTTTGACTCGCCTTACTCAGAAAGGGATTGTATACAAATAGGGTGATGACTGCGAAGCTAGCTTTCGGGAACTTAAGCGACGTCTCATTTTAGCTCTAATTCTTGCACTTTCGGATATGGTAGAAGAGTTTCAGATATACAGTGATGCTTTGGGACTTGGCTTGGGGTGTGTGCTCATGCAAAGGGATAAGGTAATATCGTACGCCTCTAGACAACTGAAGCCGCACGAGAAAAACTACCCGACACATGACTTGGAATTGGCGGCAATTATATTTGCACTGAAGTTGTAGCAGAATTATCTCTATGGTATTACTTACAAAATCTATACAGACCACAAGAGCCTCAAGTATCTATTCACCCAATGAGAACTGAACCTCCGGCAGCGGTGCTGGCTAGAACTGATTAAGGACTATGACCTGACGATCGCATATACACCGGACAAGGGAAATATCGTTGCTGATACTCTGAGTTGAAAGCATGTAGGCTCGTTATCCATGAACAACCATTTACTTCAGGATCTAGAGGCGATGGGCATCGAGTTTCAAGTTTGGCACCAAGGAGTGCAGCTGGCACCACTCTATCTTGAACCGAGTTTATGTGATAGAATCAAATCTGCTCAGGAGGGCGATCAGTTCCTAACGAAAGTACGTGGGCTGATCTCGGCAGGAAAGATGTTTGACTTTGTGGCAGGCAAAGATGGGGCCTTACAGATGAAAGGAAGGCTATATGTTCCTAGCGACCCAGTACTCCGAAGGAAAATTATGACAGAGGCACACTATGCGAAGTATTCCTTGCATCTGGGGAGCACCAAGATGTATATGGACTTACACAGGACCTTCTGGTGGCACGGTATGAAACGGGATATGGTGACCTTTATGTCACAGTGCATGGCCTATCAACAGGTAAAAGCTGAGCATCAGAGGCCCGACGGGGAGCTACAGAACCTCGCTATTTTCGAGTAGAAATGGAACAACATCACTATAGATTTTATTGTGGGATTTTCGAGGATGTCGCGGGGGCATGATGCGATTTGGGTCATAGTTGATCGTTTAACCAAATCAGCCCACTTCCTCCCTATGAAAGTTACTTGGAGCGTCGATAAGTTATCACAGATTTACATAGACGAGATTGTTCGATTACACGGGGTACCTGCCTCAATCATCTCTGATCGTGACTGACATTTCTTATCTTATTTTTGGACTAGCCTACTGTCTGCTTTGGGAATCAAGCTAAAGTTCAGTACCGCATAACACCTCCAGACTGACGGACAGACAGAAAGGATAAATCAGATACTTGAAGATATGTTACGGCTGTGTGCAATCGATTTGAAGACTAGTTGGGACACGCATCTTCCGTTGGCGGAGTTCGCATACAACAACAACTACCAATCGAGCATCCATATGGTACCGTATGAAGCACTCTATGGGCGCAAGTATCGATCTCTAATTTGTTAGGATGAAGTCGACGAGCGGCAGGTACTCGGGCCAGAGCTGGTGGAGCAGGCAGTTGAGAAAGTTTGTTTAATTCGGGAAAGACTCCGCACTGTGCAGAGCTGACAGAAAAGCTATGCCGATGCTCATCGTAGACCTTTGGAGTTCATGGTCGGGGATCATGTCTTCTTGAAAGTGACACCGATGTGTGGAGTGACGTGTTTCGGCATGAAGGGCAAACTAAGTCCCAGGTTTGTTGGCCCCTTTGAAATACTGGAACGAGTGGCAGTTGTGGCATACCGAATTGCACTACCTCCCGCCTTGGCTGAAGTGCATGACGTATTCCATGTTTCTCAACTTCGGAAGTATGTGCATGACTCGAGTCATGTGGTTAGCTTCGAACAATTGGAACTGCGCACGAACTTGTCATACTCAGAGGAGCCCGTGTAGATTCTGGATCGTAAGGAGAAAGTGCTTCACAACCGTATAATATCCTTGGTTCGTGTGCTGTGGCAGGACCATTCAGTTGGAGAATCAACTTGGGAAATGGAGTCAGAGATGAAGGAGAAGTATCCTTCATTGTTCATTCAGTCGGAGGTAGGGCCTTGTTCTTAAGTTTTGGGACAAAACTTTTTTCTTAGTGGTATATTATGTAGTGGCTCAAATCCTGATCCGGCCGGGATGTGCAATATGTAATTGGGCTTGTGGCTAGTCCGTCTGAGTCATAGTTTAGATCTTCGACATTTTTTTTCCACGGACGAAATGCGATGATCCTTTCCAACTCATGGAAATGCCTCTATTGAAACAAGTCCAATAATTTTCGTGCTTTGTGCTTGGTTTTCTTGATTGCCGTTTTGGGATTTTGATTTGGTGTTGCTTTCGATTTGCTTGGTTTTTGCTGCTGGTTTTATCGTTTGGAGCTTTGATTCTTGGAGAGTTCGACAGGAAGGATATGCAAGAATTCTAACTCGGTGCTCGTGCTATTGCAGGTCCGCGTAACTGACGTTTGATCTTCGCTGGGCGGGAATCCTTGTTTCAGCATTTTTCCCTTAACCAGTGAATGGTTTGGACCCTTCTTTCCTACTTCTTCATGCCCACATCTCTAATGTTTCGAACGTTCACTCGATGATGCCCGGTTGGATGCCTAGGAAATCCTTAGCCATAATGCATGCCATCCACTAAGAAAGGAACATAGGATTTATAGACTAACTTAATTATATGCTTGCACACCTTATAACTTAAGCTTCTTTGTATAGAAAATTGGTTGTTGGTTATGGGCTGGTGCCTCGGATAGAGTTTGGACCTACGGGATACCAAAAATCGAAACTCGGCTTGAGAAAATATAAACTATTGCATGAGAATATCTTGCTGCTTTACTTTTTCTGTTTTATTTCAATGCATTGTATGATATATGAATTGTTCATGCATTTGCATGGTCTAGGACAACTTGTGCACAAGGTTTGGCTTTCCTCAAAACGGTATTCTGGGGCATTGGAACCGTATCGACCCAGGGGAAATATTTGATCGTGCTTATCACGATGCATTGCGGGACCTTCAGCAGGGCTTGCTACCCGGGCTGACAGGGTGCACCGCAATGCTTAGAATAAGTCCCAAAGGTCTCGATCACACCAATGACCGCATAGAATAGAACACATGCTAATTTATTGTCTTGTGCAGATGGTAAGTATACTTGTGTTTCGTTGCAGGGAAGACGTACATCGGTTGAGTAAGCAACCGGTGTACTGGTTGGATTCAATGTTATTTTCATTCCTATCAAAACATGCAACTGATATAAATTGAATTCACTTACTTCTCTATAGAAAGATCATCTTAATGCATGCCCGCCCCTAATAAGCTAGTATCGATTTAGTCGAGTGGGTTCATCCCACTCACCAGTACAAGTTGAGTACTGACCCACGTTGTGGGCAACTATTTCAGGCACTCAGACGGTGCAATGCTAGTGGATAGACGAGGAGGCGTTAGGAGTACCTCTATTTTGAAGTATAGTTGGAGTCATTTTATTTTGGAGGCTTGGACTTTCAATCTATACAAGGGCGTAATGTATGAACGACGTGGGCTATCTGATGGAGCGCGCCTGCCTTTTGAGTTATCTTTTTTAATGCAAATCAAGTAGCCAAGAGGCGCATCAAATGTAAACTCTATGTAAATTACTCTGAATTATCAATAAAAAGTATGTTTTTTCATATACTTGTGTTCAAATATTTGTGAATGTGTTTTCTAAATTATGTTTCAAAAATGGGTTCCTATCACTGCACATTCTTGACTTGTACGAGCACAACTCCAGGCTCGCATGGCATCACGCCCCAGCGAGGACGATTGGTTACATAAAGGATCCAGCAAGGATGATTGACCCTTATGGGATTGGGGCATGACAAACTGAACCTCAGACGGGTGCCTAAACTCTGTTGAAGAATCTGCCAGAAATGGAAAGTGAGTCTGGAATCCTTGTCTGAGACTATGCTAACTGACACTCTATGTAGTCTATCAATCTGCCTCATATTCATCTCTGCTAGCTGCTCAGTAGACTGACCAACCTGAAAAGGTAGGAAGTGGGCAACCTTCGTGAGTCGATCTACTATCACCTAAATGGCATCTCTACCAGCAGGGGATTTAGGAAGACCAGTGACAAAGTCTATAATAATGTGATCCCATCTCCACTCCTGAATCGGTAAAAGCTGAAGTAACCCAACTGGTCTCTGATGCTCAGTCTTAACCTACTGACAAACTAAACACCGAGAGATAAATTATGCTATCTCCCTCTTCATCCCATTCTACCAGAAGTGCTGATGAATATCACGGTACATCTTAGGGATGCACACATACGAGTCAAATCGATCAAATCAAACCGGACCAAACCAAATCGATCAGTTTTTAATCGAACCGATGGTCCGATCGGATTGGTTCGGTTGGACTTTTTAAATAACCGACCGATTTGGTTCGGCTACGGTTTGATCATTCCAGAAACCATTTCAAACCGAACCGAATCAAACCCACTACTAACAATAATAATTGGCTTTTTATGGATTTATTTGCTTATATTTTAATATCCTTCACCCTGTACTGTGTGATACTTTGTTTGTGTAAGTCAACTTCATGTCTAGACATGAAGCTAGTCACTGCTCCTACCATTAGAAATTATGAGGACAAGGTTTGTTATATGAATGTGTGAGAAGAAATGTGTGATTGCTAAATTTCAGCATTATGACGCGGTAATTGGTACTATTAAAAATTATGTCGTAAAAGACTTTGGGAATCGAATGTACACTTTTTTGCAGGATTTGCAGATATTTATGTCTAGGGATGTGGAATTCCTTCTGGGTGATCTTCGTGGCAAAATTGTTCCTACCTTATATTCTCATTTTAAATCAGAGCAAAGAAGGTCAATATATGATGTCCAACCAGTGCATAAAATCCTTGATATATACTGAGAGCATGCCTATTCAGTGAATCATTGGTTTTGTTCAACCTAGTGGAACAAACAAGGGATGAGATTGTTATGGTGGTTGTTGCTAAGCCTGCACATTTGTCCTAAACTCAAACAAAACATGCATTCCTAGCTAGATTTCTCCTGAATGGCAGCAAGATGGCAAGGGCAAACTTGTTTCCACTGGTCAACACTGTATATATTGGAGAGCATATGTTTCTCCCATGGGTTTGGAGACTTACTATGTAGCTCAGGGAGATATAGGTTGTCAAAAAGCTATACTTGCTGACATAATATTTTGTGATCAAAACCGATTAACCGAGCCAAATCAAACCGAACCAAGTTGGTCGATTTCAAAACTGAACCGACCAGTTGAATGGTTTGGTTTGACTGTGATTATTTTCAAACCGATTAACTTTGGTTCGACTTTGGTTGAGACCAAATAGGTCGACCACTGACCTATGCACACCCCTAATACATCTTCATCCCCCTGGATGGGCTGAGTAGTGGGAACTATGGGCCTCTGACATAATCTCGTGCATAATATCTCCACTTGGCACACAAAGTTGACTCATGAACCTGAGAGTCCCATCCTCGTGAATGCTTAACTCTGCCTGGCGTCCTTCCTCACACTCTGCCCGACGTCCTTCCTCACACTCTGCTCTGAGTCGCTGAATCCTGGAATCACCTGATTATGCTGCCCTGATCCTCTCTACTATAGTAGACTGTACCTGCAATCCTGCCATCAAGCCTATATCATCAGGTAACACCACCTTGATACCCATCTCCTGAATATCCTCCAGGATGTGATGCTGCTCCGTCAAGAAGTAAGCTCCTGCTCTCCTGCTCAAAGCGTCTGTAACGACGTTGGCCTTCCTTGGATGATACTGAAGATCAATATCGTAATATGTCGGTAACTCTGGCCATCTCCTCTACCGCATGTTGAGGTCCCTCTACGTGAACACATACCTCATGTCACGACCCGATTCCGTAGAATCGTTGGGGCGTCCCCCGAATCGTGATGCCGTGCGGGCTTGGGGTTGCGCCCGCACAAGGCTAAAGTATTTTGCATAGCAAGCACATATTCAGAGTACGCAGATAAATTAAAACACAGATTTGAAACATGGAAAAGTTCTCTTTATTGATAATGAACATCTATTACAAACTCCTGAACGAGTCAGCTAATATGCCGAACGGCTTACAAAAGTGTTGACTCAAAATGAGATAGCAGTCCTGTACATTATATCCCTTTACTAAACTTCAAAAGATATAGACCTCCAGGCTGGAGGACGGCTTTGCCACGAAGTTGCATTTGTGTATGAAGAGTTGCAAGCTTCTGGCTCCAAAATGCTTTAAAGGGCGCGGTGAAGATGCGCCAACAGCTGGACTGGATCGGGAAGACGACTTCGGCTCCTCGCTCGGTTCGTCTTGGTGCGGAGAACCTGTTTCAACGAGGGTCAGCATGTCGAAACATACTGGTGAAGGCGAGCTAGCCAAACCATACCAATCAATATGTTGTTTTTTTTAATGAAGCATGCATATATGTGGGTTTCTATTCTTGTCTTAGTTCATTTACAAGTAAGTAGCATATAGAATTTACTGAAATAAACGTGCCACCGTTCGGTAGATTTTACCTGCCCATCTGAATTACTTGCACAATACTTACCATGCCTTCCCTGCCACGAAGACACAAGTTAGTTTGCAACAGGTTTAAATATACACGTTGGGATCACTGGCTGGAAGCTATTATGGACAATAGTCATTGACGAGGATGTTTGCAACGAAAGCACGTGGTGCGCTGCAAGCATCCCGTCAATCACGTAAGACTAAACGTTGGGTTCCGCCCGGACCGGATCGGTGCCAGTGCCCCAGCGACCGTCCGCGAAACCATTTACCTTGTGCACAAGTTGTCCGTGATCGATCGTTCATAACACGTTAAATATTATGCAGTTGAGGCAGCACGTTGTACAAGACAAGTTACATTGCATGATTCGTTTTGCATAGCCTCCTTGAATAATTTGTGCTTAACTCAATTATAGAAGAAGATGAATTCTAATTAAAATTGAAGCATATATAGAACATTCCAAGCGAACAAGCATGCAAGTAAGTAACCGTTCACGAGTTTGATTGACAAGCAGTATTAACCAAGTCTATTCTCTTTTATCTTGGTTTTTTTTATTATTACTTGGTATCGTTTGATCGGGGCAAGGAAGATTGCAGATTTTAGGGCATGAAGCTTGGAAGCAGGGCTAGCTAATCGGGTTGGTAGCCACTCACTTAGATTTTAGAAGGGAAAAGGAAAGAGGCGCTTCACGACTCCGTTCGCAAGCCGCCTACTGCTCGTTCACCTACACACGAACAGCTTGATTAATACTTCTTCCTCTCTTTCCAATCTCGGAACAGAAGTGCAAGTCAATGAACGAAAACAATAAAAACCATCAAAATCGTTCAAGGAAAACAAGCAAATCCCAAAACCAACTCAAAGTACGAAAGCAACAAGCGACATCGAAAACCGAGGCAATAAAAGATAGCAGCGGAGAGGTCCCTCCTGACTCTGCCGCTAAGCCGATCCTTGGGGCGCGATCCACTGAATATGGGAATCGATTCCGAAGAAATAAATCCATAACGAGGACGAGTTCTTAATTCAATCTATCCCGATCGAACGATACCGTCTTGTATTTCTTAGCCGCGCTCTCCGTACCGGGAGAACGGGGCGCTACATCCTACCCAACCAATTGGAATTTTCGTTCCGAAACTTAAGAATATTGCTTACCATTAGGGATTTGGGTGTCGGGGATGGCTAGTAGAGTAGAGCGGACAGTTTTGCATTGTGTGATTTGGGTCTCCACAGATGAGGCATAACCCGAGTTTCTTTCGATACTGGTTGATGGCATGCCCCTGTCTTTTACAGAAGAGACATATTTGGTTGGCATTTGCCCTCTGCTGACCACCGTTGTTTCGGCACTTTGTAGCAGTATTTTCTCCATCGTTGCCTTGGCGTTTGTGATTGTAGGTATGCACAGCGCCGGTGGAAACGTGAGGATACTGCGATTCCAGAGATAGAGCGTGATTCATGACTTCACGCATTATCCCGTACTGATTATTGACTACGTGCGCATGGATGGCAGGGCGCAAACCACCTTCAAACCTTCTAGTTCGACTCGCTGCATCAGGTAAATAGGCCCTAGCGAATTTGGACAGTCGGTTGAATTCGACAGAATATTGCTTAACTGTCAAGCTGCCCTGCCTCAGTTGCACGAAATCATTCTCCATTTGACGTTGTACTGGAGGGGGTATAAACTCCTCTTCGAACGCGGCACGAAAGGTCGTCCACGAGATTGCCTCCTCTCCGTGATCAAATTAGAGAGATCGTCGATGCACGTTCCACCAATCGTGTGCGTTGAGGCGGAGCTGTAGTTGGGCGTAGGCGACGCGCTTATCTTCGGGGACCTCTAACAGAGCGAAGTGATCTTCAAGCTCGGCTAGCCAATCTAGAGCTACCACTGGGTCCTCAGTCCCGTTAAATGGGGTATTGTAGACTTTCTTGAAGTGGCCCAAGTTGAAGGCAGTCACGTCCCTCGGCCTTGGGATTTGAGGAGTCTCTACTTCAAGCACGGGCTGTTCCACCGGAGTCGTTGTCGTTGCGGCAAAATGGTTGGCAGCCAAAGTCTGAACGATCTGTTGTAGGGTATCTACCTTCTTCTGTTGGACTGAGAATCGGGTCTCTAAATTGCTTTCGAACTTGGCTTGGCGGGCATCATCTCTTTGTCGTTGCGATTCTAACATTTGCATTACCCGCTCAAGCGGATCGACTTGAGATATGCCGCGCTGGCTCCGAGAGCTTCCCGAAGTACCCGAACTACTTTCTTGAGTTTCGTTCGGTGCTTGCGCTGCAGATTGCGCTGGTACCATTCCTTCAAAAGAAGGTAAATTATATTAGAATCATAATATATTATGGACTTATTGCATGAACGTATCTCATTTTGGCCTAGCGAGTTCAAGAGTTCGCACAGGAATTGATCGTTAAAGGAACTTTTCCAACACGAAGTCTAAGGAACTTTGAATCTGTGCTCTGATACCACTATGTTATAACCCGATTTCGTAGAATCGTTGGGGCATCCTCCGAATCGTGATGCCGTGCGGGCCTGGGGTTGCGCCCGCACAAGGCTAAAGTATTTTGCATAGCAAGCACATATTCAGAGTACGCAGATAAATTAAAACACAGATTTAAAACATGGAAAAGTTCTCTTTATTGATAATGAACATCTATTACAAACTCCTGAACGAGTCAGCTAATATGCCGAACGGCTTACAAAAGTGTTGACTCAAATTGAGATAGCAGTCCTGTACATTATATCCCTTTACTAAACTTCAAAAGATATAGACCTCCAGGCTGGAGGACGGCTTTGCCACGAAGTTGCATTTGTGTATGAAGAGTTGCAAGCTTCTGGCTCCAAAATGCTTCAAATGGCGCGGTGAAGATGCGCCAACAGCTGGACTGGATCGGGAAGATGACTTCGGCTCCTCGCTCGGTTTGCCTTGGTGTGGAGAACCTGTTTCAACGAGGGTCAGCATGTCGAAACATACTGGTGAAGGCGAGCTAGCCGAACTATACCAATCAACATGTTGTTTTTTTTAATGAAGCATGCATATATGTGGGTTTCTATTCTTACCTTAGTTCATTTACAAGTAAGCAGCATATAGAATTTACTGAAATGAACGTGCCACCGTTCGGTAGATTTTACCTGCCCGTCTGAATTACCTGCACAATACTTACCATGCCTTCCCTGCCACGAAGACACAAGTTAGTTTGCAACAGGTTTAAATATACACGTTGAGATCACTGGCTGGAAGCCATTATGGACAATAGTCATTGACGAGGATGTTTGCAATGAAAGCACGTGGTGCGCTGCAAGCATCCCGTCAATCACGTGAGACTAAACGTTGGGTTCCGCCCGGACCGGATCGGTGCCAGTGCCCCAGCGACCGTCCGAATAACCATTTACGTTGTGCACAAGTTGTCCGTGATCGATCGTTCATAACACGTTAAATATTATGTAGTTGAGGCAGCACGTTGTACAAGACAAGTAACATTGCATGATTCATTTTGCATAGCCTCCTTGAATAATTTATGCTTAACTCAATTATAGAAGAAGATGAATTCTAACTAAAATTGAAGCATATATAGAACATTCCAAGCGAACAAGCATGCAAGTAAGTAACCATTCACGAGTTTGATTGACAAGCAGTATTAACCAAGTCTATTCTCTTTTATCTTGGTTTCTTTTATTATTACTTGGTATCGTTTGATCGGGGCAAGGAAGATTGTAGATTTTAGGGCGTGAAGCTTGGAAGCAGGGCTAGCTAATCGGGTTGGTAGCCACTCACTTAGATTTTGGAAGGGAGAAGGAAAGAGGCGCTTCACGACTTCGCTCGCAAGCCGCCTACTGCTCGTTCACCTGCACACGAATAGCTTGATTAATACTTCTTTCTCTCTTTCCAATCTCGGAACAGAAGTGCAAGTCAATGAACGAAAACAATAAAAACCATCAAAACCGTTCAAGGAAAACAAGCAAATCCCAAAACCAACTCAAAGTACGAAAGTAACAAGCAACATCGAAAACTGAGGCAATAAAAGATAGCAGCGGAGAGGTCCTTCCTGACTCTGCCGCTAAGCCGATCTTTGTGGCGCGGTCCACTGAATATGGGAATCGATTCCGAAGAAACAAATCCATAATGAGGACGAGTTCTTAATTCAATCTATCCCGATCGAACGATACCGTATTGTGTTTCTTAGCCGCGCTCTCCCACCGGGAGAACGAGACGCTACACCTCAAGCTCTTGTGGTATGTGAAGATCTCTACCTGCTTGCTATATAGATAATATCTCCAGAGCTTAAGTGCAAACACAACTGTGGCTAACTCTAAATCATGGGTCGGCTAATTATTTTATGGTTTTGAAGCTGCCGAGTACGCAATAACCCTACCATGCTACATGAGGACACACCCTAGCCCAATGCCTGATGCATCATAGTAAATCGTTAACCCACCTGGTCAAACGAGAAGTGTCAGAATATGAGCCAAAATCAAACTCCGCTTGAGCTTCTCGAAAGAAACTTGACAAGCATCTGACCACTCAAAGCGCACATCCTTACACGTCAACTGTGTTAAGGGTACATAAATACTAGCAAAGTCTGCCACAAACCACCTGTAGTTGCCTGCAAATCCCAGAAAACTGTGCACCTCTGAGACTGTACTAGGTACCAACCAACTCTTAATAGCCTCTATATTCTTGGGATCGACCTCTACGCCTCCACCGAAAATGATGTGACCCAAGAATAAGATATGATCTAGCTAGAAATCTCACTTGCTGAATCTTGCAACTGATGCTCCCGAAGAGTCTGAAGTACTATACGAAGATGTCGCTCATGCTCTGCCTTCGTCCGACTATAGACCAGGATATCATCAATAAACACTTTCACAAACTAGTCTAAGTGAGGTATGAAGATGCGATTCATGAGATCCATGAATATCGTTCGCACATTGGTCGCTCCAAATGGCATAACAAGAAACTCCCAATGGCCATATCTAGATCTGAACGTTGTATTGGGTATATTATGCTCTCTAACTCTAATCTGATGATACCCAGACCACAAATCGATCTTAGAAAACATAGTTGCCCCGTTGAGCTGATCAAACAAGTCATCTATCATGGGCAATGGATACTTGTTCTTAATGGTCACCGCATTTAAAGTGCGATAATCAACACACAAACGCAATAATAATCCTTCTTTTTAACAAGAAGTAATGGGGCTCCCCAAGGTGATCCACTAGCATGAATGAATCCTTTGGTCCTTAACTCCTATATCATCTGGTACAGAATCTCCAACTCTGATGGTGACATCCTGTAGACTCGCTCTAAAACTGGCTCCATCCTTGGAATCAAATCAATATAGAACGCTACGTCTCGAACTAGTGGCATGCCTAGAGGCTCGTCGGGAAATACATTCGGGAACTCACAGACAACTCTGGGAAATTGCACCTCCTCATCTACTTCCATCCTCAGAATAACTGACGGAGACTCCATATCGCCTCTCAAAAAATGAGAACTCCTCCTCATCAGGAGAACGAAAGATAACCTTGCCAGCATGACAATCTATTGTTGCATGTTGCGCACTCAACCAATTCATTCCTAGGGCTAAGTCATAATCGTCTAAAGGAAAACTCTATCAGCCTAGCAAAAAACTCTCTACCGCACACTATGACTCGACATAAGGTATAAACTCTTTCTACTCCTACGAGACCATTACTAGTAAATATATTCAACCTTACAGGTAAGGACTCAGACTCCAAGCCAACTCGTGTACAAATCATGCAGATATAAATGAGTGTGATATACCAGAATCAAATAATGCTGAAGCTGAATACGAATGTAAGATAATAGTACACGCAACTACATCTCCAGCTGCTAGAGCCTCCTCATAGGATATCCCAAAAGCTTGTCCTTGTCCTCTAGGCATTGTTTTGCTCTGTTGCTGGCCTCTCTACCTAGTCTGAGCCTGGGAATGAGCATATTGTTATGGCCGCTGCTGCTGGAACTTCTGGGACTGCGTCGGTAAAGGCCTCGGGCCCTGTTGCTGCTGTACCAGTACTGGTGCCCTGAATTGTGGAGCTGCTGACTGGACTGATGATGATCCAGCTGAAGCCCTCTGGGGACAAGTACTAATCATATGTCCGGCTCCTCCACATGCCAGACACAAACCATGTATCCTACGACACTCTACGAAGATGTGGCCTGGCTTCCTACAGTGGTAACACCCGACTAAAGATGACTGCCTCTGCTGCTGGGGTCGAGTCTAAGAAGACTGCTAAACCGAAGTCGTCCTCCTCGGTGTCCCGATCGACAAAGCTTGAACTGCCGAAGCTGGTGTTGAAGACTGGGTAGAAGATCCCCTCTGAATATGAGGCCTTTTTTGGCCCCCAACTCTGTCGACTATCCTCTAGGAGGTATACTCGTGCCTCCTTGCCGCTCTCATCACAGCGTCAAATGTCTGAAACTCATACTGCTCTACTGCTAGTATGATCTCCAGATGAAGTACCTGCTGGAACCTTCTCTCCCTGTCTAACTCGGTCACCATCAAGGTGGGAGCAAACCGACTGAGCCTGCAAAACTCTATCGCGTAGCCATCGATGGTGCTCGCCATCTGCTTGAGGTTATTGAACCTCTACTGCAAGTCATTATGCGATACCACGTCATAGTACCAAGCCTGAAATCTCTCACTGAAATCTGCCCAAAGGATCAGCGCCGTCAGTGTAACCTCCTGAGCTGTCCACCAGTCATGGGCCAAATCTAACAGTTGCAGCCTAAACACTGCCCCACGCTCTAGCCTATACTCCTGCTGACTCGAGTATGGTCTCAGTATCCTGGAGCCATGCGTCGGACGCAATCACATCCTCAGTACCATAGAAGTACGGGAGATGGAGACGCCTGAAGCTGTTCGCAGAATTATGGATATGAGAACCACCTCACTCCATAACCGTCTGAACTGACTAAGTGAGAACATCACTCTGTCGATGGTGAGTCACCATTAACCCCGTCAGAATGTCCATCATCACTCGAATAATATCTGGCTGCTCTGGCTGAACTGGCTGCACTGGTACTGTCACGCCCCGATCTCCTGCAGGGTTCAGCCGTCCCCACTGGATGTGAATTACCGTGCCAGCCCTACCATCGGACGATCGTTCCCATTAGGATGTGATGTCGCACGAGCCTGAAGTTGTGCCCACGTAAGACAAATACCAAAACGGCTGTTGATAACTAGTTCATAGAGTTATCATAGCAAAACCATAGAATAAACACAAGTATTGAATCTAAATCAAGCTCTCTATTGATATAAAATAAATATTATAAGCGACGATAGGCCTCATAAGTCGCTCATACTCTCTCTCTCTTTTTATAATGAATATGCCCTTAGGCTTACAACTGAATCAAACACTATGGATGATGATGTTCCCATACATTATGTCTCATATATGTGAGCTTTGGGTCCTCGCGCCACGCTCCAAGGTACCTAGTGCGGTCCGGTGCCTCGATGCGTCAAGCGATCTACGAATCCGTGTGAGTTCTACCTTTACCCTGTATGCAATCTGGTTGGGTATCAGTATATTTAATGTACTGGTAAGGAGTCTCTCGCCTTCGTCACAAAATAAGCACGTTCATTAGTTATGTGCACCGACTGGTTATATTGTCTTTCTAGTCTTTGTCTTAAGATCAGTTTCATGACAACACAATGAAAGTAATACACGTGTCGAAATCAAGAGTGTCGTACTGTAAATAACTGAGTTCGTTTTACCATTTTTTATCATCCGGCCTTCCCTGTCATGGCAGCAATATAATCAATAGTCTACTAAGTAATGAAGAACATCAATGCAATTCAAGTGTTATGACTGTGTCTCTGCCTCGTACATGTTCTACTCGAACTATGTTGTATACCGTGCATCCATTCTAAATGTGTAAAGTATCGTGCATTATATTCCTTCATGTTACTCCTCTTCTGAATGCGGATCGCCGTTATGTATGCATGACTTATCTATATGAAGGTTATTGGCTCTGTTAGCTATATTGGACATATCTTTTGGGATAGAACGACTATCTTCCCAGCTCGGTTGCGAGTCTTACTGGGCCTCCCGAACCATCCGATGAGTCGGCTATCTTTCCAGGTTGGTAGCAAGCCTTGCTGGAAGTCCCACACTCGCCCACTAGTACTTCAGCTAACGTATTACCATGACTACACTAGCATTGTCCTTCCGGACCGACACGATTTAGATCCCTCAACAATCGTGTCGAAGAATCTTTCTCTACCTGGTGCGCAACCAGTTGTCCGTGATCATGCGACTACTCCCCCACTTCCAATCCTAGCCAAGGACTACACTCGATTCAATCTAGCCAAGGACTACACTCAGATCTTTCTTCTTTGTGTAGCTCCCTGATTAGAAATTGCCTCGGTGATCTGGATATCCTGAGTACTATTTTTTCTTTTCTTTTCTTCTCCTGACTCGGAATGACTACTTGATAGTCTTCCTCGTCAATGTATGCAATATGATTATACTTTATCCCATGTCATATTTTGAGTGATACAGTGCCTCAAGGTGTAAATAAGAACTATTTGTGGCATAACATAAGGAATTGCTTCATTAGACTCAATACACCAAATCATGAAGATTGCAAGTAAAACTTCCATGTTCTAAATAATGATAAGGCGGGATTATCCTCTTAGCTATGTGCGTTCATCTCTCTTTTTATTAGCATGCAAAGGTTATCACTTAGAAACTAGCAAGTATTATTCCTTTTCTTAAGTATGCATCTCAGTAGAGACAGGTTTACCGGGGCCACCCACCTAGCGATGAATTGCATCAGTCGAGCGAGACTACGAGCGCGCCGTTAAAAAGTCTAAGTCTGAACTCCATTTGAAGATCCAAGTCTGAATGCCTTTGCATCAAGCGAGTCTTCTCAATGAGCAAGATAGGTCAGTTTACTATACTTGTGCCATTTGAATCGGCCCTCCGGGTTGAGCGGAGCGGGTCGTTACATAAAATACCACTCAGAACAGTCTCGTCCTCTAGGCTTCCTGAGCGGAACTAGTATTATCGCATAACTTCTAAACCAAACTCTATACTCCTCGTCTAGCTTCCAAAGATTGTTCCAACACTATATTCATTCCTCTCCTCACCTCGTGCTACGCACGCGCTTAACCAATCTCATCAAACGACTCTATCATTTGATGCCATCGAACTATACTCAACTTAATCGTTGAATTCTCAGACCAAAACTCTTCTGCGTCTAGCATAGGGCTGTATTACTCAAATACGGGGTATTCTATAACTCAATGCACATTAGACAACTCAGGCTTAGGGTAAACTTATCCAATTATTGTATTCTATCCATGCGAACCCAAAATATATTCGACCGATTACTCGATGTCGACTGTCGAAACCCATCGTTATGCATAAACCCAAAAGTTCGAATCTTAGCTAATCTTCCAATCTTGTCTTCCATCAATATCTATCTGAGTCACTGTCCATTCTCGCTAAGTAAATTTACTATCACCCAAAGTCATCGCATTGAATTTCCTATGTTTTCTGAGTCCGTCTTTATTGCTTTAGTACATAGCAATTTTGCCCCAAATGTGGTACATTCTAATCCTTCGCTGTCACGCCCCAGTCCCAAAATACCGAGGGACTAGACACGTGACAATGGCCAACATCACACACCCATGGGTAAAACCAATTTAATGGACCCATCAGGGTGTACTTAAGCTGTAAAATAACAATAAAGGTCTATGCTACTAATATCATCCACAGAAATAAATACAATCAATATAAAATATAAAGCAACATCTAGTCTTAATAAAACATATCTTGGGGAACAACCCGATAATAAGTCTGATGCAGCAGTCAATAGACAAACAATAAAAGAGTCTAACAACAACAAAGACTGAGTATAGATAAAATAGATACTCAGGAGAAATCCTCGGCGATCACCTCGTTCTCCGGCAATGCTACTGCTCCAATGTCAGCTCATGTCCCGTATACCTCGGGGTAGATCTCCTCTGCTAAACCTGGAGATATAATCCGGATTCCAGGTCCTCTGGGGACATAGCAAGGTACAAGAATAACTCAAGCTAAATAATTGCAATATATAAAAATAATCAATAGGGCAAACTACATAACCAGCTAAGTGATATGCAAATGAGAGCATCACTAGGACTCTGAGACTACTACAAGCTCTGTGTCGGGGAGCCGGTAGCAGTTATACTATGTTGTTATACTATATAGTGGGCCTACGGCACCTTAATATATATATATATATATATATATATATATAATCAGCTTATAGCATGTGTGTCTCTCTCTACCCAATATAATCACACGTCTCATGGCCACGAGGTCTCATGTCCATAACACGCAAGATCAAGCTAATGCAGTGATTCATAATGATAGCTATGCATATATCTATGTCATAATCCTGTAGCCGATACAGAATCACCATGAATGACTCAGGAAGATTCTGTCTCATGAATAGTATCAAGTGTCCTGTGGTATGACGTACTTGATAATGCAAGCACGAAAATGTATAGGGTCGCGATATCAACTTCTAGGTGACGCTACACAACTCTGCGTACGGCGTTGACACCTGAATATTATTCGGACTCTAAGCAATGTCACACGGTCCTAGGTTGAACATTTATATCATATAATTAAATCAAGAGAACATTATGTAGCAAATACTGCAAGATTGGCAAGGTACACTTGCCTGGGATTTGGTTTCCAACAGTTATTCCGACAATAGTGGGATCTTTAAGTACTCCTTCGAATGATGAAATAAATATTACCATCATATTCAAAAGATATCAAATAGCTAGAATTGCCTGTCCATAAGTCCAATTTGGACACAGGGGCAAGATTGACAGTTTTTGGTCAAAGCGGGGTCCACATGTGGCCCACTTCGTACCAAAAAATGTGGCAGAGACAAAGTTCTCCAAATTCGCTAAACTTAATGTCTAGAACGATGATACGAATCCAACGAAATGTCCAAAACTGGATTCCGATGAGCCGATCACAAAATCGCCCGTCAAGTGGAGCCGTGGGGCCCACGATACGGGATTTTGTCAACATTCTCATAATCGAACCAAACTTGGGTCATAGGACCAGCGTATTGCTAAGAGTCTGATGGCGTAAGTTTTATTTCGATACGACGAGCGTACACAAACTTACAACGAGTTTCAGAATAGGGCTGATACGGAGTGTTGTCGACGGATACGCGTTGATTTTGGTGTACACGCACATCCAAATCAACTTTCCCAAAATTCTAAACGTCCGTATCGACAATGCGCACCTTTCGGTTAAATTCACACACAATCAAGTCACCTCGTTTAGCGGGGCGCACCCAGTTCCGAAAAAATTAGGGTTTTAAATAACCAAATTTTTGGTCATTTTCACCCAAAAAATAATTAGAAACTACAGCTCAATAAAATAAACTAAAAAATAGGGTTTAAAACTCGGTTATACGATCTAAATTACTGTTCAGGTAAATTTTAGAAATAATTAGCAGGTTGCACGTAAAATGGTCGTGAACTTGTGAGTTCGGGACCAATTTATGAAATTTTCAGAAATAGGGAATATTTTCCTGTTTTTGCTTCACGATTTGCGACTGACACAGGACGCGATACCCCGAACTATTTACATAGGGTTCGAGGGGGTCACATAGCGAACATGTCGCAATAGTCTGTTCGAAAAATAATGTGATGAGGAGAGAGAAATGCTCACCAGAATAGGATGCCAAAAACGTATAAAATTTGCATACGCGGGGAGGCACGACGGTGCTCGGCCGGCGGCGCTGCTCATCTGCTAGGGGAGGGTGTCCGTGGCGGCTCTCGGCGATAGGGGCTCGGGGTCAGCCGGAGGGGAAGTCGGGGTGGCTCGGGCGGAGACATCGCCGGGGTTCTTGGGTCACGGCGAGGGTCGGGGTGGCTCGGGGTTGCTGGGTGCCGGAGGTCGGGGTGGAGAGCTGGGGAAGATGGCAGTGGCTGTGGGGTTTTATATATGGATCGAGGACCGGAGGGGTCTTTCGATGGGGGGATATGAGTGGCTGGGAGGTGGAGCGGCGAGCTACGGGTGAACGGTCGGAAGGAAGTGAACGGTTAGCCGGCAATAGGTAAAACGGTCGAAGAAGGCGGCGGGGGTTAGGGATTTGAATAGGTACTGTAGAGTTGGGTAATCGGGTCGGTTCGGGTTTAGATAACGGGTCCGGATCCGAATCTGACCCGCTAGGGTTGGGTCGGTTTAACCGGGTTCTGTTTATTTAGTCTAAACCGGTTGATTCGGTTCGGTTCTTTTAGTTTAAACCGGTTTATTTAGGGTTTAATTAAAACCTTGTTTTTAGGTCTCAAAAATTAGTTCTGGGGTCCAATAAATTCTAAAAAAATTACAGTATGTCTATTATTTTATTTTACATCAAAAAATATTATTTTTTATAATATTTTAATATTTATTAAAATCACAAAATTTATTTAATTCTAGATAATATTAATTTTAATTAGTTAAAAATCACAAAAAATTCCCAAAAATTTATTTTTAAATTCTGAAAAAAAATTGGGGGTTTACATTCGCGACTTAGGTCTGATCGAACATATCTTCCTATTCGTTTTCTTATTCTATTTCGTACGTGTGCTTAACCATTTTATTGAAGGACTCTATCGTTCAATTATTGCTTTCTGACTCAGTTCCTTACTGCCTTAGCGCCAAACTATCTTGTTCGCACGGGACACGTTATAATCTTCCATTTATGAAAGTCTAGGCTGAGGCTAATTTACTCTAATTACCCTACTCATCCATGTGAATCTAATATTTTTACTTGCAGCTGCATTCGAGTTATGCATATCGCTAAGTTTGGATCGTATCCATATTCAAGGCATCCCCCAAATATATGTATTTTAACCAAGCTTAGTGACACCTAAGTCGGACAAGCTACTCATAAAAATCTTTTGAATCGCTGATCGTTTCGCTACTCGACTAACCGAACTCTGGTTCATTTAGTTATCGTCTATCCCTAATCCCACTCAAATCCAACTATTGTATTACTAGAGACGCACATCTTCCAAGCAACGATTTAATTCGTTATGCCAACTTATCTTGAATATCACCAATTTTAATCATAAAAATTCCATCCAATAATTCTCCAATACCGTCTTATTCCTCACCAACGCATAACCTATCCAAACAATCAATTATCATCCAAGTTCTATCTCCCATTGTGTTCATTTCAATGCCAACATCGCTAGTGCACACTTCCAGTTCCAAGTCTTAACTTTAAGCCTCGTTGTCCCAGTTTTATCATTTTTCCTGAATGATACTTTGAGTCAGTCACTCCTATTCAACTCACGGCATATAGTCATCTATCTAGCCACTAGGTCAGCTCACACGGTCATAGGTATAGTTCGTGTTTGCGACTCATCGTACAATTTTGTTGCACGATGCTCGCCCCAAGATCCTAAGCTCATACCAATATTTATTTGTATAGGGTATTCTACCCAAGCTCAATTTACTCATATTTCTAAACATCGAGCACATATCATCCTATTACATCAACACGTTCATTCAACCGAATCCATGATATATCCCCGTCGCATGTTAATCTTAGTGATTCGTATAGTCTATCTCCTCAAACACCTGATAGGATCCATATATTCAATCTTTTTTAAGTCTAGACCACCAAGTCACGATTAAATTTCTAACTCTTCGATCTCCATCACAAATTCAAAGTCGTACAACATAATTTACGTATCCATTCACTAAACCATCGAGCGTCTTACTTCATATTCTAGACTAACTCAACCCCAAAATATTTTTGGTTCACTTGTATCCTAAGACTCGTCTTATCATGTCAAACCACAGGTTAAGATGATCCTTCAATTATCACGTTTCAGTCTCCTATAAGTTCAATCATCCCCGCTGGATATGAAATCACCACGCCAACTCTTCCACATGATGACCGTTCTAATCCGGATGTGACACATGTGTGAGCAAGGAGTTACACTCGCATAAGACAAGAATATCAAAAATTATGGTTATCATCGAAGCGATCAAGATACCTTATCCTTATGCTTTGTCTCATCCAATTTATATATTAATCCACCAAGTCATATTCATCTAGTAATCGTTCATGACATAATCATAATTCGTTTAGCCAATTTGCCCAACTTCAATATTACCTTTGATCAATTCGTGGTCTACTTCAAGTATTCCATAAAATATTTGAGTTCAAATCCACTAGTCAAAGTCTATTCACCCTATTATATTCTATTTTATCGAGTTTGTCTAAATAATCATCGAACATGTTCCCGCGAGTTCGATCATACCCGTTGGACGTGAAATCACCACGCCAGCGCTCCCGTGGGATAATTGTTCTCATCCGAGCCTGATGTCGAGTGTTATCTTTCGAACTAGATTCAAGATTATTTGTTTAAATTCAATATTAAGTCCGTTATCGCCTATCTTAATCATCAAATCATAATTTTCTAACTTGCATTAATCTATGCTATCTTTCAACTATCGATATGTTATCAAGTCTTTCCAAATTTGAAATCATAACATCCGTACTCAAACTAAATTCTATCGAGCGATATCCTACCCGATCTTGATTTTTTATGCACACTAACTACTATCGCATCCTCGATTATTCTATCTCAACTCAATTTTCAATTCGTTTGATTCCATTTGAAATCACTCGTACGATTTACTAAGTTTTTTTGACCCAAATATTAATTCTAACACTCTGAATTTTTATTCGATATAAGCCTTGTCTATTGTTTAACTCATTCTAACTCGTTCAAATCGAATCTTGCACAATTCCTTTAAATTTGCTTACTTGCTAGACATACAATAAGGCTTTGCACAATCACTTCGCTTGCTGCTAGAATCGTTTGTTATCCCAAAATTCTTAATTCGTTTGAATATTTCTAAGACGACCAATACACCACTCAGGGTTCGAGCTATACGCTATAAATCCTTCAAAAGTCACTCTATTCTCAAATCGCTTATTTGATCCTGAGACTATTGCATACACCACTCAGAAAGTCATCATATTAACTCCTGAATCGCGTTCGCATCGTTCACTCGTATATCCCATTCGTTCCTTAGAACTCCAGTATGATCCCTATTTGCTGCCTCTATAATCTTAGTCTCGTATATACCTTTATCGATAGTCCTCCATACAAACTATATTTTGAGTCATAACTTATCGCTACGAATAACCATCCAAACTGTATCTCAAAATCTGAATAAGATTTCCATTATTCGCCTTAGCTGTAGTCCGATAACGTCTCTATCAATTTTCATTCTAAGTCTAACTTTATCCTTATCCGAACAATATCCAAAGCTCGCTCACAACCTGCTTACACCAAATGGTCTAGGTACACGATACTCAGCACAACTTAGCCGAAAGGCTGTGTGCATAGCTATCATATTCAAACGATATTCTAGTCTCATACACAAACCCGCTAACATTAGGGTAAGGTCATTCTGGTTTGCATGTAACTTAAAATTTTTAAGCACGAGTCTATTCTCATAAAGTCTGACCTAATTCGGCACAAAGGCCTTAGCATCATGTGTCACGAATCGTACCCGGATATTTGGATACGAGTATGTGGGTACGCCTAGCCTATGCCGCAGCATCGATAGTAGAACGCTGTCTGGGTTAATTCTATCTAACTAAATATCTCAACAATATAAATATAGTACATGTCAATCATCTCAACTCCAAAAGGAGGAACAATATGGTATCTCACAAATGTAACCATACTCAATACCAATTCAAACTAGGAAAGATAAAGCACGAATGGAATAACGAAGAAAAGAATCAAGATACAATCCAGAAGTCTGAATTAATATACAAGTCATGAATCCCAATAAAGTCCAATACAAGTCTATCAAAATAAACTAAACCTCCTCAGGCTCTGCAACTAAGTCCTCCTGGTCTATAGAAGTATCCTCTAAAGGTATGCCCTCATGCAGTCCGTAGAATATAGGATACTGATCTATGAGCCAATCATCTGGAAAAATATATCCAGTCAGGATTGGAGCAAAGTACATACCTCTGAAAGCAGTTTTAAATACATAATCGAGCATATAAAACAGATAATAGAAAAAAATACAAGATAACTAAACATCTGAATGAAATAAACTAGAGAGGACATGTAATATACTGGAATAAAGAATAAGCAATAGAATATCTGCAATATAAATAAATAACTAAAATTTAACTAATGTGTCTCAGAATACAAGTTTATTATGCGATCGGTTTAGCTTGAACACGAACAATAAGGTAACTCAATTACAAGTGTTGTATATAATCGAGATGTACACGAATACATTAGGATTTTGATCACATAATCAACATCTACTCCCCTATCTCCAACTAATACTAATGGATCCAATCATGATCATTACGAACACGAATATAGGCACACTGAACACGAGCAGTGTGTGTACACGAATATAAGCACACTGAATACGAGCAGTGTGTGAACACGGAATATAAATAATTAATACCCAATACACACGATAAAATATATGTAAAGGAGTACCCGCTAAATACGGTAGGGGATAACATCTCCTGACAGGATCCATGTAGTACCAGTCCGTAAAACCACTATGTCGAAATCAAGTATACAGTTCCAGAATATGAGATATATACACTATTATGAAATAAAAACTTACAAAAAATATACTCGCCTGAGGTCCTTAGCAAGGTGTGCCTCTCGATGCCCAAGTTGATGTCACACAGACCTATATATGATATGTTGCATCAATACAAGGTTTTAGAATAAAAATAAGTTAAACTATTTCAGCTCTAGGTCATAAAGCCATTTCTAAGTCAAAATAGTCAAACTAGGTCAACTTTAGGTCAAACTAGTTATTTCTAGGTTGTATGAGTCTAACTCTAGGATATTAGGTCCGTACACTATGTAACTAGACCACAGTAGCTAAACTAAGATACTAGGATACACACAAAATACCATATCATAGGATACGCAAGTTTTTAGATATAAAAATACTAATTTATATATATATACAAGACAATACATATAGTATCTAAGCTAACTAATGCAAATTGGATACCTTGGCTTTGAACCAATGAGTATCTCACTGCCTACAAATCCATCTTGATACTCAAACCCAATACCTCGAGTATCGACCGATACCTTGATATTACCTTGGTATCCCAAGGTAATTCAAATCCTAATATATAGCTAACTACCAAAACTAAACTATAACTATCATACCAATACTTATATACATATACTACATATACTAACTTACCATCAATACATATCCATACATAGATACAATACTACATACCTACATATATTTACTAATCTAACAAGTATATAGATATCTAACTGTTAGCTAACAATGTATCTATATACATAACTACTTAACAAGTAATTAACTACTAACTATTAATAGCTACTAGCTAACCTCTAAAAACTAACTAAACTACTATAAACTACTAAACCATACCTTAAAACTAATTAAACCACTTACCCCACTAGCTGACCCTCTACCTTAACTAGCTGTCCTCAAACCTTGCTGTGCCTTTGCTGTGTTGTTGTTACTGTGCTCTGCTCATAGCTGTTGGTTGCTGCTGGGGTTGTTGAACCATGCCCCATATATTGTACATTGCTGCACATAGTTGTTGTTGCACCAAACTGGCTGCATACTGCTGTTGTGCTTTTGTTGATGCACACTGTGCTTGCTGAAGTGGTATACTGAATGCTATGCTACTGATACTCCATTGATGTGTTGTTGGCATGCTATCTTGCTGTTGAAGCTGCAGCAACATGCTGTTACTTGCTGTGCTCTATGCATACATGCTGAAACTGTATCCCCTCTTGTATTCAGTTGCTCGAGCAATGCTGCTGCACCTTGCTACTAAGTTGTTCTGCTGGTTGATGGCTGCACACTACAGTATTGCATTGCATTGGATGCTATGCTCATTGCTGTAGGCTACTTGCTGCACTCTGAATGCTGCTGCTGCTCTTCAGTGGTGCCCGACCCCTCTCACACATAGCTGAACACACACACTCACACTTACTATGCACACATACATACATATATACATATAGATATCAATATATATATATATATATATATATATATATATATATATATATATATATATATATATATATATATATATACTCCCTCATATATATATAAATATATATACAACCATATACATATATATGTATATACAAACATACACATATAGATATCTACATATACATATATAAACACATTTACACATATCACTACATCTATACACCTAGACATACATACATATCTATACAATATAATATAGATATATACACATATACATAGATATATCATATCTAATAGATATCATCAAGTCAAATTGAGTTGAGGCACAATGAACAAACACGTGGAGTGCACTGCACCCGTATTACACTCATTCTATGATGCGCTTGCAATACGGCTCCACCACACAATCAAACACATCCCGAACGAGCAAATCTAAAATACTAATTATGAACAATACAAAGAATTAATTACTCAACTATGTGTCCGTATCAAAATATGACATGCTCAAACTCCTGTGTCGGAGGAAAACCCCCCAAAATAACTCGTATCTCCAAATTATCGGGATACGGCGTACACGTATCCAATTGTGGATACGACACTAGTCACACACAAGCAAACATATATCAATTTAGTCTAATTGACCAATTGACAAACACAATATGTGCCAATCTCAGAATTTCTCTAAAATTGACACAAAATACCACATAACTTCCTTCGTAGGCCTCCTATGAACATAATTCTAATTTCTATGGGTAGTCTTAGCATATGTGTTGGTTCTTTATGGTTAAATCACAGATTTAGAACCTAATTAAAGAGAAAAAACTGAATTATACCTATTGGAAGATGGATTTCCAATAAAATTCTAAATTGAGTGAAAGTAGCCTCCAACTTGTAGATTCTTGCTCTTCCTTGTAGATCCTTGCTTCCTCCTTGTAGATCCTTATTTTAGTAGCCTCCAAAAGAATAGAAAAAAATTAGAAAAAAATTTGAGTATGAATTGGTGCGGGAATGGAGAATTTGGAAGAGGGAAAATTCTAGATATAGATCGAATGACAAAATAAGAAGAGAGATTCTCTCTCCTCCCTATAGGTGGCCGGCCTCTACCCCTCCTCCAAGCTACTATAAATTGTCCAAAATATCCCTTGGGGCCTCTCATAAAAAAATTAATTAAGGAGGAAAGATTCTAGTCTAATTGGTTTCACTAATTAATTAACCTCCTAATGAATGGGCTTACTATTGGGCTCAATCTAAACTAGAATTAAATGTTGGGTCCATGGATCTAAACTAAACTAGTTAGGTCCATAACACAAGTCCAAAATAAATTTAACATCTAACAATAAATAAATAATACAATTAAATAATATTTACACATGCACAATATTTAATATTATAATCCTAAAATAAAATACCCATGCCAATTACCAAACTATCCTTAGTTAAAAAAGTAATGGTGGCATCACAATATCGTTCAATCAATCATATTATTCATATGTACTTTTAAAAATATTTAGACTCATTATATGGAACATTTATCGAAGCATCGAGAGAGAGCGTCTATCACTTTATCAATAAACAAGTTCAAAACTGAGAGAATTGATATAAATTCCAAGGACGTAAAGTCGTGCTCTGATACTAATATGTCATGCCCCAATCTCTCACAGGGTTCGGTCATCCCCACTGGATGCGAATCACCGCCAGCACTCCCGCAGGACGATCATTCCCATCAGGACGTGATGTCCCGCGAGCCTGAAGTTATGCCTGCACAAGGCAAATATCGAAACGACAGTTGATAACTAGTTCGAAGAGTCGTCATAGCGAAAACATAGAATAAACACAAATATTAAATCCAAATCAAACTCTTTATTGATATAAAGAAAATTTTACAAGTGGCGCTAGGCCGAGATTACAAGTCGCTCATGCTCTCTCTCTCTCTCTTTACAATAAATATTCCCTTAGGCTTACAACTGAATCGAACACTCTAGATGATGATGTTCCCATATATTATGTCTTATATATGTGAGCTTTGGGTCTATGCACTATACTACAAGACGCCAAGTGTGGTTCGGTGCCTCGAAGCATCAAGCGATCTACGAATCCGTGCGAGTTCTCCCTGTACTCTGTATGAAATCTGGTTAGGTATCAATACATTGAATGCACTGGTGGGGAGGCCTCTCGTCCATGCCACATAAAAGCATATTTATTAGTTATTTGCACCGACTAATTTTGTTATCTTTCTAGTCTTTGCCTTAGGATCAGTTTTATGGCAATACAATGAAAGTAATACTCATGTCTGATTCAAGATTTTTGTACTATAAATAACTGAGTTTGTCTTACCATTTTCTTACCATTCAGACTTTCTTGTCATGGCGGCAATATAATCAATAGTCTACTAAGTAATGAAGAACATTAATGTAATTCAAGTGTTATGACCGTGTCTCTGCCTCAAACATGTTCTACTCAAACTATGTTGTATATCGTGCATCTATTCTAAATGTGCAAAGTGTCGTGTATTATATTCCTTTATTTTACTCCTCTTCTGAATGTAGATCACCGCTATGCATGCATGACTTATTTATATGAAGGTCACTGACTCTCTTAGCCATATTGGACATATCGTTTGGGATGGAACGACTATCTTCCTAGCTCGGTTGTGAGCTTTACTGGACCTCCCAAATTATTCGATGAGTCAGCTATCTTTTCAGGTCGGTAGTAGACCTTGTTGGAAGTCCCACACTCGCCCTATAGTACTTCAGCTAGCGTATTACCGGGACTACACTGGCATTGTCCTCCTGGGCAGACATGATCCAGATGCCTCAGCAATTGTGTCAAGGACTCTTTCTCTACCTGGTGTGCAACCAGTTATCCGTGACCATGAAACTACTTCCCCACTTCCAATCCTAGCCGGGGACTACAATCGATTCAATCTAGCCGAGGACTACACTCGGATCTTTCTTCTTTGTGCAGCTCCCTGATTAGAAACTGCCTCGGTGATCTGGATATCCTGAGTACTTTCTTTTCTTTTCTTCTCCTAACTCAGAATGACTACTTAATAGTCTTCCTCATTAATGTATGCAATATGATTATACTTTATCCCATGTCATATTTTTAATGATGTAGTGCCTCAATATGTAAATAAGAACTATTTATGGCATAACATAAGGAACTGCTTCATTAGACTTAATACGCCAAATCATGCAGATTGCAAGTAAAACTTCCATGTTCTAAACAATGATAAGATGGGGTTATCCCCTTAGCTATGTGCGTACACCTCTTTTTTTATTAGAATGCAAATGTTATCACTTAGAAACTAGCACATATCTTTCCTTTTCTTAAGTGTGCAGCTCAGTAGAGACAGGTTCACCGGGGCCACCGACCTAGTAATGAATCACATCGGCCGAGTGAGACTCCGAACGTGCCTCTAAAAAGTCTAAGTCTGAACTCCATTTAAAGATCCAAGTCTGAATGCCTTTGTATCGAATGAGTCTTGTCGCTGAGCAAGGTATGTTGGTTCACTACACTTGTGCCATTTGAATTGGCCATCCGGGTTGAGCAGAGTGGGTCATTACAGGTATCACTACCACATCCTGAAATAGGGGTAAATTTGTCATTTTATTATTATAAGTATTGTGCATATTTATTTTTAAATAATTGCATGATATGTGTATATATATATATATATGTATTATATAAAGTGTTCATTAATGCATGAGTTAGTAGACTAGACCTAGAAGTCCACTGGATGAACCCCAGACCAAATATAGGATTACGGATTTTTAATTTGTATTATTCGGAATTAAATATTGAGGATTTTAATTAATTATCATGATTTTATTTAATTTTTGTGTCTTACCGTTGCTTTGATAATTGGAGCGCTACACTAGCTTTTGTCTTCCAACAAATTTTATACCCTTGTCCTAGACGTGCCCGTCTTTTATTCTGACCTTTGTGTAACTCATGAATATGCTCTCTTGTGTTTTATTTTAGTCGCATAATATTCGTCGCAGACGTTTATTTTTAATTCTAAATAAATTTGACTTTGCATCTTTGTGCGTTTCAATTAAAATTAGAGACAATCTCGACCCATTTTGTACAACCCAAATTATGATAATATTCTATTTTGAGTCTTCTACGTCCATGAAATTTGTGTCCCACCTAATTTTAATCGCATATACTTCCAATTAATTTTAGAACACCAATTATATTAATTTTAATTAAATTAGTGTAAGAACCCAACTTGACCCAAAAATAGACCCAATACCAAACCAAACCCCTATTCACGCCCTCAAGCTTCATACTAAATACCACACACCCTTTTTAGCCAATACATCATACCAAACATGGTATTTTCCCTCATTTAATCCAAAAATCTATTTTTTGTGCAATTTTTTAATTGTTGGGGACTTTATTGCAAAAGTGCAATGATGTGTCACCATCCTATTGGTCAAGCACATAAAAAAATTACCCCCTCCTCCCTTTGACCGTTCAACTCTCTCTCCCTCTCTCTCCTTTTGTTGTACTCTCTCCTTCATGATTAATCTTGGCCATACATTCAAAGGGAGCATCATCTACACCACACACACACACACACACACACACACACACACACACACACACATATATATATATATATATATATCCTCATACTAACCCCTCTCCCAATGCAAACCCCATCCCAAGGAGTGCCAAACCGTCCCTAATCCCTAGAATGTCACTATCAACCTCTTCTCCCCATGCAAAAACTTTTCCTCATTATATTTTTCTCCATTATTTTCCATAACTCACAAAACCCTATTCTAAATCAACCCGACCTTCTTCTCCGGCCATCCTCCTTCCGTCGGAGCGGCCACCTCCTCCCGTCGATGCCTGGACCCGATCCCCCACAGCCCAACTCGCCTGAGCCCACTCGCCTGACCGTTTCCCTTGACGAACAGCAGCACCCGTTCCACTCGACGACTTCCCAACACGCATGGATCTTCACCGCCTACACCCCGACCTCCCATCTCCGTCAAGCAACCCTCTGCCATTTCCTCCAGTCTGAACCACCACCTCCCATCATCATCACCCTCATCCTTGCATCGTCGGAGATACCGCCGACTCCGTCGACTTTATCCCATCGAGGACTGCTGAACCCGCCGGACCCCGCTGAGCTCCTCGTCGACATGCAGCAAACGACCCAGACTTCTCCTCCTCCGTCGTACTATCCTCTTCCCTCCACGATGAACAGCCACCCCGACGTCCCCGGAGCCCGACAGCAGCCATAACTCCCGACCGCCATTAACGTCGACTCATCTTCCTCCGCCGTTCCCAATGACACAGCTACCACCACAACACTCCCGCCGGATGGTCACAACCCCGACTTCACACCACAGCCGCTCTTCACCATGATACCCCGCCTGAGCCCCTGCCATGACCACCTCTCCTCCCTGCTCTTTTCTCCTCCTCGACTGAGCACAGTCGTCACCACCCCATTCTCCTCCTATCTTCTCCCGTCGATGAGCTTACTACCAGCATGACCTCGCCTGAGCTCCGACTCCGGCAGCAAGCCTAGGCCCTGCCTCCTTCTCCTCACCATCCTTTTCCTCACCTTCATCATCATCATCACCATCACCATCATCACCTTCATCATCATCATCAACACCATCATCATCATCATCATCATCATCATCACCTTTATCATCATCATCATCATCATCATCACCTTCATCATCATCATCATCATCATCGTCCTCCTCCTCCTCCTCCTCCTCACCATCATCATCATCGTTATTGTTGACCCCGTGCCCGCACTTTGAGGTTTGAACATGTCCCCTCTTCTTTTATAGTTGTATATATGTGCTTGTGTGAATGCTAATAGGGATTAGAATTTGCTTCATGACTGTCAATGACAGAGGACCCTGTGTCGGTGAACCTAGTGACTAGTGTGCTCGTACATGTGTGTGCGTATGCATATAATATTTGTTTATATATATATATATATTTAAGTAATTATATGCTAATGCTAGTTATGACTATATATATGTATATATATACTGTATGGCCCTAGTTTAACTGTGGATATCCCGTATTTACTTGACCATGTGACCCTGAGTGATTGTGAGTGTCTTCCTTATGTACACTGACATACTGGCGAGACATATATTAGTATTTGACTGTCTGATTATGCACAATAATGAAGGACCTGACACCCGTGCAGTTAGACGCACACTTGGCCCGGTTAGTTGACCAGTGTCATACCTAGCGTAGCCTCCGAGTTCAGTGTATTTATGATTGTATGTTAGTGTAATGACTGAGTTTGTATTATTATTAAATGATGTCTATAGGACTTTTGGATTATTCAGACAAGACTTCAGAAATAGGATATTGATTCATACCAGCTAAGGACCGCAGGCAAGTACATTCTCTGACAGTTTTTATTATGTTGATTATCTCTATAATTCTAGTTGTATAATGTGCATGATTCTGACACTATATATACATGAGCTGGCATCATCGAGACCTATCACGAGGAGTCGTGATTGGGATCCATCGTGCAAGCTGGGGACGAAGAAATATTAGTAGATTATGTGATCATACCCAACTCTACATGAATTATAGCTCACCGACACCTCACGTTGGTGCAGCCTGACCATTATATGCCTCATAGCCTGTTATGTATGATTTGCCTGACTATTGCTTGTATCATAGCTATCCGGATGGTTTGCCTGACCTTACATGAATCATAGCTAGTTATACATAGCAAGCTTGATCAGTCCCAAGCCGATCACATGATATGCTGATATTTCACACACTTCGCTACATATTCTATAAATGTATTTCCAGATCATAGTTATAGCATTTCCTTATATTCTACTTATTGATGTAGCATTTCCTTATATTCTAGTTATTGTTCTAGTATTCACTTATATTCCAGGTCATTATTCTAGCATGTACATGTATTTCTGTTCATTGCTGGTTGCACCATTGATGATATATGCTCCAGTATTTCTATTTTCAGTATTACTTATTGCCAGTATTCATATCCATCGTGTATTTTTTTACACTGTATTATAGTTTTTATCAATATACATGGAACTGCTGTTAGTGCTTGTACTTCACTCCATCTTGACTGGAAATATTTTTCCAGACTGCGACTTAGAGGACTGGTTTTCGGCATACTTGGATATTTGGATGTTATTGTTTGCAGGTTAGACTATTTTTGTTGTTTAGACTTGTGTTATTCATTTATTTTCTTCGATATCTCATCGTGCTTTAATTTCTATGATTGAGTATTTTCAGATTATATTGTGATATATGTATCTCCTTATGGAGTTGGATATTCATGTGAGATTGATTAGCTAGTATTGTGACCTAGACAGCGTTCTACCGTCGATGTTGTGGCATAGGCTAGACGTACCCACGTACTCGTGCCCCTATATCGGGTGCGGGTCGTGACACATTTTTAGTGGTGGCCCATACAGGTCATAATTAGCCAGTAGTGCGATATCGTGGTAGTGTGACGTATTAGTTGTACTACTGCGAGCCTGCAATGATATAGGACATAGGATACTAGGATGAGAGAGGATACTCAATCATAAATTTTTGAGAGATTTTGAATCTTATTATAATTTCCAATTTTAATCTTTTCCTTATTTTTGTCCGTTCTCACTTATTAAATTTGATTCTTGTTGATTAGTTGTTAATTTAATTCTTGGTGTCGTTGTTGAGTTTGATTTTATATCTAGATAAATTTTATGGATTAAAATTTACGGTATCATCTGATAACATATGTTGATAAGGACAGTGAGAAAGGTAAAACGTCTACCTTGGTTATGGAGCCTAGAGTTTATCGCAGCCACATTAGCTGTCATGGTGGAAACGTAGGAACCTGACCTTGGATGTACATATATTAGTTATAAAATTTAGAGTTTCTTGCAGCCATACCAGTTGGCGTGGCGAGAATTCTAGATGACGTGATTATAGAGTTGCATACCTTAGTTACGGAACCTATCATTTATCGCAACTATGCTTACTGGCGTGGCAAGGATTCTGAGTGTCATAATTTTGGACAGACGTGTATGATTATCAGGTTGTATCTTAAATTAGTTCCTAAAGTATTATATCAATACTTATCCATTTTTGTTATTATAGGACCTTGTTTTATTATTTTTTTGCTAGCAGTAGAGATACTTTCAGTCCTTAACCCAGTTTCTTTTTGAGCTTTATTTCTTTAAGGATCCTTGTTAGTGTGATAATTGGTAACTTAAAATTATGTCTATGTCTTGTATCAGTGTTGACTGAGTATGACTTGTGAGTTTGTAAGTGTTTCTTGGTTGGATATGTGAGCAGTAGGCATCAATCTAGAGATAACCCATAGCGTAGTACCTTGTAGCAATAGTTCTATAATAGGTGTCATTATAGTTAGTATCGGTACTATAGGTAGAAGGAGGAGTAAAGAGTATCAGATGGTTCCAAGAGTAAGTATCAGTGTCATCATGCCAGTCCTGGGTAGTCATAAATTCATGTAGTTGGGTGATCCATGTAAACAAGTAAGAATCAAGGAAATTTTATTTTGAAAATTAATGGAGCATGATGTTCAATTTGGTGGTTGATAATTGGGTGTGTCAAGAGCAAAGAAATGTATATGCATAAAGGGAATTAATAAGTATGCCATAGTAGGAGGATACCCATAATTGTATAAGAGAGTGTGAGAGAATAAAAATACATTGTGCTAAGTAGTAAGACTTGTGTTATAGATAAAAGTAGGCCTTGATATGATTTAATCTGAGTGTACCGGTATATGACTAATGATGGATGTATCACCTGATATTGAGGCCAGTGATGTGTTAGAAGCAATAGATGGAAGAGTGTCTAAAAATTATGTGCATGATGCACAGTGGATGATGAGTTTCAGTGTGAGAGTTCATGAAAGTGGAAGCATAATTATTAGAAAATTCAAATAGTGTGCAATAGGTTAAGAAATATCAAGATTAGTCATGAAAGGTATGAAGTGTATCACACATTAGTGTATCAGCCTGTAAAAGGTTAAAGGAAGATACGTATACATCAATCGAGATATGAGACCATATGTCTGCCTTGAAAGTGAAGTAAAACATGTGTATTATAGAAAGTACAAGTGATCGTGAGTTCTAGTGAGAGTAATGAGGTGATCTAATGATGAAGCTAGTGTTACTATACCAAGAGTGCTAGTATTTCTATATCAAGGATTAGTTGAGCAATGTGCTAGTAACAGTAAGTACTTCATGTGATAATATTAGATTGGTGTATCAGTTAATATGGATAGAAAATCATTGGAAGTAATAGTGCAAGTAATATGGACAGTACAAATTTCAGTACACAATTGAGGGTTATAGACAATTGGTATATTTATGTGTATCTTGTGTGTTAGAGACTGTGAGTTTATATATGTATACTTAGATAGATGTGGATTTAAATTTATAATTTGAAGATTGAAAATAAATTTCAATTTTTAAGAATTTTTGAGGAGTTGAGATTTTATGTTATTAAAAATTTTGAGGATTCAAATTCAATTCAATAAACATAGTCAAAGCTATAAAGATTTTTGGAAGTGATTAAAATTTTATTTCAATATTTGAATATTTTACTTTTGAGGAAAGTATATACATTTTATTTTAAATTGTTCCAGGAGTTAAATTTTGAGGATAAAATTTATGGTGGGTAAGAAATGTATAACAGTATATGAGTAGATGAAGTGGATGTGTAAGGATATGTTGGCTTGAGCATGCCTGAGATGGCACTGCAAACTGACTTGGGTGTCTATCTAGAGTTATATTAGTGGGAGCAGTACTTAGTGTGTTGTGTTGCACTTGTCGTGCACTTGAGTGGTAAAAACAACTAGTATAAACAATTACAGTAGGTAAGAGAGCTAGCAGTGGTTGTGCTAGTAGTAGAAACAGTGGTACCTAAAGGGATAAAGGTATCAAACTTTGGATGAATCATTAAACCATGGTTGTGTTAGCAGGTTCTGTTCTGTTCTTTCCTTCTGTTCCTTTCTCGTCTATCTTATTGATTGATTGATTTCTTAGTACCGTAGTTTGTATTAATGATTCTCTTGCTAGAATGTAGTTAGTAGTACACCTCGATAGAGACTGCAATACCATGACAAAAGAGAGCATAACCGTGCATATTTTCTCTAGATAGCATGTTGTATGACTATAAGTAGGATTTTTTTAGACTTTGATCGTTGGGGGTTTGACCGTAGTGGAGATTAATGAAGAAGTTATGACTGGACAGAGAGAGATAATATGCCTTAAATTTTGAGGATAAATATTAAATAAAGAGTTGAGAACTTGATATGGCATAATTGATAATTTTTGTTAAATTATTAATTTTTATGAAGATTAGATATGATTGAATTTGTCATTAAATTTCGAGAAAATTAAGGAGATTATCATTATATTTATTTGATTGCAAGATATGAAATTAAAATTTTATATTTTGAATATTGTATTTGAAGATTTCATAAGTATTACATTGTTTGAGTATTGTGTGGAAAAAGAATCGAGGAATAAGATCACTAATGGATTAGTGTTTGAATCCAATTTTTTGGATGAGGATTTAATTTTATAAATATGCATCGATTAGATTTAAATTAGAGGATTGGATATTAAATTTTTTGAGTATTTAGTTATTAACTTAAAATTTTGGAGGAGATTTTGATAAGAATGGAATTTGATTTTAAATTTGAAGATTTTCAGAAATATGATATTTATAGAATTTTAAAATTTTTGTGAAATAATAATATGGATTTACTTCATGATTATATGGCTTGATGAATTTAAATTTTGATGGTAAAATATAAAGGAATAAATAAATACAACTATTGAGGATCTTAAATTTTGAGGACAAATTTTTTCTAAGGAAGGTCGACTTGTCACTACCACATCTTGAAATAGGGGTAAATTTGTCATTTTATTATTATAAGTATTGTGTATATTTATTTTTAAATAATTGCATGATATGTGTGTATATATATATATATGTATTATATAAAGTGTTCATTAATGAATGAGTTAGTAGACTAGACCTAGAAGTCCACTGGCTGAACCCCTGACCAAATATAGGATTATGGATTTTTAATTTGTATTATTTGAGATTAAATATTGAGGATTATAATTAATTATCGTGATTTTATTTAATTATTGTGCCTTACCGTTGCTTCCATAATTTGAGTGCTACACTAGCTTTTGCCTTCCAACAAATTTTACACCCTTGTCCTAGACGTGCCCGTCTTCCATTCTAACCTTTGTGTAACCGTAGAACGCTCAGGGTCGGTCTATGCTCTGACTCGGGAAGAGGCATTCGCATCGAACACGACAGTGTCAGGCATATTACTTTTTAACTAGTATATACGCACGTGCGTTGCACGTATTTCATATTACTTGAAATATAATAGGCAGGAGCATGAAAGTTGGGAGAAATTAAATGACGAGAATAGGAAAGGTTTATCTCATCTCTTGGGTTCATGTGCCTACTTTGCATGCATTCTTTATTAACTTTTATTTTATTCTCCAAACTACCTACTTTGCATACATGCATATCTTTATTTTATTAACTATCATTCCCCAAGTTGGCTCATGCATGCATACATACATTTAATACGTATTTAATTACCGTTTTTAATTACTTAGATATCCTTATCAACGTTAATACATATTGAAATGTAATGAAGGGTATTTTTGGAACGAAAAATTTTCACGGTGAAGCCTAGTTTTGGCATTATATAGTAGAATAGATAATGTACCTGATCGAGTATTGTTTGATTCTGGTGCCACACATAGTCTCATTTCGACGGATTTTGAAGCCGAGAACACATTTTCTATAACACCGCTAGGCCTAAACCTTAGCGTCTATACTCCATCGGGCGTGGATTTGCCAGCTCACTTAGTTTGTCGTGAATGTAACCTTTGCATCGGTGGAAGAAAATTATCACTTGATGCGATAGTCTTAGACATCAGGGACTACGACATTATTCTGGGGATGGATTGGCTCGACGCTTGCTCGGCTACCATTAATTGTACGAAAAAGAAGGTCGTGTTTCATCTACCTGGCGAGATCGAGTTTTGCTATGTGTCATGCCCCAGTCCTAAAATACCGAGGGACTACCCACGTGACAATGGCCAGCAGCACACTCCAATGGACAAACCCAATTTAATGGACCCGTTAGAGTGTACTTAAGGTATAAAATAAATATAATGGTCTACGATACATGTCACATTCTAATTCTAATCTCATCCACCGAAGGTAATCACAGTTCAAATGTCAGACTAATAAAAAAGAAATATAATCCAATAAGTCTCAATAACATGTAACAACCTGATAATAAGTTTAGTACAATAATCCAAGAGACATGAAATAGAGTATCTAGAAACAGAAATGGCTGAGTATATAACAAATTACTCAGGAGAAATACATATTTTGAAAGAATCCCTATCTATTTCCAGTCTAGAACACCAAGCCAAGATTTGATTCTAAACCTTAGATTATAATTCCAAGTCATCTTATCGTGTCGAACCAAAAGTTAAGACGATACATTAGTTGTCATGCTCCGGTCTTTCGCAAGTTTGATCACCCTCGTTGGACGTGAGATCACCACGTCAACGCTCCCACTGGATAATCGTCCTAATCCGAGCGTGACGTATGTACGAGCATAGAGTTACGCTCACACAAGACAATAACATTTGAATATTATGGGTTTCTTCGGCATGATCAAGACACCTTATATTTTAATTTTGCTCCACAAGTTATATATATTTATCCGCCAAGTCATATTTGTTCATGTAGTGATTATAATTTGTCTAGTAAAATTATCCAACTTCAATGTTAGCGTTCGGTAGATCCATTGTCTTACTTCCAATATTCCTCAAGCAACTATGTTTCAATTTTCAAGCCCAAGTCTATTCCATTTTTTGATACGTTCTATTCATCGAGTTCATTTGGAATAACCATCGAACATATTCCCGTGAGTTTGATTATCCATGCCATACGTGAAATCACCACGCCGACGCTCCCGCAGAATAATCGTTCTCGCTGGGACTGGTTTCAAAGGTTATATTTTTAACTTGATTTCAAGATCGTTCTTACGAACTCCAAGCCAAATCCATTATCGCTTATCTCTTTCATCGAATCACAATATTCATTTTCGGACTAACTTCCATTCAAGCGATATTATATTCAAGTTCAATTAATTTATTTCAAATCTGAAATTGCTCGCACGATTCTCCAAGTTTCTAACAAGTTTTTCTAACCGATATATCAATTTCTATTTCCATAAATCCTAATTCGATATAAGCCTTATCATTTATTCAAGACATTCTCCAATCGTTCAATCTGACTATCGTACGAGACCTATAAATCCGTTTGGACATTTCTAAATGATCCATACACTACTCGGAATCGAGTCACCCAATCATATCCTCAATCGATGTTCACATCAATCGCTAGTGTATTCGTCGAGTTTTCCTTAGAATTTCTGCACGATATTTAGCATCGTCTAGTAAAATCTCAGTCTCATATATATCCCATTTATAGTCATCCGAGTAACCCATATTTGATTTGTATTTTTTGACACGAAATACCGTTCGAGCTATTTCCCAAAATCTAAGCACGATTCTCTATGTTCGCCTAAGCGATGATCTGATAATATTTCTATAGGTTGCAATTCTAAGTCTGACTTATCCTTTTTCTGAACGATATTTTCATCTCATTTGCAACTAGCTTGCACCAAAGGGTCTTGGCGCGTGATACTCTATACAACTTAGCCGAAAGGCTGTGTGCATAGCTAACTGTTCGGACGATATTCTATTTGTACACTAACCAGTTGGGTAATCATGTATAGGTATTCGGGTTCGCACATATTATCATGCCCCAATTCCGTGGAATCGATAGTAGTCCCCCGGACGTGACTGCCGTGCGGACCTAGGTTGCGCCCCGCACAAGGCTACGCATTTTTGTCCTGCATAGCGAGCACATATTCAGAGTACGCAGATAAATTGAAACATAGATTGAAGCATGGAAAAGTTCTCTTTATTGATAATATGAACATCTATTACAAACTTCTTGAACTGAGTCATATAAGGTTGCCTCTAAGGGCTTACAAAAGTGTTGACACAAAATGAGATAGCAGTCATGTACATTACATCCCTTACTAAACTCAAAATATTAGACCTCTAGTTGGAACGACGGCCTTTCCACGAAGCTGCATATTTGCTTGGGTTGCTAGCTTCTATCTTCAAAATACTTTAAAAGGTGGCACGGGTCAAGTCGTGCCTACAGCTGGACTAGATTGGGGGATTGACTTCTGCTCCTCGCTCGATTCTCCTTAGCACGGGGAACCTGTTTCAACAAGGGTCAGTACATCGAAACGTACTGGTGAAGGCAAGCTAACCCAACTATACCAATCAACACGTTATTTTAATAAAGCATGCATATTTATTCTGGTCTTACTATCTTACCTTAGTTTATTTTACAGTAAGCAATAGATATAGAAATCAATGAAATAACCCGCCACCGTTCGGTGATATTTATCTGCCCGTCTGAACCACCTGTACAATACTTACTCTGCCTTCCCTGCCAAGAAGACACAAGTTAGTTACAACAGATTTTAAATATATGAGGGGATCACTGGCACATTGCCATAATGGACGGGCTAGTCTCAGTACAGAATGTCGTACGACGCATGTTCAGGATATCCCAGGATATTCCGTCCTATAGCAGGCGACTATCATGAGTTCTGTCCGGATCGGATCGGTGCCGGTGCCCCGGCAACCGTCCGCAAGAACTAAGACCTTGTGCACAAGTTGTCTGTGATCAACGTAGTACACTAAGTTAGCATTTTGAGGCAACTCAGGGAAATATCAGGCGCAGGGTAATAACAGGGCAAGATTTATCTTTTGTATAGTCTTCCTGTTCAGTTTATGGCATACAAGATGAGTTCTATACATAGCACAAATTAAGAAGAAGTATATATACTCGAACTTGTATTCATGTATATGAATGAATATTCCAAATGAACAAGCATATAAATGAGTAACCGTTCACAAGTTGATTGACAAGCATTAATAACCAAGTTTATTCCCTTTTATCTTGAAGTATTTTAGTTATTAACTTGGTATCGTTTGATCGGGGCAAGCGAGAATATAAGATTTTTGGTGTGAGGACTAGAAAGAGGGCCAGCTAATTGGGATGGTATCCACTCACTTAGTAGTTGGAAGAAAGAAGGAAAGAGGTGCTTCAGGAGTCCGTTCGAGCGGTGCCTACTGCTGGTTCACCTGCATTGTCACGAATAACTGATCAATACCTCTTTCACTCTTTCTATTATCAGAATTGAAGTGTAATTCAATGAACAAAAATAATAAAATCCATCAAAACCGTTCAAGAAAACTCAAGCAAATCCAAAAACCAACTCAAGGCACAAAAGCAACAAGCGACAGTAAAAACTAGGCAACAAAAGATGCAGCGGAGAGGTCCCTCCTGACTCTGCCGCTAAGTCGATACTGGGGCACAGTCCACTAAATATGGGAATCAATTTCGAAGAAGCAAATCCATAAAGAGGATGGATTCTTGTTTCAATCTATCCCGATCGAACGATACCATCTTGTATTTCTTAGCCGCGCTCCCCGGATAGGGGGAACATAGCACCACATCCAACCCAACTAATTGGAAGTTTTGTCCCAAAACTTAAGGAATAGAACCTACTACTAGGAAATAATGAGGGGAACCTTTCCCTCATCTCGGACTCAAGTTCCCAAATAGATTCTTCGATAGAGTGATTTCGCCAAAGCACACGCACGAGAGGAACCGAACGACTCTAAAGCAGCTTTTCTTTTCTATCCAAAATTTGCATAGGTTGTTCTACATACGTCAAGTCGGCCTGAAGGTTCAGTTGTTCAAGGTCTACCACGTGGCTTGGGTCGTACACATATTTTCTAATTTAAGAAATATGGAAAATATTGTGTACATCAGATAGGGATGGTGGTAGGGCAATCTGATATGCAACTGAGGCAACCCGCTTTAGTATTTCGAACGGACCGACAAATCTCGGACTTAGCGTCCCCTTCGCTCCGAATCTGTTGACTCCTCGCATAGGCAAGACTTTAAGAAATACTCGATCGCCTACTAGAAACTCAAGTGGTCCTCGATGTATATCCGCGTAGCTCTTTTGACGGCTTTGAGCTACCTTTAGTCTTTTCCGAATCAAGCGAACCTTTTGGACAGTCTGTTCCACGAGCTCAGGGCCAAGAATTTGTCGTTCACCAACTTTATCCCAACAGATCGGAGATCGACACTTCCGCCCATACAATGCCTCATACGATGCCATTTGAATGCTCGATTGATAACTATTATTGTATGTAAATTCGGCTAAAGGTAGATGCAGGTCCCAACTAGTCTTCAAGTCCAAGGCGTAGAGTCGCAATATGTCTTCGAGGATCTGGTTGACACATTCCGTTTGGCCGTCAGTCTGTGGATGGTAGGCGGAGCTGAACTTCAACTTCGTCCCCATTGCTGACTGCAGGCTTTTCCAGAAATGCGATATAAATCGACTATCTCTATCGGAGACTACGGATACAGGCACGCCGTGGAGCCGAACGATTTCGTCGAGGTAGATTTGAGCCAAGCGATCAGCACTCCAAGTAGATTTGATAGGCAGAAAGTTAGCAGACTTGGTGAGACGATCGACAATAACCCAAACAGCATCATATCTCTGTTGCGTCCTTGACAAGCCAATAATGAAATCCATTGTTATATGTTCTCATTTCTACTCCGAAATAGCAAGATTCTGCAACTTTCCGTCTGGTTTCTGATGCTCGGCCTTCACTCTCTGACAAGCCATGTAATGTGACACGATAGTGCCACATCCCGTTTCAAGCCGTGCCAGCAAAACATCGTACGGAGATCCCAATACATCTTTGTGCTACCCGGATGAGAAGTATAACTAGCATAATGAGCTTCAGTGAGTATCTTATTTCTGAGGGCCGTATCGTCCGGAACGTACAGTCTTTCCTTCACTCGGAGCATCCCATCCGTGTCTACCATAAAGTCGGACGCCTTTTCTGCTGAGATAAGAGCACGAATCTTTTGAAGGAACAGGTCATCCTTCTGAGCGGCCTTAACCTTTTGTAACAAGTTGGGCTCGAGGTACAGTTGTGCCACCTGCGCCTACTTTTTGTATCTAATTTTTAAAGTAATACCCAAGGATTCAAGATCTCGGTGCAGCCTATCATCAATAGCCAAATTCCTTACAAACACTTGACTCAATACGTCAGCTACTATGTTTCCCTTGACAGGCGTATATCTGATCATGAGATCGAAGTCGCTAAGGAGTTCAAGCCAACACCGCTGCCGAAGATTCAAATCCTTTTATATGTACAGGTATTTCAAACTATTATGGTCCGTGTAGATCTCACACGGTACACCATAAAGGTAGTGGTGCCACAGCTTCAGTGCGAACACTACTGCGGCAAGTTCGAGATTATGTGTTGGGTAGTTTCGCTCGTGAGGCTTTAGCTGCCTCGATGCAAAGGCTATCACTTTATCCCTTTGCATCAGGACACATCCCAGTCCCTTACCCGATGCATCACTGTATATTTTGAAATTATCCGGTCCGTTCGGCAAAGTGAGGATTGGGGCAGAGACGAGGCGTTGCTTTAACTCCGTAAACGAAACTTCACAGTCGTCCGTCCAAGTAAACTTTGCACCTTTTCGTATGAGCTGAGTTAGGGGCGAAGCAATTCTAGAAAAGTCTCGTATAAATCTTTGGTAGTAGCCTGCCAGTCCAAGGAAACTTAGGATATCGCTAGCTGTCTTCGGCCATTTCTACTGCATAATGGCTTCCACCTTCTTCGAATCAACTGAAATACCTTGTGAAGAGATGATATGCCCCAAAAAGGATATACTGTCCAGCCAAAATTCACATTTACTCAATTTGGCATACAACTTGTTGTCCCGAAGGGTTTGCAGTACCATCCGCAGGTGTCCTGCGTGCTCATCCCTAGTCTTCGAGTACACTAAGATGTCATTGTTTGTGGTATTAAACGAAAGAATGAAAGTGTATTTCAATGACGGGGTTTGTGCGAAACCCGCGCCCTTTGGTTTACAAATAAACTTGTACAATGTAATCCTATACGAGGATATGGGAGTACAATTTATTTAATCTGGGTATGAATTGCTATAGGTGTCTGATCTGCGGTCGATCACTTTAGCCCTTGGACCACGCGATGTTGAAGGAGTGCCGTGGAAGACAGGTAGCAGCTTCGAAGGTTGCAGGAGAGGGTGGATGCACGATGCCGAAGTCGTCGATCCCCGCTCTTTGCCTGAGCTCCGGGCTCTCTCTCTCTCTCTCTCTCTCTCTCTCTACTCCTCCTTGTTCGATCTTCTCCAATTATCGACCTTGGATCTGATATTGGTATTCTTGACCCAATTTTCCGACCTTGGATCTGATATTGGTTTCTTGACCAATTTTTTGACCTTGTTCCCCATTGATAGGGGCCTCTATTTATAGAGTCTTTGGTGACAGTGACCACTTCATTGGTGTAGCAACCGAGGAGTAGAAAGTACAGTACCCTTTTACACAACGGTTAAAGTAACCAATGCCTACGTATAGATGATCTCTTGACTGAGCGGGTGACGTGGGTCCAACTAAGGGGACACAACACGTACGGTTGCTACTAAGATCACGGCGTAAAAGCCACGTAGGTAGGTATCCATTATGTAGAAGAGGTTGGCGTAGAAGCCAAATGTCCGTCACCATGGCATAGAAGCCAAGTAGGCATAGAAGCCGAGTAGGCATAGAAGCCGAGCAGGCATAGAAGCCGAACAGGCATAGAAGCCGAGCAGGCATGGAAGCCGAACAGGCATAGAAGCCGAGTAGGCGTGGAAGCCGAGTAGTCGTAGAGACTGAGTGGTCGTAGAGACTGAGTGGGCGTGGAAGCCGCATGAGCACAGATCCTGAATAGGCGTAGAAGCCGCTGCATATCGTGCCAGAATGGGCGTAGAAGCCGCGTGAGCACAGATCCTGAATGGGCGTAGAAGCCGCTGCATATCGTACCAGAATGGACATAAAAGCCGCGTGAGCACAGATCCTGAATGGGCGTAGAAGCCGCTGCATACCGTGCTGATGTGGACGCCTTAGTCGAAATTATGGCTTTTGAAGATATAATCAAATCTCTTACAGGGATTTGCCATCATCTTATGCATTAAATACGGAGACGTATTTTGAAGGTCTGTAGGCCTTCTGTGCACCCGTCGCAGAGACGTGTCTTGAGAGAAACTGTCACCGCTCTGTGCAATTAGACGTGAAGACGTGCCTCGAATCCCATACGAAGTGCAGCTTTTGACGTGGCAGGCGGTTTGTCTGCTGTGGAGCGTAAAACAGCTCATGTTTGCCTGTGTAAAATAGGGCGGCGTATTCCCTTGTACGCAAAAGAGCGGTTTATGCTGAGGGGACTCCAGTAAACAACGGTTCGGTGATGCTTTAACCAAATTCTCTGCATTAAATACAGAGATCCGCCATCATACTGTAGGGCGCATCCCGAGGGGTCTGCCATCGTTTCCAGCCGTCGTCTGGGTAGTCGTGCAGCACCTTTTGTCAGGAGTCAGAGGTCAGATCCGCTGCGTGACTTGACAAGTTTATTTCGGGGAAGACAAAGCGTTCCTCGTACGCTATAATGCTGCTTTGAGAGCGGATGAGTTTTACGCCATGGAGGCGATGAAGAACTCTGTTCACGCTGGAGCGGCCTGGACGCACTGCACTTACGCGGATGGTCCTTTGAGCTTTATTCTTCACGCTGTATTTTAGCGGAGAAAACTCTGTTGTACGCCTGATGGCTGTGAAGGCCTCCGTTTACGCTGCTCTGTATCAAGAGGCTGCGTAGCTCTTCCCAGCGTATTTTTCATGCTTCTACAAGACCCCCTTCAGAGCTTTTAAATTCCTTGAAATTTGAAACGCTTTGAACGAAGCATGAACGGCCCCTCGTAACTCGAAATGTTTCTGAATGGAGCATTAAAATAGTTGGTACAGACTTTATGGCAGATTTATGGGGGACCGCTGTGATCTCTTTTGCCTATAAAAGGCTGGGGGAGTTAGCCTGTTCTCCCCACATCTTCATCACCACGCAGAGATGATCACCGGAGTTCGCCGGGTCGATTTGAGGAAGAAGGAGATCATGTTCTTCCAGCGTGTAAGGAGCCGAAAAAGACGGCATCTTCGAGCAAGTGTCCACTACAACGATGGATCATGGAAGGGTATCTTAGCCTCCCTTGCTCGGGATAATCAGCAACCTTGTATGGCGTTGCCCCAGGAGAGAGGAAGGGTCGGTTTTGACCACGGTGGCTGGCATGCCGCGCTTTCTCTCGATGCCCTCTGGGAGGTGAGAGAGAAGACAAGCTGTAACAGCTGTCTCCCCGAACTGAGTTGGGTTTAATACCTCAACCCAATCTGCCGTGGCGTACGGAGCATGGGATCTGCATGATTTATGCAAGCCCCAACTCTGTCATGTCCGCTGACGCTCATCTCCTTCGAAAAAGAGAAAGATCTGCATCGATGCGAGAACCCTGCAGAACGGACTCTGGCGGTGATCTTCAGACGACGAGGGGGTATCTCCTTTGTAGACGGAGATTCCCTCAGATGTAATCATAAAAATGAAAAGAAAACCCTTGTAGATTGGATTTCCCTCACATGTAATCATGATTTTGATCTTTAATAAAATTGTCTTTCTTCTTCATATGATTATCTTGCCATACGTTGCTGTGAAGTCTGAATATGTGTAGCTTCAACACGTCTGAATCTGTACGCCGACTCTGTAGAAAGAGTGCTAGGTCCTGTCCTTTACGCATAGCGAGTAGTCCATAGAACGCTGTAGAGCATTTTGAACATTTTTAGAATTATCCTGTTGCTAGGACTGAGGAACCGCGTAGAGCTCTGAACTTCTAATGGACAGAATTTTTGTTCAGTCTTCATTTTCAAGAGTGACTTCTCGAAAATCCCTTAGAACAGGGTCGAGGAATGGCTGTCAAAACTGAGTTGCCATCTTTTGATAGACGAGATATTCAGACTGGAGTCTGGATGAACCTCCGATTGACCCGAGAAGAGTAATTTCTCAATGTTTGAACTCTTGTATGTTTCGGGTACTTGGGATATGTTGAGGTCAAGGAGGAGTATCTTCTGTGTGAACTCCTGTAATTGACCGTCTTGGGGACTGTTCGAATATACGGAAAGTCGTGGAGCGAGAAATCATCAGTCTGTAGCCTCCGGGCGTAAAATATCGTCGAGTGTGAAATCGTAGACTTGTAGTTCCTGTGCGTGAAGTCATGGGTTTGTGGCCTCTCGAGCATAAAAGCTACTAAGCACAAAGGCATCCGGGCCAAAAACCTGACTTGTAGCTGTCGAACGTAAAGTTGTAGATTTGTAGCCGTCGAGTATAGAAAGCTCCTTTAGCGTAGAACTGTTTATCTGTAGCCTGTGAGCGTAGAACACCATCGAGCGTGAAATCGTAGACTTGTGGTTCCTGTGCGTGAAGTCATGGGTTTGTGGCCTCTCGAGCATAAAAGCTACTGAGCAAAAAGGCATCCGGGCCAAAAACCTGACTTGTAGCTGTCGAACGTAAAGTTGTAGATTCGTAGCCGTCGAGCGCAGAAAGCTCCTTTAGTGTAGAACTGTTTATCTGTAGCTCCTAAAAAGAAAATTTCTCCGAGCGTGAAGTCTTGCGGATCTGTTGCTTCTAAGCGTAAACTGAGCGCCACCGAGCGTGAGATCATCAATTTGGTATTTACTGAGCGTAAAGTCGTAGATTTGTGGCCTCTCGAGCATAAAAGCTACTGAGCACAAAGGCATCCGGGCGTAAAACCATAGACTTATAGCTTGCGAGCGTAAAACCGTAGATCTGTTGCTGTCGAGCGTAGAAAGCTCCTTCAGCGTAGGACCTGCTGAACCGTCTTTGCACGAAAAACTTTTCAAATTTGCTGACTGTCCGTCTTTCAAGGTTAGTGGGCTGACGTGGCATCCAATCATAACCCATCATTTAATTTTGCGAGATTTGGTTAGGGTCTCGAGGAGTCCGTCTGAGGATTCGAGGAGTCGGCCCGAACTCTATATATATCCCAAGTTTTCTGAGAGAGAAACTTTTTATCCGTCTTCTGCGAAAGAGAGCTTTCGACTGTTCGAGTTTTTCTTCGTTCTCTCTTCGAGCATCTCAAGTCTTCAGAAAATAGCGTCGAAACAGACCTCCTCCGCCAAGGGAAAGGGTATAGGTTCCTCTTCTCATTCTTCCGCCCCAGCGAGGGAGTCTTTGGTCGGTCAAGGCGAACTTCCTTCTGAGCGAAGTATCCTGCCGACGAGCAGTGCACCCGATCTTAGAGGTAAAGCCTTCGGGGTGACAAAAACGACAAAAAATCCTTCGCACACGTTGAACGTGACCGCGCTAGGTCGTCTTCTGTGCTGATAGCCTCTTTTTGAGGAAGATGATGCACGGAGGCATTTTCATCTTTTACGCCCATATTTCTAATGTGTCAGCGTAAAGACTCCACATTTTCATAGTTCTGAGCGTAAAAGCTCTGGCTACCGAAAATTAGGGTATATCATAAAATTTGAATTTTATGCTTGTGGGGGGACCTCCGGCGTAAAATAGCCAGATTTGCACAATCCTGCGTAGAGCACAGACTGTTGTTTCTTTTGGTCCGTATGTTCGTGCAAGACTTGTGATGACATATTTTCCTTGCACTTTCGCAGTTGACTTGGGTGAGTCTCCACTGGCCGAGGTGATGGGCTCCGCTGCTGGGATGCTGCACTCGAACTACCTGGAGGATCTGTCCTACGTGGCATTCCCTATCTCCGGACCCCAGTACCCTGAAGGAAGGAGGATCTTAATATCGGCTCAGGGCGAGCGAATGCTGCTGAGCATGATCAACGGGGAGCCTCTGACTTATGTAGACGGGGAGCCGTACGTAAAGCCGGCTTTCCTTTTTGGGGACATGATCGACAAGCAGTCCCAGACGAAGCCTAAGAGGGAGCCATGGGTCTTCCCAGCCGAGAATTTGGTTTTGTACCTGCCAACGATGCCGAAGGATTATCCCATCTCGGCCTTCTTTCATGCGATGCACCCTAGGAAGATGTCGTGGACGCTGACTCCTGATATTCATGGCAGGCCGGGGAAGATTTTTCATCTGAAAGGAGCTGACCAGGGGTCGTTCGTCAGTCGTCCCTCCGGCGTTGTGATGTTGTTCAGAGGACTGTGCCCGGGCAGTGTTCCAAGTGAAGATAGCTTGGTGATCCAGCCGGTCCAATTGTCGACCTTCTGCAATGACTTCATGGGACGAGGCGGTGTATATCCCAAGAAGAATCCTCGGTGCAATGGGTGGGTTGCCCCAACAAACTCCCGATGGACATGCCTAGTTGAATGGGCCTTGAAGCACTTCCAGAGAGAGCTGGAGGGCATTGGACTATATGCCGCTGTGAGTGCGACGAGCGTCGGGTTGCCTTCGAACCCTAACTTATTTCTGGCGCTGATGGAGCGGTATATTCCGTTCACTGGAACTTTTGCCACTCCACTGGGGGAGTTGGGATTAGCGCTCCACGAGATGGCAGTTGTCTCGAGACTACCGATGGGGGATACTCCATATGAAGAATATGTTCCCACCAACCGAAAGTTAGGGGATTTGGATGCTCGGGTGGCGGAAGTATATCAGGAGCTGATGTGTCAATACTTCGCGTGCACCGCTTTTTATAATAAGCCTTCTGATTTGGCTCATACCACCAAGTGGATGTCCTACCTCTTCTTCCACCGAGCCAGGACCGCCAGGTCGGAGAAAGCCTCGGGTGGCAAGAATGAGCCCGTGAACTGTTTGGGCGTGCTTAGTGCCCAGGTCGTGGAGACTCATATGGAGGAGGCTGAAGCTCCGGATCAGATTCTTGTCGAGGGGGTAGGAAAGTACCCGGAAGGCACTAAGGCCTGTAGTTACTTGAGGCCCTGTCGCAGGCCTTTGTCTAAGGAAGCCCAGCTGGCTGGTTTCCTCTCCATATGGCTGCGCCGAGTAGTGGTGCCAGGTACCGCGTCCGTGGACCGCATTCACCGGAATATCCTGTGGCCGGCAGTGCGCCTGGTGTTTGGGGCAAGACTGGGCTTGCTTTCTGCCATGGTGTGCCGTATACAGGCTGGCTTGAGAGCCATAACTGACGGGTTGCTCGTCGACGAAGCTCGACGTAAGAGTTTTCCCAGGGTGGAATTACCATACCTATACTTGATGGGATGGTTGATTCTCCACAATCCCCGGGTGATGTCTCCTGGCTCCGGTAGCAGCTCGGAGGGTATATTCTTGCTGAATTACAAGGATTCCTCCTGGAATGTGAGCACAGTTTTAGACTGCCGGCTGGTGTTGAACCTCAGCCACGGTTGGAAGCTCCTCTGTACTGCTCCCCCCGTACATCATAATCAATCAGGGGTGCGGCTTGAGGATTCAGGTGGAGAGAAGACCGACCTTTCCCCGGAAGCTTTCAACTGGTTGGTCTGTATTAGACCCTCCCATCTGCTGTACATGAGCGAAGATCACTGTTTCTTCGAGCCCTACTTGCCTAGTCGGTTCGCCAGGCAGTTTAGGTACGATCAGTTGCATGTGGGCAATGCCGTTACCAGCTTTAGGTCCAGGGACGGACTCATTGATGGAGCTAGAGGGTGGCGATATTTCCTCATGGGTTGTACGAGGGCAACCTTCATTGTGCCGGTCGTTACAACCTCTACGGAGCTTCGCATTCTCCATTCTTATGCCTAGTTTTACGTGGCGATTAACAACTTCCATCGTGATTTTGACGCACGTGGAAGCTTCCGGGTGCCTTCTCCCAAGCCTGGGGGAAGAGTTGACGTCCCTTCGGTTTCTTCGGACGAAGGTGAGGAGTCTGGTACTCCGGACGAGCCTCTGGTGTCGGTGCCGACGGGCGAAGTGCCTCTGCCTGCGGGGGCTTTGGTAGTCCCTTCTGGGAAGCGACGGGCCTCTGCTCTGAAGGAAGTTTCTCTTCGCAAGAGGAGGAAGGAGACGGTTGCTCGTCCTCTCCGCATTCCTGGTATTGAGGCTCCTGGGAGTGAGCCTGCCTCTCCCCACATCGGGGATGATTCTTTGGCTGGAGGTTCCTCGCCTTCTAGAGAGGGACCTCCTACAGTTCCGGTCGTCGACGCCGGAGAATCCTCGTTAGAGGTGGCTGTGGCGGCTACTGCTCCAGGTAGCGGAGCGAGATTGCCTGTGTGGCCGAGGCAGATGGGAGAATCTTTCCCGAGGCCAGCAGCGGGTATGGCTCCTGCCGTGTCAGTGAGCACGTCTGGCGAGATTCCAGCCGATGAACTTCGACCACGTCTTGGTGGAGGCCTGATAGAACTCTCGGCGATGTCGATCGGCCCACCTCCTTCTCCAGGCATGACGATTCGCATTGCATCATTAAGGCGTGGTTTAGCTATATCGGCTGCAGATGCGTCGTATATGCCGTTGGCTCCGGGTAAATGTTGTCTTTATGCCTCCCTTCAAAAAGATTGTCATCATACTGATATTGACTTTCTCGTCTTCTTCTCAGGGGATAGCGCCCACGGGGAGTATAGCGTTGAAGCGCATCCTGGCTCGCTCGGGTTTCTGACGAGGAGGCATTCGACTTTGATGAGAAAGTGGCTTCGGGGGCCAGTACGCCCGGAGTAGCTTCGTCACCTCGAGAGGAGGATGAACACGTCGTCGTGACCTTGCCTCTTGTGAGTGTGGCGACGAATTCGACCACCGTTATCGTACCTTCTTCGATTGCGCCATGCGTCGATGCGACGGCTGTGGCCACCTTGTCTGCAATCATCCTTGGAGAGGGACTTGCTGATATTGCGGGCGCTCCCGGCATCCAGTCGGATCTAGTTGCGTTGACCGAGCAACACACCAGCCTTTTCTACACCGGTTTGAGAATGATGGTATCAATGGTGTTAGCGAAGAGTCTGGATTTTGAGCGCCTGAGGAAGACTTCTCTCACTTCGATCGGGGTCATCAGGGAGCTCGGTGATCCTGGGGTAGTTGACGCCCTGGTGGTTAATGGGTTAGAGCAACCTATTAACGAACATTTACGGCTGACTCAAGGCCTCGATGCTGATGTTCAGGCTCAGTTTGACCTCATGACTGTGCGGTTTGCTACGAAGTTGGAAAGCCTAGACAACTCTATCCAGAAGCATAAGCTGGAGATGGATAGGAGAAAAGTTGTCGTGGAAGAGGCTCTTGCCGTTGAGACGCAGTGTCGTTCTGAGTATGAAGGGAATGCAGCGAGGGTCTCCATGCTGAAGGAAGAACTCGCTCGGGCAGAGGAGTGGGCTTCCCAGTCGTTGGCGGGTCTGGAGGTAGCGTCCGGCCGACTGAGCACAGTGCGACGGGAGTTGGACCGTACAGAAGCTGCTCGCGTGGGCTATCTTCGGGCAAAGGCTGATCTGACCCTTACGAACACTCCCGAGGCACGGCTGGAGTAGGCTCGTACCGACGCCTTGGTTCTTAGGAATGAGAGGATAGCTGCGCTGGAGCGGCTGATTCACAATCTGACTCACCCGCCATCATGATGTATTCTTTCCCCTTTTTGCTTGCCCAGATGTAATTCTGCCTCCCTCTCGGGAATAAATAAAGGCGACTCTTTTCTGACTTTTGTGGACCCATCATTTCGGAATGTAAATGACAGGTTTTGGTGAGAGTGATATCAGAGGTGGTATGGACATGATAGACTCCCGATAAACTTCTTAGCAGGATACATCTATTCAGAGGTCATATGGACATGATAGAGCGTAACCCCACTAATTACGTTTTGGAAGTAGTTTTGTCAGAATCGAGATCCTTGCTATATCCCACCTAAGCAGGGGAGATTAGGCATAGTACCTTTTCAGGAATTTGCCGTTGATAGGAGCCATTAACAGGTCTCCATTAGGATGGGCTATCCTGTAGGCGCCGTTCGAGAACGTTGTCTCGATCACATAAGGGCCTTCCCACTTGGGCTAGAATTTGCCCTTACTTCTGTGGGTAAGAATCCTCGGCCTTCTTACGGCTAGAACTAGCTTGCCGACTTTGAACACTCTTTCCTTTACTTTATGATTAAAAGTTTTAGAAATACGTGCTTGGTAGAGCGCGATACGCTGTTGAGCTTGTAGGCGTTTCTCGTCTAATCCTTCAAGCTCTTGGAGCCTTAACAGGTCATTCTTTTCTTGAGTCAACTCACTAGTCACTGCTATCCTGAGCGACGGGATCTGGATTTCGATGGAAAGAACTGTCTCGCTCCCGTAGACCAGTGAAAAGGGGGTACAACCTGTAGGTGTCCGTACCGTTGTGCGGTATGCCCAGAGACATTCGCCCAGCTTCTCGTTCCAGTCTCTTTTGTTTGAAGAGACAAACTTTTTCAGGAGTTTGATAATGGTTTTGTTGAAAGCTTCCGCCAAACCATTAGCAGCTGGATAATATGTCGTAGAGGCAATATTATGTATTCAACTTTTATCGCAAAATCGATAAAACGCTTCGCTGATGAACTGAGGCCCATTGTCGTGGATTATTCTTCGAGGAATCCCAAAGCGATAAATGACGTGGTGCTTGATGAAGCTGATCACGTCAGACGCTTTTACCTCAGCCAGAGGGATCGCCTCTGCCCATTTGGAGAAGTAATCCGTGATGGCCAGTATGAACCGGTGGCCTCTGGAGGAAGACGGGTGAATGGGACCGACGATATCCATACCCCATGCTTCGAAGGGCCAGGATGCGACCGTAGGATGTAGATATTCAGACAGTTGGTGTATGAAGTCTGCATGAACCTGACAGACTCTGCACTGTCTTGCATAGCTGATCGCGTCTGTGATCATAGCGGGCCAGTAGTAGCCCATTCTCCTGATATAATCCTGTAGCTTAGGACCGGGCTGATGCGCTCCGCATACATCGTCGTGAGCTTCTCGGATAATCTGCTGTGCTTCGTCGTCTGAGAGACATCTTAATAGCAGTCCGTCGTAGGTCCGACGATACAGGCAGTGTGAAGATGCATCGAAATAGAAGCGTAATGATCGTCTCTTGACGGATACTGCTTCTTTGGGGTCCTTTGGCAAGATTCTGTATACGACGAAATCTATGAAGGGACTTCTCCAGTCTTTTCCGGGGGGATCTGTGTTCACAGTGTGGCTGCGTTCTATGTGAAGGTTGTTCTTCACGCAGAATAAATCTCTGTTAAGAAGGATCACCGAATTATGCCTTCTTATAGGAGTAGCCAAATCCGTCGCTAGACTGGCTAGGGCGTCAGCTTCCTGATTCTGAGATCGGAGCACATGTTCTAGGAAGAACCCTTTGAACATCATGGCTATCTTGACCGTCGCTTGGTGATAGGGGATGAGGTCCGGATTCCGGACTTCATATATTCCTCTGACTTGATTGACGATAAGCAGAGAATCACCGAAAGATTCCAGGGATTCGACCCCCAGCTCTTCAGCGACTTGGAGCCCGATCAACAGGGCGTCGTTTTTCGCCACATTGTTGGAGCATGGTTCATTAAGAGAGTATGCCCGGTAGATGACGAGTTTATCAGGAGTGACCAGGACGATTCCTACCCCTGAAACCACGTTTCCCTGGGGACCAGTCCTGGAGGCGCCGTCAAAGAAAAGTTGCCATGTGTCACTTTTCATTGCGAAATTACACTCTGCAACTTCGTCGGAAATGTCTTCGTATAACTTGGAGGCCTCCGGGATCGGATGAGCAGCCAGGAAGTTGGCCAGCGCTTGGCCTTTGATGGACTTCTGCGGGATGTACACCATGTCATATGGTGTTAAAAGCATCGCCCAGGTTGCGAGTCGGGAATTAAGAATACTCGGCTTGCTCATCAGTACTCGAAGAGGGTTAATCCTGGAGATGATATGAATAGTCTGGCCGGTGACGTAGTGCCGCATCTTTTGGATAGCGAACATCAGAGCCAGACATTCTTTCTCCACTGGATTATACCGGTGTTCGGCTCCGACCATCATCCTGCTGAGGTAGTAGATAGCCTGCTTATGTCCCACGTCGTTCTTCTGCACGAGAAGAGCTCCTAGCGAATAATCTATTGCTCGGACGTACAGCAAGAATGGTTTCCCCATGATGGGGGGCACCAGAACTGGCGGACTGGTGAGGTAGCGTTTGATCTCCCCGAATGCTTGCTGACAGGTTTCATCCCATACGAAGGATACACCTTTCTTTATGAGGTACGAAAAAGGCTGGCATCTTCCTGAGAGGTTGGATATGAACCTTCGGATATAAGCCAGACGGCCTTGAAATCCCCGGAGTTCCCTCAGATTGCGGGATGGTCGTATTTCTACAATGGCCTGGACTTTGTCAGGGTCCACCTGGATGCCTTTGGCGGTGATAACAAATCCCAGAAATTTGCCACTAGATACGCCCAAGAAGGACTTCGTCGCATTAACTCGAATACCGTCCTTAGGTCCTGAATGTGATCATCCTTGAGGCGGCTCTTGACGGCTATGTCGTCCACGTAACATTCTACTGTTTTGCGTAAATATTCATGGAATATGCCGCTCATAGCCCGTTGGTATGTAGCACCAGTATTCTTCAATCCGAAGGGCATGACCGTATAGCAATACACTCCCAACGGGGTGCGGAAGGCAGTGTGCTTCTCGTCTTCAGGATGCATCTTGATCTGATTATATCCTGAGAACCCGTCCATGAAAGATATGCGTTCAAAACCGCAGGTGTTGTCGATCATGATGTCAGTGATGGGAAGAGGAAATTTATCCTTGGGGCAGGCCGCATTTAGATCTCGGTAATCGATGCAGATACGTACCTTCCCATTTTTCTTCATGACTGGGACAACATTGGCGACCCAGTCGGGATGTTGTTCTTCCCGGATGAACCCACAGGCTATCAACTTTTTGACCTCAGCTTCAATGGCGTCTATCATGTCCGGTCGAAACCGGCGTTGGTGCTGCTTCACAGGCTTTGAGTCAGTCAATATGTTGAGTCTGTGAGTAGCCACCTTCGGGTCTAGGCCCGACATGTCTCCATAATCCCATGCAAAGACATCGACGTATTCCTTTATCAGCTATATGATTTCTTCCCTTTCGGCTGGTGGAAGATTATCACTGATAAATATCGGCTTCGGCGAAAGCTCACCCCCAACATTGATTTGGATAACTTCGTCTTTGGTTGGAGGTTCCCTTTGTTCGAAGCGGAATTCCTATTGTGTATCCATTTGTTGAGCCCAAGAGTCATTCTCAAACGGCTCAGAATCTCGTTCCTCTGCTTCTGAGGGATCGGTCATCACCCTATTTGCTGATAGTGCTTGTTCGGGAGCATTAGGTGAGTCGGGGGATGACGAGCCGTGTCAGGAGGAGGAAAAGATATCCTCATCCGCCATGGAAGCCGTAAGGGAGGTGTCATACCCTAACCCGAAACGAGTTTATTGGTAGCGGGGGTCGCCGCGTGGCGGCGTCCGTCTGCCTCTTCCGTAGTTGAGGCCCGGCTTTCGCTTCAAGTCGTAGCCCATGTTTTGCATGATCTTCAGCGCTTGAGGGCTTTATCAGTGAACCTGCATCTTCCCAGTATCGTCATCGAAAGGATCTTCCTGGATGGCTGGTTGATTGCGCATGCGGCCGAATACTATTGGATGCTGACTGCTGCAGGTAGGCGGGATAATGAAGATAGAATCCTCATGCGGTCCATACGTTGTGATGACGTTGGACGATGACGCTGTTTCCCAGATATACGGATGGTAGGAGTTCATAGCTTCCAAGAATTTTCGTGCTATGGGTTCTACCTCGTCATGGGGAGTATGTTCCTGATTTGGAATTTGAGCATTAATGTACTGGAAAAGAGGATGTTTATTGCCATCTGGAACTCCGTTCCTGGTCGTGTTTACATCGGTCGGCTGCTTGTCGCGCCGAAGGTTGATGACCAAAGGTGGAGGCTTCTGGTTCAGAGTAACCACTGGAGAATTGCTTCCTTTCCCTGAGCTGGATCTGTTTAGGTGAATAGCCATGGGCTCTATGGCTTTTGGATGAGTGGTTCTTCCTTTCACTTCGATCGACAGCGGTAGTGCGGCAGAGGGTTCTCCTGGCTCCCGGTGGGATTTCTTCTCTGTCTTGCCCGCCACTTCTTCCGTGTGGTCCTGCGAGTACAATACGGCGTCGGAATAGTAGGACTCTACTCCTTTGAACGGGTTTAGGTCGGCCACCTCCGTTTGTACCATTCTTTGGGGGTCTACATATTTAAGACATTGATGTAGAGTTAAAGGAATGATGTTGTGATCGTGGATCCACGGTCTTCCCAGCAAGATATTGTAGGATACCTCTGAATCGATCATGTAACATGTGGCCACCGATCTGAGGTTGCCAATCTGAATCTTCAGGCAAATCTTCCCCAACGGCTTACTTCTTCCGGCGTTGAAGCCCACGATTGTGGTGGAGGTGTAAGCCAGTTCGCTGGTAAAAATCCTCAATGGTCTGAGCAGACTGTGCGGGATGATGCTGATCGATGATCCCGGATCTATGTGAATTCGATCAACCTCCATGGAACCGACGTACCCGGTGTAATAGAGGGGCCTGTCATGCCTGTTATGTTTTAACAGCATGTCGTCTTGGGTGAAGGTGATATTTGGGACCACCTCCATCACACTGTGGCATTTAGGACATGCCACTGGTTCTTCGTCGGGAGACTTGAGCTGGGTAAAGCATGCCTCCGCCTGCATCAGTGCTTCACTCAAGGCTAGACGAGTGTCTTGGGAGAGCCTGAGTAGCTCGAAGATGGAGAGCCTGGCCGGTGTATTAGCCAGTTGGGCTAGGATGTCGAAGTTATACGGCTTCTCAAAACCTTTGTTCGGAATGTTTTTCACAGGTTTATCAAAGCGCACTTCTCTTTGTTTTCCTTTGTCCGCCGGCGTCGGTTTTGAAGGGTTGGCCTCCGGTATGACGGGGCTTGGCTCTACAGGTTTGGCAGCTGAAACGTCTGCCGGTACATCCTCCTGACTTGCTCCGTAGTCGTTGAGGTAGGCTCTCCCTGACCGGGTTGCAGCAAGTACCTCGTCTTCGTCTGATGGCGAAGAAGTTGCGACCATATGGCATGGTTTGCACTTGGAGCTCCTTCTAGACGCAGCTTTAGTAGCTTTAGTCTCTTCCTCGAGCTCTGACACCAAATCTGGATGAACCCACATAATCTCTCCCTGACGGGTGGTCAGGGGTACCAGGTCATGATTTTAATCCCTAGCCGGAGGAAGATTGACGATGTCCATTGTGGCTCAGAAAATGGGCGTGATACCGTCCATGACTTCTTGGGGAGGCAGATCGCCGAACTGCAGAGAGATCATGTTGGCTGTGACCATTTTCTCGGTGTTGTGCAGGGTGATGGCCTTAGCATCGATCAACCCCTGGATCTTCCTTTTCAGTACGTAACACACCTTTGTTGGGTGGTGTACGTATCTGTAGAAGATACAGTATTTGGGGTCGTCGGTACTGCCGACCTCTTGGGGATGCCTTAGCTCCGGCAGGGTGATCTTGCCACTTTTGACGAGACACTCAAATATGCTAGGAATATCGTCGTCGTCGAAAGAGTAGACCTCGACGGGCCTGGAAGTCCCGGGCTTTGTCTGCGTGGTCGCTGCCGTCTTTTGTCTGGACGTATTGACCGTCAGAGCTTCTTTTCCCTTGGAGCTGCGAGGATGGTCGCTGCTGGGAGATGACCTTTTGCCCCTATCGGAGGTGGAGATCATGATGCCATTGTCGCGCGCCTTGCGACTGTTGTCTTCGGCGGCCACTGCCGAGACGATGAACGAGGGCCACTCATGGAACTGATATGGTCCTGTGAACACCGAGACTATAGGAAGGAGATTCTTCCTGCAAATGTCTACTAACGCCGAGTCTGGAACTCCTGGAGGCATTTGTAAGGTGGCCTGACGAAAACGTTCGACGAAGGTACGAACGTCTTTCTTTTCCCTTTGCTTGACTTCAATGAGGGAGGACATAGACATGTCCATTCCACCCTCGTAGAATCGCGTGAAGAATAGCGCTTTGAAGTCCTCGAAGGAAGTAATGTAGTTGTCCGCCAAGCTACGGTACCACTGATAGGCTACTCCTGAGAGGCAGCCCTTGAACACCCGAGTGAGGAGGGCGTCGTTCCCTTGTAGCAACACCGTCATCATACTGAAATAGTTCATGTATTGACTTGGTGATGTTCTTCCTTCGAACAGAGCCATAGTCTGAGGTTTGTACTTCGGAAGAAAAGGGACTTCTTCCCAGATAGCTGGGTAAGGCTGGTTGATTCCCAGTTTCTTGAGCTGATCTTTGTGCTTCAAGGCGTCAAACTGGGCTTTCAACTCCCGCACTGTCTACATCGGATTCTCAGCTGGAAGCAGAGGGACTGCTGACTCTTGATCTAGAGCAGGTTCTTGGCTTGGGTTGGATGGCGGTAAGTCCACCCCCACACGTATCTGAGTTGGCGGAACCGACGCTTGAGCCATGGCAGTCGCGTGCTGAGTTAGCATCATCTGGTGCATGTTCTCCATTACGGATTGCATTTGCTTCAGAGACGTCTCTAGCACAGTGATGCGTTGTTCCATGTTTCCTGAAGCCTCCTCGCGTTCGTCTTCAATGGCGTAAGCTCCCACTTCCCTGGGTGTCATCGAAGGATTAGTATAGGTCGCCGCAGAAGTCGACTCTATACTCTCAGCATCTGATCTGGGAGATTGGCGACCCCCATCGTCGGAATCAGATGAGTACGGAGCTGGTTGCTGTGACCTTGCCCGGGTGTTTTGGAACACCCCAGCTTCAGTGCTCCAGAGGAGGTCTTCGAATCTTCTTCGGCTTAGAGGCCCAGAGGGATAACGTCTTGAGCTCGACCTTCTTCTAGGTATGCGTGAAGCCATGTTCACGGACGCATACGCGTGCTCTTCTTTCGGAAAAGACTGAGAGTAGCTCAATCGGTCGAAGATCGCCCGTTTTGCTTTAGAACAACAGCAGTCAACCACAATCTTATGACTATTACAACATTGCTCTCTAGGGGGCGTAATAGACATGTTGGAAGGTCCCCTCTCCTTACGCTTCTGGATTAGGCATTCGCGTAGGTCAAGAGTAGCAACCTGAGCTTGCCTTACGCCGCGGGACTTCGCCTGGCATGATTTGGAGATTCGCTCAGACTGGCGTAAAGCTGAAGAGGTCCTTAGTCGGCCATCGGCTTCTCGCGTAATCCGGAGGATAGGCAGATTATTCTCTTGCTGGCGTAAAGGCCGAGAGGCTGAATATTCGCCTGCTTGCTTCCCCTTACGGAGATCATCGTGCTTATCTGTTTTACCGTAGAGGTCAGATGTTGTTTTACGCGTGGAGCATGATCTGATCTTCCGATTTGGTATTGAGGCACCATCAAAAGTTTTGTCTGTACCGTGCGTAGCGGGAGACTGATTCCTACGCGTGGAGCACAGTGGATACTTCTGGGTTAGCACAGAGGCCTTGCCCGAAGTTTTGTCTGTACCGCACATAGCGGAAGACTGATTCCTACGCGTGGAGCGCAGTGGATACTTCTGGGTTAGCGCTGAGGCCTTGCCCAAAGTTTTGTCTGTACCGCGCGTAGCGGGAGACTGATTCCTACGCATAGAGCGCAGTGGATACTTCTGGGTTAGCGCTGAGACTTTGCCCAAAGTTTTGTCTGTACTGCGCACAGTGGGAGACTGATTCCTACGCGTAGAGCGCAGTAGATACTTCTGGGTTAGCACTGAGGCTTTGCCCGAAGTTTTGTCTGTACCGCGAGAAAGCGGGAGACTAAATTTTACGTGCAGGCCACGGAGGGAGCGATGCTACCACCTCATTGGTCGGAGAGATCGGAGAGATCGGAGAGTCCACAGGAATGGTAGAGGATGTCTTGGGCATCCACACTTTGCGCAGCTTCCTGTTGTCTTGGACGGAGAGAGAGTGAGAGCTACCCCAGGTTCAAAGCATGTCTTCGTAAGCAGACTGGTCGAAATGAACGACCAGCATCTTCTTCACGGTTCTTATAGATACCGCATCGCGTTGAGCAATTACTTCCTCGTCAGAAGAGAAAGACGTCCCCAGCAGAGTCACCATCTTGTTTGTGGTATTAAACGAAAGAATGAAAGTGTATTTCAATGACGGGGTTTATGCAAAACTCGCGCCCTTTGGTTTATAAACAAACTTGTACAATATAATCCTATACGAGGATGTGGGAGTATAATTTATTTAATCTGGGTATGAATTGCTATAGGTGTCTGATCTGCGGTCGATCACTTTAGCCCTTGGACCACGCGATGTTGAAGGAGTGCCGTGGAAGACAGGTAGCAGCTTCGAAGGTTGCAGGAGAGGGTGGATGCACGATGCCGAAGTCGTCGATCCCCGCTCTTTGCTTGAGCTCCGGGCTCTCTCTCTCTCTCTCTCTACTCCTCCTTGTTCGATCTTCTCCAATTATTGACCTTGGATCTGATATTGGTATTCTTGACCCAATTTTTTGACCTTGGATCTGATATTGGTTTCTTGACCAATTTTTTGACCTTGTTCCCCATTGATAGGGGCCTCTATTTATAGAGTCTTTGGTGACAGTGACCACTCCGTTGGTATAGAGGAGTGGAAAGTACAGCACCCTTTTACACAACGGTTAAAGTAACCAATGCCTACGTATAGATGATCTCTTGACTGAGCGGATGACGTGGGTCCAACTAAGGGGACACAACACGTACGGTTGCTACTAAGATCACGGCGTAAAAGCCACGTAGGTAGGTATCCATTGTGTAGAAAAGGTTGGCGTAGAAGCCAAATGTCCGTCACCATGACATAGAAGCCAAGTAGGTATAGAAGCCGAACATGCATAGAAGCCGAGCAGGCATAGAAGCCGAGCAGGCATGGAAGCCGAACAGGCATAGAAGCCGAGTAGGCGTGGAAGCCGAGTAGTCATAGAGACTGAGTGGTCGTAGAGACTGAGTGGGCGTGGAAGCCACTTGAGCACAAATCCTGAATGGGCGTAGAAGCCGCTGCATATCGTGCCAGAATGGGCGTAGAAGCCGCGTGAGCACAAATCCTGAATGGGCGTAGAAGCCGCTGCATATCGTGCCAGAATGGGCGTAGAAGCCGCATGAGCACAGATCTTGAATGGGCGTAGAAGCCGCTGTATACCGTGCTGATGTGGACGCCTTAGCCGAAATTACGGCTTTTGAAGATATAATCAAATCTCTTGCAGGGATTTGCCATCATCTTATGCATTAAATGCGGAGGCGTGTTTTGAAGGTCTGCAGGCCTTCTGTGCACCCGTTGCAGAGACGTATCTTGAGAGAAACTGTTACCGCTCTGTGCAATTAGACGTGGAGACGTGCCTCGAATCCCGTACGAAGTACAGCTTTTGATGTGACAGGCGATTTGTCTGCTGCGGAGCGTAAAATAGCTCATGTTTGCCTGTGTAAAACTGGACGGCGTATTCCCTTGTATGCAAAAGAGCGGTTTATGCTGAGGGGACTCCAGTAAACGACGGTTCGGTGATGCTCTAACCAAATCCTCTGCATTAAATACAGAGATCCGCCATCATACTGTGGGGCGCGTCCCGAGGGTTCTGCCATTATTTTCAGCCGTCGCCTGGGTAGCCGTGCAGCACCTTTTGTCAGGAGTCAGAGGTCAGATCCACTGCGTGACTTGACAGGTTCATTTCGGGGAAGACGAAGCGTTCCTCGTACGCTATAACGCTGCTTTGAGAGCGGATGAGTTTTACGACATGGAGGCGATGAAGAACTCTGTTCACGCTGGAGCGGCCTGGACGCACTGTACTTACGCGGATGGTCCTTTGAGCTTTATTCTTCACGCTGTATTTTAGCGGAGAAAACTCTGTTGTACGCCTGATGGCTGTGAAGGTCTCCATTTACGCTGCTCTGTATCAAGAGGCTGTGTAGCTCTTCCCAGCGTATTTTTCATGCTTCTACAAGACCCCCTTCAGAGCTTTTAAATTCCTTGGAATTTGAAACACTTTGAACGAAGCATGAACGGCCCCTCGTAACTCGAAACATTTCTGAATGGAGCGTTGAAACGGTCGGTACAGACTTTATGGCAGATTTATGGGGGACCGCTGTGATCTCTTTTGCCTATAAAAGGCTGGGAGAGTTAGCCTGTTCTCCCCACATCTTCATCACCACGCAGAGATGATCACCGGAGTTCGCCGGGTCGATTTGAGGAAGAAGGAGATCATGTTCTTCCAGCGTGTAAGGAGTCAAAAAAGACAGCATCTTCGAGCAAGTGTCCACTGCAACGATGGATCATGGAAGGATATCTTAGCCTCCCTTGCTCGGGATAATCAGCAACCTTGTATGGCGTTGCCCCAGGAGAGAGGAAGGGTCATTTTTGACCACGGCGGCTGGCATGCCGCGCCTTCTCTCGATACCCTCTGGGAGGTGAGAGAGAAGACAAGCTGTAGCAGCTGTCTCCCCGGACTGAGTTGGGTTTAATACCTCAACCCAATCTGCCATGGCGCACGGAGCATGGGATCTGCATGATTTATGCAAGCCCCAACTCTGTCGTGTCCGCTGACGCTCATCTCCTTCGAAGAAGAGGAAGATCTGCATCGATGCGAGAACCCTGCAGAACGGACTCTGGCGGCGATCTTCAGACGACGAGGGGGTATCTTCTTTGTAGACGAAGATTCCCTCAGATGTAATCATGAAAATGAAAAAAAACCCCTTGTAGATTGGATTTCTCTCACATGTAATCATGATTTTGATCTTTAATAAAATCGTCTTTCTTCTTCATATGATCATCTTGCCATACGTTGCTGTGAAGTCTGAATATGTGTAGCTTCAACATGTCTGAATCTGTACGTCGACTCTGTAGAAAGAGTGCTAGGTCCTGTCCTTTACGCATAACGAGTAGTCCATAGAACGCTGTAGAGCATTTTGAACATTTTTAGAATTGTCCTGTTGCTAGGACTGAGGAACCGCGTAGAGCTCTGAACTTCTGATGGACAGAATTTTTGTTTAGTCTTCGCCTTCAAGAGTGACTTCTCGAAAATCCCTTGGAATAGGGTGGAGGAATGGCTGTCAAAACTGAGTTGCCATCTTTTGATAGACGAGATATTCAGACTGGAGTCTGGATGAACCTCCGATTGACCCGAGAAGAGTAATTTCTCAATGTTTGAACTCTTGTATGTTTCGGGTACTTGGGATATGTTGAGGCCAAGGAGGAGTATCTTATGTGTGAACTCCTGTAATTGACCATCTTGGGGACTGTTCGAATATACGAAAAGTCGTAGAGCGAGAAATTATCAGTCTGTAGCCTCCGGGCGTAAAACACCGTCGAGCGTGAAATCGTAGACTTGTAGTTCCTGTGCGTGAAGTCATGGGTTTGTGGCCTCTCGAGCATAAAAGCTACTGAGCACAAAGGCATCCGGGCCAAAAACCTGACTTGTAGCTGTCGAACGTAAAGTTATAGATTCGTAGCCGTCGAGCGTAGAAAGCTCCTTTAGCATAGAACTGTTTATCTGTAGCCTATGAGCGTAGAACACCATCGAGCGTGAAATCGTAGACTTGTGGTTCCTGTGCGTGAAGTCATGGGTTTGTGGCCTCTCGAGCATAAAAGCTACTGAGCACAAAGGCATCCGGGCCAAAAACCTGACTTGTAGCTGTCGAACGTAAAGTTGTAGATTCGTAGCCGTCGAGCGTAGAAAGCTCCTTTAGCGTAGAACTGTTTATCTGTAGCTCCTGAAAAGAAAATTTCTCCGAGCATGAAGTCTTGCGGATATGTTGCTTCTGAGCGTAAACTGAGCGCTACCGAGCGTGAGATCATCGATTTGGTATCTGCTGAGCGTAAAGTCGTAGATTTGTGGCCTCTCGAGCGTAAAAGCTACTGAGCACAAAGGCATCCGGGCGTAAAACCATAGACTTATAGCTTGCGAGCGTAAAACCGTAGATCTGTTGCTGTCGAGCGTAGAAAGCTCCTTCAGCGTAGGACCTGCTGAACCATCTTTGTACGAAAAACTTTTCGAATTTGCTGACTGTCCGTCTTTCAAGGTTAGTGGGCTGACGTGGCATCCAATCATAACCCATCATTTAATTTTGCGAGATTTGGTGAAGGCAAGCTAACCCAACTATACCAATCAACATATTATTTTAATGAAGCATGCATATTTATTCTGGTCTTACTATCTTGCCTTAGTTTATTTTACAGCAAGCAATAGATATAGAAATCAATGAAATAACCCGCCACCGTTCGGTGACATTTACCTGCCCGTCTGAACCACCAGTACAATACTTACTCTGCCTTCCCTGCCAAGAAGACACAGGTTAGTTACAACAGGTTTTAAATATACGAGGGGATCACTGGCACGTTGCTATAATGAACGGGCTAGTCTCAGTACGGAATATCGTACGATGCATGTTCAGGACGTCCCAGGACATTCCGTCCTATAATAGGCGACTATCATGAGTTCCGTTCGGATCGGATCGGTGCCGGTGCCCCGATAATCGTCCGTAGGAACTAAGACCTTGTGCACAAGTTGTCCATGATCAACGTAGTACACTAAGTTAGCATTTTGAGGCAACTCAGGGAAATATCAGGCGCAGGGCAATAATAGGGCAAGATTTAACTTTTGTATAGTCTTCCTGTTCAGTTTATGGCATACAAGATGAGTTCTATACATAGCACAAATTAAGAAGAAGTATATATACTCTAACTTGTATTCATGCATATGAATGAAAATTCCAATCGAACAAGCATGTAAATGAGTAACCATTCACAAGTTGATTGACAAGCATTAATAACCAAGTCTATTCCCTTTTATCTTGAAGTCTTTTAGTTATTAACTTGGTATCGTTTGATCGGGGCAAGTGAGCATATAAGATTTTTGGTGTGAGGACTGGAAAGAGGGCCAGCTAATCAGGATGGTAGCCACTCACTTAGTAGTTGGAAGGAAGAAGGAAAGAGGCACTTCAGGAGTCCGTTCGAGCGGTGCCTACTGCTGGTTCACCTGCATTGCCATGAACAACTGATCAATACCTCTTTCACTCTTTCCATTATCGGAATTGAAGTACAATTCAACGAACGAAAATAATAAAATCCATCAAAATCGTTCAAGAAAACTCAAGCAAATCCAAAAACTAACTCAAGGCACGAAAGCAACAAGCGACAGCAAAAACTAGGCAACAAAAGATGCAGCGGAGAGGTCCCTCCTGACTCTGCCGCTAAGTCGATCCCGGGGCACGGTCCACTGAATATGGGAATCGATTTCGAAGAAGCAAATCCATAAAGAGGATGGTTTCTTGTTTCAATCTATCCCGATCGAACGATACCGTCTTGTATTTCTTAGCCGCGCTCCCCGAATAGGGGAAACGGGGCACCACACATATCTTGCAATTATAGTACGAGTCTAATCCCATAAGTCTAGCACAGGTCGGCACAAAAGCCTTCGTATTTCAATTCCGTACAAGCAATTATATCATTTATATGCACTTTTTGAAAGTGTTTAGACTTATTGTTTAGAATATTCTGATGGGTCATTGAGATAGAGCGTATGCACATAACCCATATGCACATAATCCACGAACGAGCTTTCAAAACTGAGAAAATCGAAACAAAGTCCAAAGGCGTATAGCCATGCTCTGATACCAATTTGTCATGTCCCGATCTCCCGCAGGCTAATCGGCCGTCCCTGCTAGGCGAGAATTACCGTGCCAGTGCTCTCGCGGGACGATCGCTTGACCCATATGAGCGTGATGCCGCACGAACGTAAACCGTGCCCGTGCAAGGCCGTGGTCCATGCTGGCGGTAAGAGGTCTAAGCCACAGAGTCGCACAGATTGTCCGAGTGCATCAGAATAATAAATGCATAGGCGATTGGTAACAAGTTCACAGAGTCGTCAATAGCGGAAGCATTGAATAACACAAGTGTCACGCCCCAGTCCCAAAATACGTAGGACTAAGAATATGTAACACGCCAGCCATATGTATACGAACTCTAATATATGTAAACCATACACACACGTACATTGTACATGAAAATCAAATCCACAAGTGGTAATATATTAGAATAAATAACTGAATATCAATATGAAGTCACGCAATCTATATCTCATCTACAGCAACAGTAAATAAATAGGAATAAATAACTGGATATTAATATGAAGTCTCAAAGTATAATAGTCGAATGGAAACAAATCCACTGCAATTAATTCGACTATACTAAAACTACCAAATGAGAGAAGAGATCAAACTCTAATATAAGATAAAAGTCCACAAAAGAAATAGCAACTAGAAAATCCATCAGCTGCGATGAATCAAAGGTACTCTGAAGATACGACCTCCTCAGTCTGGTATGAAGCATCAGGTCTGGGTCCGTACTCCTGTGGATATTCCTGTCCATCTATATCTGAAAAGGAACCAGGTCCTCAGAGGGATATAACAAGATACATAAAAGTATGCCAGTAAAGTACTAAAAATAAACATCCAAAAGATCGCCTAACCGTCTATGTGAATGCAGTTTGAAAACAACTTTCCAACAAGTAGGCTATCTGGCTAAAATAGTATTGGCATAATTCTCTTGGAGATTCAGGGGCCTACAAAGCATGTCGTCCTTTGAACGCCAGAGGCCGCCTGATAATATATAATATATAGTGATCATCATGACTGCGCATCTCCGGCGGAGCGTACGGGTTACACAAAGAAAGTACAAAAGAGCCCAAATACCTTGTTGTTCTTTCCACCCCATTCTCTAAGAATGTCACATCCATGACACGATGATACCTTTAAATAACTGCCAGGTCTTCTAGCATTCAAAGTTTCTGTCGGCAGTTATCCCTATCCGTCGTACGACCTATACGTACCAGTAATCAGTCGAGTATGCAAGTCCGTGTCCTACATGAGACTCACACTCGTGTAATAACTATTTCAGGGCCAATGAAACATAAAATGCCTCATGATAATGAGGTGGTCTCATAAGCTAGGTCAACATGCATATATATAATAAAAACAGAATACGACGCCACCGCCGTTGCACCCAAGTTATCCTTGGACGCGCAGTTTATATAGCAGTTTAAAATATAAGAACTAAATAGACAGAAATAAAATGCATGCATCATATAGAATGTAAAGCATAGTACAATGGCAAGGTATACTTGCCTGGCAAGCAATATGTGTAGTGTAAGCGTCCAGACGTCAAGTACACAGCATCAGAAACTATGGCCTCTGAATAAATGTCTTCGAATGCTGAAATAAACATCACAAACATTCCCAAAATCGGCAAGATATCAAGAAAACACAACCCCTTTCGTTCAATTTGGACACAGGGGCAAAACGGTAATTTTGGGTCAAGACGGGGTCCACATGTAGCCCACTTTATACCAAAATATATGCCAGGGGTAAAGGTCTCTAAATGGGACAAATTATTGGTCAAAGAAATTCTAAACATCAGTATGAACTAAATGGTATGTCCAATTTTGGATTTCGGTGAGCCGAACACAAATTCGCCCCAAAAGTCAACCGTAGGGCCCGTAAATAGGCGACTTGGTCAACTGTCTCAGAATCTCATGAAACATGGGTCACAGGACCAGTGCGATACCACAAGTCCAATGGCACAAGTTTTTTCATATTCCGACGAGCGTACACTAAATAGTGCAGTATTTTACAAAAGTTACGATACGGGGACTTTTTACGGATACGGGTAGATTTCGATGCGCACACATGTCCAAATCAGTTTTTGTGAAATCTCACACGTCAGTGAATACCATACGCGCATTTTGGTATAATTGGTATGCGATGGAGCGGTCCCGTTTGGCGGGACACGCTCCCTATCGCAAAATTTAAAGTTTTAGAAATAAGTTTTTCCTGATTTTTAACCCTATTTAATTCTGCATATAACACCAAATAAAATAATCTAATTAACAGGAAGTAATCTCAGTTATATGATCTTCACATAGCAAAAAGAAAATTTAAGTTTGGATATCTGTGGTAGAAGATATTGGTCTCTAAATATGGGTTATCGCAACAGTTTTTGCAGTTCAAAAGTTATGGTTTTTTCTCAACTTGGTCTCGATTTCTACCTAGAATTTAACGCTTTTCAAATAAAACTAGTTAACAGGGTTGGGAGGGGGATAGGTCATGAACATACCGGTGAAGATGGATTAAAATTTGGTCGCAAAATGGAACAAAAAACTGTGCTGGAAGTGGGGAACGTCGCTGCGAATCTGTCGTGGCGTTCTCGCACGGTCGCGCGATCGCGGATGCGGAGGTGCGGATGCTCCGGTCGACGGCGCGATATTGGGCTGGAGATCGACGGCGCTGTGCTGGATAGTGGGGTAGAGATAGGTTTAGCGTTAGGGTTTAGAGGCTCGACTTATATATAGAGAGTGAACATGGGTTTTGCCTGGGCCGCGGGTTTCGCATGGGGGGTCGGGGTGCTACTGAGGGTTTACTAGAATAAGAGGGTTTTTCTAAACTTAGGCTGAGGGTTTATTAGAAAAAAAGGTTTTGATTAATTCATTTTCTTTTCCTTTCTTTTCTTTATTCTTTTACTTATTATATATATATATATATATATATATATATATATATATATATATATATATATATATATATATATATATATATATATGGTACAAAAATTCTAAAAATTTTATTAGTATAATCTAAAATTCTCTCATACTTCTACAAGTTCCTTAAAAGAAATTAAAATAAAAAAATATAGTTTTGCTCCGATAATTCTAGATGCGTAGTTACCTAGTAATTAATTAATTAAATTCTATTTTCTATTTATGCTACGTAATAATGCAATTAAATTAAGTGTTTAATAAAAAAATTAATGTTTAAAATTAGGGGGTTTTATATTCTACCCAACTTATAAAAAATTTATTCTCAAAATTAAAACTAAGCCACGATAGAATAATCAAAGATGGTATAAGGTAGAATTTAACAAAATAAATTCATACCTTGGTCTACGAATAGATATGAAAAATGTTTGCGCATGTCGTCCTCGCGCTCCCAAGTGGATTCTCCTGGCGCGCCATGCTTCCATGCCACGTGGACCATAGGAATAGACTGGTTCCTCAATACTTTCTGTAAACCCCCTCACCCAAAATTAGGCCTAATTTGCTTAGATAGTAAAAATAGGGCTAGTTTGAACCAATTAAAATTTAGAACACGGTATTTATTTAATTATGCAATAATTATATCGTATAGCGCACCTTACCGTTGCTTCGATAATTGAAGCACCTCACTGGTCGTTGCCTATCTACAAACTTCACAACCTCATCCTAGACATGCCCGCCTACTATTCTGACCCTTGTGCAACTTATAATATTGCTCTCTGGTGCTATATTTTAGTCGCATAATAAACGTCGCAGACGTTATTTCTTAATTCGATAAAAATTCTAATTTTGTACCCTTGTGCGTTCCAATCAAAATTGGAGACACAATCTTGACCGTTTTGTACAAACCGAATTTTATTAATATTCTACACTGTCCCCTCTACGCCCTGACAATTGCGGCCCGCTAAAATTTAATCCCATGTACTCCAAATTAATTCCAGAAACTCGTGCGCGGTTCGATTTAATTAATTAAATCCAATTTCTGCCTTTGTGCAATTTTCAAATTGTTGGGAGGCTTTTATGCAAAAATGCACTGAGGTGTCCCCACCATTGGACAATTCATGAAGAAACTCAATTTTCCCTTCACATGAATTTTTTCCATAGTTTTCTGGATGTGCAAACGCGCAACATCGCCCTCCTATTTTAATCCAACCCTTGCAATTAAATAATTGTAATTTCTAGCCCATCACCCTCATGTGAGCCCAAGGCCCATCCCAATGAGATATTGACCAAAGTCAAATTCACCTAGGTCAAACCCTAAAGTCCACTGTGTATATAAACAACCCTTCTCCTCTTTTCTTTATTTTCTCTTTTTATCAAAACCTAACCCAAGCTACACCCTCAGCCGACATATCATGCCCCATCTACTGTTCACCCATCCCCGGCCTCTGCCATCGCCGGAGCTCGACCGGCCTGATTACCACTCCGACTTCACGGCGTCCGTCGTACCCCGTCCTGGTCTGCTGACCGCTCCGACCGAGCTGCTGTCGAGAGTTCTCTCCGGCCGGTCTGCTGACCCGCTTTGGCTTGAGCAGCTCCATCCGGCTGTGCACCGCAGTAACTCGGCTCTCCTTCAACCGACGGCAAGCATCATCTTCCCTGTCGACGGTTCTTCTTCAGTCATCCACTCAGGCCGAGAGACGACGACGAACAGGCGAGATTCATGAACTCTGTGAACTCGGCAGCGACGAGTTTGAACCGGTGGACTTTTCTCCGGCCATAAACCTTTTCCTACATTGGAGACTCCTTCCCCCTCGCCGAGCTCGGATAGACGAGTTTCTCCATCCGGTCGTTTGCTCCGATCAGTGGCCGAGCTCGTCGACGGCAATGAACACGTCCTTTTCTCTGCTGTAGTTTTTTGTCGACATCAGCAGTCTCGATGCTCAGTCGCCTGAGCTCCTCCCTGCTTGAACACCACCACCACCCTTGCCATCTTCCCAATATACTCCCTGTCACCCCTCGATGCTCCTCGAGCGACACCTCGGACCACCCTGTCCACCATCCATCACCACCTCTCCTCGACCACAGCCCTACTCCCTGAGATCCTCCTCTCCTCCTCCACCTGCTGGCCGGATCCTCCCCTGGCCAGAGCTGCATCCCCACCACATCATCCTCCTCTTCATCACCTTCATCAACTCCAATCATCATCACCAACGCCATCGTCGTCAGCGTTATCAACATCCTAACTATCATCCACATCATCCTTTTCCTCGTCATCACCATCCTGAAATCATCACCATTCACTCAACACAGCAACCCTAAACATCTCTCAATCACCACTATCATCATAAACCTAATTAACCACAATCATCATCATCGCAAGCATCATCATCTCATCGTCGTAATAATCATTATCACCTCATCGTATCAGCAGCCATCAGCCCATCATCACTACTTCAATCATCAGCATCATTATCACATCCCCGTCCATATCTCCATCTTCGCCATCGTCCTCGCCAAACATTATTACCCGCGTCATCATCATCATCAGCATCTCTTCATCGTTATCTCAGCATAGTCGTCACCATCACTATCATCGTCGTTATAGTCGTCTCTATCGTCGTTAACCTCTCTTCGTCGTCGTCCAGCCGATCCTGTACGCGTACACCGAGGTATGAACCTGTTCCGTCTTCTCCTCGTTATGTGTGTTTGAGTGTGTGTGGCAGTAGGACATTCATATTTAGTCACCACGGTTAGTTTATATCAGACCCTGAGTCGAAGAACCCAACACGCATTCATACACGTACGCGTACGCGTACGCAGACATGATTCAATCTAGTATATGTATATTAAGTTAATCATTAGCTTAGTATTAATTGGTATATATTTATGTACATATTTAATATATATATGTATTCCTTTAGTTATGTAAATAAATTGCTAGTTATAGTATTATTATTATAATGGATATATATGTAATTAAATAATAATTAGGAGTAGGTGTATTCAAACTGTACGACCCTAGGACACCGTGGACTATCCCGTATTTGCCCTTGACCCTGTTGACCCTAAGAAACAATATTGGTGTCTGCCTGGCGTACACCGACGTACTGACGAGACCGTGTTAGTTGACTGACTTATTGTGTACAGTACTTAAAGACCCGACACCCGCGTAATCCAACGCATGATTGACCGTGTTAGATGACTAGTGCCACCCCTAGTGTACCCCGAGTCCAGTATAAATATTGTTGTGTGTGTGCTAGTGTAATAACTAATGATTTTATTATATTATATTCATATGTACATAGGATGTTGGATTTATTCTGCGTAACTTTTGGAGCAGGTTATTGGTACATCGCAGTCTTCTGGCCAGGCAAGTATACCTTGCCATTGTACTGTTATTCATAATCCACATGTTGCATGCATCTTTATTTTCTGTCTTTAGTTCACATATTTTAACTGTTATATAAAATACGCACGACGGTATCGTCGCGGTATATTTTTATTTATGTATTTGTATTGACCTTGTTTATGAGACTACCCCATTATCATGTAGCATCATTAGGTTCATTGGCCGTGACACAGTTATTACACGAGTTGTGAGTCTCATGTAGATCACGGACTTGCGTGCATGGTTTGGCCTCCTGTACGTGTGGGCCGTGCGTTAGGAATAACTGCTGTTAGAAACTTTGCATGCTAGTAGACTTAGCAGTTATTAGAGGTCCAGGGACATAGCCTATTGTAGTACGGTGGTCCTATCCTTGTCCTTGTTTGGTTGCAGGATTGGGCTAGGGTACTAAGAATAGGTTATGAACCAAATTGTGTCATGGATGTGACATGCTTAGAGCATGGGGTGGGGAGAACAACAAGTACCGCATTTGAGCTCCTTTACACTTTTTCTATTGTGCGCCCGGATTTTCCGCTGGAGATACGGGTGGTGATAACCACTATATATTATATTATTATCAGGCGGGCCTCCGGCGTTCGAAAGATGCCGTACCTTTTTAGGCCCCTGGATCTCCAATAGAGAACCATACCAAATCCCAGGTTTTCAGCCAGATAGCACACTTGTAGGGAAAGTTGTTCTTAACTGCATTCACTTAGATGGTTAGGCGACCCCATTGGATATTTATTTCAGTACTTTATTGGCATGTGTTTAAGTATCTTGTTATGTCCCTCTGAGGACCTGGTCCCCTGCCAAGTGTACCTGTTCTTGAGTATTTGCAGGAGCGCAGATTCGGATGGTTATGAAGTTTCGAGGATGTCTTCTCTTCGAGTCATGGTTGATAGTTGGTATTCTTATATTGTGTTTATTGTGTTGTACTCATATTGTATTTGCTCTTATATTTGAGTTGGTAGTGGATTTGTTTCCATCCAACTATCATCCTTAGATACTTCTTATTGGGATCTAGTTTCATAGATACTGGTTATTTATTTCTATATGATTTTGGTGGATAAGATTTAGATTTTACCCTGTGACTTGTATTACATTTTATACCACTTGTGGATTTGATATTCATATTACAGCGTACGTATGGATTTAGTTTTTATATATTGGAGTTGCCATATCCATGCGGCTGGCATGCTTACGTGTCCTAGTCCTACGTATTTTTGGGACTGGGGCGTGACACTTTCTCTCGACGATCAAGGATCCCCACGAGTTGCTCTTGGTATGACAAGCTTGGCCCAAAGATAATCTCTGAGTGGTCGAGAATATGACTGTTGTCTGCCACATATCGTCTAAGTTGCAATATGTGAAATACATCATGTACACCCTTGAGTGAAGGTGGTAGTGCAAGTCGATACGCCACTTCTCCCACTCTCTCTAGCACATCAAATGGTCCAATATACCTTAGGCTCAACTTGTCACGCCCTCCAAATCGAATAGTGCCTTTAGTAGGTGATATCCTCAAGAAGACATGATCGCCCTCTTTGAACTCCAAGGGACGGTGATGAAGGTCTGCCTACTGTTTCTGTCTGTCTTGCGCTGCTCGCAAGTGCCCTTGTATCTTCTTCACTGTCTCAACGGTGTTGACTACCAACTCTGGTCCCAAAATCTGACGTTCTTCCACGTCACTCTAACACACGGGAGACCTACACTTTCTTTCATACAATGCTTCAAACAGAGTCATCTGGATACTCGCATAATAGCTATTGTTGTAAGAAAACTCCACAAAATGTAGGTGGTCCTCCCATGATCCTCCAAAGTCTAACATATAAGCCCGCAATATATCTTCCAGTGTCTGAATAGTATGTTCGGACTGTCCATCTGTCTGCGGGTGGTAAGATGTACTGAACTTCAGACGAGTCCCAAGACTCTCTTGTGTGCTTCTCCAAAAGTGAGATATAAAATACGAATCCCTGTCTGACACAATGTTGACCAGAATACCGTACAACCTCACGATCTGCCTCATGTATAAGTCGGCCAAAGCTTCTGTAGACTGGGCAACTCTAAAAGGCAAGAAATGGGCGGACTTGGTGAGTCAATCCACTATTATGCATACTGTATCTCTCCCACTTAGACTCTTGGGAAAACCCATGACAAAGTCCATAGTGATGTGCTCCCACTTCCACTCAGGAATCGAAAGTGGTTGCAATAGCCCTACTGTTCTCTGATGCTCCACCTTTACCTGTTGACATACTAGGCATTTGGCTACAAAGCGAGCTCTCTCTCTCTTTTTATCTCATGCCACCAAAAGTGCTATCGTAAGTCACGGTACATCTTGGTGTCTCCAGGATGAATAGAATATATAGAACTATGAGCTTCTGCCATCAGCTCCTGTCGAATCTCTCCATTGGGAACATATAGACGATCACCATATTGTAATATCCCATCATCATGAATGCACAATCCCGTCTGCTCTTCGGCCTCTGTCCTTTCTTTCAATCTCCTGAATCTGGCGTCCGTAGGCAAAGCCGCCTTGATCCTCTCTGCTAGTGATGATTGTACTTACAAGTTGGCTAATATCCTATCTGCTCCTGGTAATATCACTTCTATGCCAAGCTTCTGCAAGTCCTTTAATAATTCTCTCTGTGTTGTCAAGAAGTAAGCTGCTGGTTTTTGGCTTAACGCGTCTGCTACTACATTAGCCTTGCCTGGGTGATAATATAGTTCTAACTTAAAATCCTTTATCAAGTCAACGCATTGACGTTGCCTCATATTTAACTCCTTCTGCGTGAAAACATACTTGAGACTTTTATGGTTTGTATAAATCTCCACCCATTCTCCATATAAGTACTGTCTCCATAGCTTTAGAGCAAAAATAATGGCTGCAAGCTCCAAGTCATGAGTTGGATAATTCTTCTTATGTACTCGTAACTATCTAGATGTATATGCAATCACCTTGCCATATTGCATCAATACGCACCCCAAGCCTTTTTCTGATACGTCACTGTAAATCACATAACCTTCCTATCCTGATGGAATAGTCAATACTGGTGTTGTGGTCAGTCACTTCTTCAACTCCTCGAAAGCAGCTTGACACTCGTCGGTCCATATGAACTCTTGATCCTTGCACGTCAACCGAGTCATAGGCGATGCTATCCTTGAGAAGTTCTCCATGAACCGTCGGTAATACCCCACAAGTCCAAGGAAACTCCTCACCTCCGATACTGATTTAGGATTGGACCATGTCTCGATTGCCGAGATTTTCTCTGGATCAACAGAAATACCATCTTCCGAAACGATATGCCCAAGAAACGAGACTCTGTCCAAGAAAAACTCATATTTACTAAACTTCGCATATAACTGCTCTCTCCTCAAGGTCTCTAGGACGATCCGCAGGTGCTTCTCGTGCTCCTCGTGGCTCTTCGAATAGACAAGTATGTCATCTATGAAGACGATCACGAACTTGTCCAAATACTGATGGAATACTCAATTCATTAAATCCATAAAGATAGCTGGAGCATTGGTCAACCCAAATGACATGACCAAAAACTCGTAGTATCCATGTCTTGTCCTGAATGCGATCTTCGGGATATTTAGCTTTCGTACCTTCACCTGGTGATATCCTGATCTCAAGTCTATCTTCAAGAACACCTTGGCTCCACTAAGCTGGTCAAATAAGTCATAAATGCGTGGCAATGGATATTTATTCTTCACGGTCACTGTATTTAAGGCTCTATAGTCAATGCACATACGCACTGACCCATCCTTCTTTGGTACAAACAATACCGGTGCTCCCCAGGGTGATGCACTCGGCCGGATGAAACCTTTCTCCTCTAATTCTTTCAACTGTGCCTTCAGCTCATCCATCTCCTTCTTCGTCAATCTATAAACATGCGACACTATGGGTGCTTCTCCCGGTGTCAATTCAATTGAAAATTCTACGTCTCTGTCCGGGGGTAGCCTGGCAATTTCTCTGGAAAGACGTCTTGGAATTCTGAAATAATGGGGTAATAAATAACGTTGTCCATTGCAAGCTGAACGCCATCAAGGGCTTCTGTGGATTCTCGTGCAAACTCAAGTTCAGGCTGGCCTGGTACCTTAAAAGAATGCTTCCTCCAAAATAGTCGAAGAAAGCATGGTACTTGTTTATCCAGTCCATTCCAAGCACAATATCAAAAGTTGGCATAAGAAGGACTAAGAGTCGGGCATTCATCTCTCTGCCATGAATCACTACAGGACACGATCTACAAATTCGACTAACATATACAACTCCTTCTCCGGTGAGAATTCTAACACAACTAGGTAAAGGTGTAGTGACAATATTGTGTTTGGCAATAAAACTAAAAGATATGAACGAGTGGGTGGCTCTCGTATCAAATAATGTCACAGGAAAAGTAAAAGCAAGAGTAATACCTACTATAACATCAATCTACTATTCCATGTCATCCACTTCTAGTATAAAAGCTTGTCCATTCCTATGTGGAAGTCCATGACTGGCCCTCGTGTACTGATCCTCCTGAGTAGGTAGCGGTAGTCCTCGCTGAAATCCTCCTGCTGCTGGAGGTCGAGGTGCCCCTGGTCTAGTCATCTGCTGAGCTGGCTTCGGTGCGGGAAGTGCTAGCCTCTGTATTGGCGATGGAAGTGTCAATGTCTGCTGCATTGGACAGTCTCTCGTCATATGTTGTCTGGAACCACACCTCATACATTTTCCCAAATGAGTCCTTCAGTCTCTCGTAATATGCCCACGTTTCCCACAATAATTACAGTGGGGCTTATCCGCAATCTGGTACGGTCCTGCTCTGTGCTGATACTGTTGTTACTGTACCAAAGAAGGTCTGATAGGCCCTCCTTGCTGTGTCCTTGTTGGTCCTTGTTGTGTCTTCAGTTGACCTCCCTTCCCCTGCTGATGGTCTCTTATAATCTATCTTATATCAATAATTCGGCATAAGAGATACGGGACTATTAGCTAGTATAGTGTTGAAGCTCTTGAGTCAGCCCGCGGTGAAACCTCTTAGCCTTCCCCAAGTCATTTGGTATCAAGGCAGCGCCATATTTACTAAAGTGACTAAACTCTGCATCATACTCATCAACTGTCTTATTCTCCTGCTCCAGATGAAGAAACTGATCGTACAACGCGTTCCTTACAGTGTCCAGGAAGTACTTCCTCTCAAAGCACTCCAAAAATTATTCTCAAGTCCGACACGTACCCAACTGGCGCTCCATTGATTCCCACCAGTGATAAGCGTTACCATCTAGCTGCGTCCTTACGCGTGTCATCCATAGATCTGTAGGTAGCTATGATGCTTCTAATAACTTTTGAGTGTGGGTAATCCAGTTGGTAGTCTCCTCTACGCTCTTAGTGCCTTTATACGGCTTCGGACCCATCTGAATAAAGTCCTTGACTGAACCAACTCTAGCTTGAGGTACTTGAACTAGTGCTTGAGCTGGTACAGTAGCCTGTGCAGCCATTCTCTCAAGTGCTGCTAGAAATTCTTGCCTCTGCTCTGCTGCTTGCTGCCTCTGCTCTGCAGCTAGCGCGGCTGCCTGTTGTCCCTGTTCCTGCATTATCATTTGAAAAAATTGGAATAGCTGTGTCTGGCCATCCTACGGTGCTGATGAAGCTGGAGGGTTCCCATTAGGTGAAGCGGGAAGATCAGATGGAACTGGATTGTGAGTCTATCCATCTGGCCCCGAAAGTCTAGGAATCGTTGAGGCCTCTCCTTGTGTCTAGCCATTGACTCCTGAAGGTGTGTTACCATCGATAGCAATACATCCATTTTGCAAATCCATCTCTCTGCAGGTGGTGGATGAAATGATTAGAAGAAGTACAAGAATCAAACAGGATGCAAGCATTAAATAGGATAGTTGAAAGGAAGATGAGTTTTAGTCAAGCGTGGATGAGATCATATATTCTACTCCTATATGCAAGCTTGTTCGGTACAGTAACGTAACCGAGACAATATATTCTTGACCTGCATGGGCCTCCACTAAAAATATGTCACGCCCCAGTCCCAAAATACGTAGAACTAGGAATACGTAATACGCCAGCCGTATGTATACGAACTCCAATATATGGAAACCATATACACACGTACGCTGTACATGAATATCCAATCCACCAGTGGTAATATACTGTCAATAAGTCACACACAATCTATATCTCATCCACATCACAGATAAATAAATAAATAGAAAATAAATAACTGAATATCAAATAGGAAGTCTCAAAGTATGATAGTCGGATGGAAACAAATCCACTACAAATTGACTATACTAAAACTACTAAATGAGAGAAGAGAATCAAACTCTAATATAAGAATAATGTCTAAAAGAAATAGCAACTATAATATTTAACAACTGCAATGAATCAAAGATACTGCGAAGGTAAGACCTCCTTAGTCTGATAAGAAGCGTCAGGTCTAGGTCCGTACTCCTGCGGATACTCCTGCCCGTCTATATCTGAAAAGGGACCAGGTCCTCAGAGGGACATAACAAGATACATAATAACATGCCAATAAGTACTGAAAAGTAAACACCAATGGGGTTGCCTAACCGTCTATATGAATGCAGTTTGAGAATAACTTTCCAACAAGTGGGCTATCTGGCCATAAATGGGATTGGCGTGACTCTCTCGGAGAATCAGGGGCCTACAAAGCATGTCGTCTTTTGAACGACGGAGGCCGCCAGTAATATATGGGGTCATCACCGCCCATATCTCCGGTGGAGCGTCCGGGTGAACAAAAAAAAAGTGCAAAAAAGCCCAAACGGCTTACTTGTTGTTCTCTCCACCCCATGCTCTAATCATGGCATATCCATGACATGATAATATCTCTAATAACTGCCAGGTCTACTAGCATGCAAAGTTTCTATCAGCAGTTATCCCTATCCGTCGTACGACCTATACGTACTGGTGGCCAGCCGAATACACAAGTCCGTATCCTATATGTGACTCACACTCGTGTAAGAACAGTGTCATGGCCAATGAAACATAAGGATGCCTCATGATAATGGAGTGGTCTCATAAAGTAGGTCCAATGCATATACATAATAAAAATATAATACGACGATACCGTCGTTGCACCCAAGTTTCCTTGGACGTACAATTTATATAGCAGTTTAAAAAATATAAATTAAATAAACAAAAATAAAATATTCATGCATCATATGGAATATAAATAACAGTACAATGGCAAGGTACTTGCCTGGCAAGCAATCTATATAGAGTAATCGTCCAGATGTCAAGGACACGAGATCAGGAACTAAGGTCTCTGAACAAACGTCTCCGGATGTGAAATAGATATCACCAATATTTTCGGAATCAGCGAGATAGCTAGAAATCACTACCCTTTCGTCCAATTTGGACACAGGGGCAAAACGGTAATTTTGGATCAAAGTGGGGTCCACATGTGGCCCACTTTACACCAAAAAGCATGCCAAGGGTAAAAGTCTCTAAATAGGATAAATTATAGGTCAAACAAACTCTAAATGTCATTACGAACTCAACGGTATGTCCAATTGTGGATTCCGATGAGCCGAACACAATTTTACCCAAAATATCAACCGTAGGGCCCGCCAATAGACGACTTGGTCAACTATCTCAGAATTACGTAAAAATTGGGTCACAGGACCAGCGCGATACCACGAGTCCAATGACGTAAGTTTTGTCGTATTCTGACGAGCGTACACTAAATGGCGCAGAGTTTTACAAAAGTCGTGATACGGGGACTTTTCACGGACACGGGCTGATTCCGACGCGCACACGCATCCAAATCAGTTTCTGCAAAATCTCACACATCTGGGTATACCGTGCGCGCCATTTGGTGCACTTGGTATATGACGGGATGGTCCCGTTTGGCGGGGCGTGCTCCGTATCATAAATTCTGGAAGTTAAAAAAGTAGATTTTTATAATTTTCAATCTGATTAAATTTACCATACATTAATAAATAAAATATTATATTTGACAGGAATTAATCTCGGTTAGGTGGTCTTCGTATACCAAAAAGAAAAACTAGATTTGGATCTCTGTGGTGGGAGAAACGAGTCCTTAAACATGGGTGGTTATCGCAGTTTTCTGCGATCTAAAAATTATCGTTTTTTGCCAACTTTGCCTCAGTTTTCGCCTAGGGTTACGTGTTGTTCGAGATAAACTAATGTACAGAGATGGAAGAAGGATAGATCGTGAACATACCGGTGAAGACGGGGTCGAGTTTGGTCGAGCGATGGCATAGGAAACGAATTGTGAACAGAGCTTCGTTGTTCAGTACTCGCTGTGTATTCCGGTCGCGGCGCGGTTGATGCAGTCGACTGTGCGGGGGAACTCCTGTAAACGGCAGCGTGGTGGTCTGGGGTCGAGAGTCAAGGCTGGGAAGTCGGCACTCAGATGGGGAGATTAAAGTTAGGGTTAGGGTTTACGGCATGGTATATATATATATAAGCCGGGGGGGTCGAAACTGCTCGCGCATTTGGAAAAATACAGCTACTGCTGATGCTTCGCGGGTGCGGGTAGGGTCTTAGGGTCGGGTAGGGTTTAGGGTTTAATCCATTATCTAATTTCTTTTTCTTTCTTTTTCTTTTATTCTTTTCTAATTCTTTCTTTTCTAATTCTTTCTTTCCTATTTTCATTCTATCCTTTTCTATTTCTTTTTCTTATTCATTTCTATTTATAATATAAAATTTGAGGAATTTATATTAGTGTATACTTTAACCTATCAACTGTCCACAGGATCTCCTACATGTAAATAATTAAAAAAAATTATGGTTGCTCCATAAATTCTTTATTGCACAATTACCTAAAAATAAAAATTCAATAAATTTTATTTCTTCTAATTAGCTACTAAATACTATAATTTAATTAAATAATTAATTAATTACTTAATACGGTTTTTAAGATTAGGGGTTTTACATTCTAACCAACTTATAAAAATTTTATCCTCGAAATTAAAACTAAGCCACGATAGAAAGTCAAGGATGGTATAAGATAGAAATTTACAAAGTAAATTCATACCTTGGTCTACGAATAGGTACGGAAAACGCTTGCATATGTCATCCTCGTGCTCCCAAGTTGATTCTCCTGGTGCGCCATGCTTCCATGCCACATGAACCAAGGGAATAGACTGGTTCCTCAATACTTTCTCTCGACGATCAAGAATTTTTACGGGTTGCTCTTGGTATGACAAGCTCGGCCCAATGGTGATCTCAGAATGGTCGAGAATATGACTGTTGTCTGGCACATATCGCCTGAGCTGCGACCCATGAAATATATCATATACTCCCTCAAGTGAAGGTGGTAGTGCGAGTCGATATGACACTTCTTTCACTCTCTCTAGCACGTCAAATAGTCCAATATACCTTGGGCTCAACTTGCCGCGCTCTCCGAATTGAATGGTGCCTATGGTAGGCGATATTCTCAAGAAGATATGATCGCCCTCTTTAAACTCCAAGGGACGACGGTGAAGGTCTGCCCACTGCTTCTGCCTGTCTTGCGCTGCTCGCAAGTGCCCTTGTATCTTCTTTACTGTCTCAACAGTTTTGACCACCAACTCTGGTCCCAAAATCTGACGTTCTCCCACATCACTCCAACACACAGGCGACCTACACTTTCTTCCATACAATGCTTCAAACAGAGCTATCTGAATACTCACTTGATAGCTATTATTTTAAGAAAACTCCACAAGATGTAGGTGGTCCTCCCATGATCCTCCAAAGTCTAATATACAAGCCCTCAATATATCCTCCAGTATCTGAATAGTATGCTCTGACTGCCCATCTGTCTGCGGGTGATAAGATGTACTGAACTTCAGACGAGTCCTAAGACTCTCTTGGATGCTTCTCCAAAAGTGTGATATAAAACGTAAATCCATATCTGACACAATGCTGACTGGTATACCGTGCAATCTCATAATTTGCCTCATGTATAAGTCAGCCAAAGCTTCTGTAGACTGACCAACTCTAAAAAATAAGAAATGGGCTGAATTTGTGAGTCGATCTACTATTACCCATACTGCATCTCTCCCACTTGGACTCTTGGGAAAACCCGTGACGAAGTCCATAGTGATGTGCTCCCACTTTCATTCTGGAATCGAAAGTGGTTGCAATAATCCTGCTGTTCTCTGATGCTCCGCCTTTACTTGCTGACATACTAGACATTTAGCTATAAAGCGAGCTCTCTCTCTTTTTATTCCATGCCACCAAAAGTGTTGTTGTGAGTCACGGTATATCTTGGTGCCTCCAGGATGAATAGAATATATCGAACTATGAGCTTCTGCCATTATCTCCTGACGAATCCCTCCATTGGGAACATAAAGACAATCACCATATCGTAATATACCGTCATCATGAATGCATAATCATATCCGCTCTCCGGCCTCTGTCCTTTCTTTCAATCTCCTGAATCTGGCGTCTGTAGAAAAAGCTGCCTTGATCCTCACTACTAGTGATGACTGTACTTGCAAGTTGGCTAATATCCCATCTGCTCCGGGTAATATCACTTCTATGACAAGCTCTTGCAAGTCCTCCAATAATTCCCTCTGCGTCGTCAAGAAGTAAGCTGCTGGTTTCCGGCTTAACGCGTCTGCTACAACATTAGCCTTGCCTGGGTGATAATATAGCTCTATCTTAAAATCCTTCATCAACTCAAGCCATCGACGTTGTCTTATATTTAACTCCTTCTGCGTAAAGACGTACTTGAGGCTTTTGTGGTCTGTATAGATCTCCACTCGTTCCCCATATAAGCAATGTCTCTATATCTTCAGAGCAAATACAACGGCTACAAGTTCCAAGTCATAAGTCGGATAATTCTTCTCATGCACTCGTAACTGTCTAGATGCATATGCAATCACCTTACCATGCTGCATCAACACGCATCCCAAGCCTTTTTTTGATACGTCACTATAAATCACATAACCTCCTGATCCTGATAAAATAGCCAATACTGGTGCTGTGGTCAGTCGTTTCTTCAACTCCTCGAAAGCGGCTTGACACTCATCGGTCCATACGAACTCTTGATCCTTGCACGTTAACCGAGTCATAGGTACTGCTATTCTTGATAAGTTCTCCATGAACTATCGATAATATGTCGCAAGTCCAATAAAACTTCTCACCTCCGATGCTGATTTAGGAATGGGCCATATCTCAACTGTCGAGATTTTCTCTGGATCAACAGAAATACCATCTCCCGTAACAACATGCCCAAGAAACAAAACTCTGTCCAAGAAGAACTCATATTTACTGAGTTTCGTATATAAATGCTCTCTCCTCAATGTCTCTAGAATAATCCGCAGGTGCTTCTCGTGCTCCTTGTGGCTTTTTGAATAGACAAGTATGTCATCTATGAAGACGACCACGAACTGGTCCAAATACTGATAGCTGGAGCATTGGTCAACCCAAATGGCATAACCAGAAACTCGTAGTGTCCATATCTTGTTCTGAATACGATCTTTGGGATGTCCTACTTTCGTACCTTTACCTGGTGATATCCCAATCTCAAGTCCATCTTCGAGAACACCTTAGCTCCACTAAGCTGATCAAATAAGTCGTCAATGCGTGGCAATGGATATTTATTCTTTACGGTTACTGTATTTAAGGCTCTGTAGTCAATGCACATATGCACTGACCCATCCTTCTTTGGTACAAACAACACTGGTGCTCCCCAGGGTGATGCACTTGGTCGGATGAAACCTTTCTCTTCTAGTTCCTTTAACTGTGCCTTCAGCTTATCCATCTCCTTCTTCGCCAATCAGTAAACATGTGATGCTATGGGTGCTGCTCCTGGTACTAGTTCAATTGAGAATTCTACGTCTCTGTCTGGGGGTAGGCCTGGCAATTCCTTTAGAAAAATGTCTTGAAACTCTGAAATAATGGGGTAATAAACAACGTCGTCCATTGCAAGCTGCACACCACAAAGGACTTCTGTGGATCCTCGTGCAAATTCAAGTTTCGGCTGGCCTGATACCTTAAAAGAATGCTTCCTCCAAAGCAATCGAAGAAAGCATTGTACTTGCTTAGCCAATCCATTCCAAGCACAATATCAAAAGTTGGTATAGGAAGGACTAAGAGTCGGACACTCATCTCTCTGCCACGAATTACTACAGGACACGATATACAAATTTGACTAACAGGTACAACTCCTCCTCCGGTGAGAATTCTAACACAACTAGGCAAAGGTGTAGTGGCAATATTGTATTTGGCAATAAAACTAGATGATATGAACGAGTGGGTGTCTCCCGTATCAAATAATGTCACAGTAGGAAAAGTAAAAGCAAGAGTAATACCTGCTATGACATCAATCTCCTTATCTATGCCATCCACTTCTAGTACAAAAGCTTGTCCGTTCCTCTGTGGTAATACATGTCTGACCTTCGTGTACTGATCCTCCTGAGTAGGTAGCGGTTGTCCTCGCTAAAATCCTTCGGCTGCTGGGGGTCGAGGTACTTCTGGTCTAGTCATCTGCTGAACTGGCTTCGATGCTAGAAGTGCTAGCCTCGGTGTTGGCGGTAGAAGCGCCAATATTTGCTGTATTGGACAGTCTCTCACCATATGCTGTCCGGAACCATATCTCATACATTATCCTAAACGAGTCCGACAATCTCTCATAATGTGTCCACATTTCCCACAATAACTGCAGTGGGACTTCTCCAAAATCTGGTACGGTCCTGCTCTGTGCTAATGTTGCTGTTGCTGTGCCAAATAACGTCTGATAGGCCCTCCTTGCTGTATCCTTGCTGGTCCTTGTTGTGTCTTCAGTTGACCTCTTTTACCTTTGCTGATGGTCTCTTGTAATCTATCTTCTTTTAGTAACTCGGCATAAGAGATCCGGGACTGTGAGCTAGTGTAGTATTGGAGCTCCTGAGTCAGTCCGCGGTGAAACCTCTTAGCCTTGGCCAAGTCATTTAGTATCAGGACAGCGCCATATTTACTAAGGCGACTGAACTCGGCATCATACTCGTCAACTATTCTGTTTTCGTGATCTAGATGAAGAAACTGATCGTACAATACATTCCTTACAGTGTCCGGGAAGTACTTTCTCTCAAAGTACTCCAAGAATTGTTCCCAAGTCTGATACGTGCCAAACTGGCACTCCATTGATTCCCACCAGTGATAAGCATTCCTATCTAGCAACGTCCTTACGCATGTCATCCATAGATCTGTAGGTAGCTGAGATACTTTTAATAACTTCTTAGTGTGGGTAATCCAGTTGGTAGTCTCCTCTGGGCTCTCAGTGCCTTTATACGGCTTCGGACCCATCTAAATAAAGTCCTTGACTGAACCAACTCTAGCTTGAGGTACTGGAACTAGTGCTTGAACTGGTACAGTAGCCTGTACAACCATTCTCTCAAGTGCTGCTAGAAATTCTTATCTCTGCTCTGCAGCTAGCGCGGCTGCCTGTTGTCTCTATTCATGTATTATCATTTGGAAGAATTGGAACAACTGTGTCTGGCCATCCCGCGGTACTGATGAAGCTGGAAGGTTCCCATTAGGTGAAGCGGGAAGATCAGATGGAACTGGATTGTGAGTCTGTCCATCTGGCCCCGAAAGTCTAGGAATCGTTGAGGCCTCTCCTTATGTCTGGCCATTAACTCCTGAAGGTATGTCGCCATCGACGGCAGTACATCCATTTTGCATATCCATCTCTCTGTAGGTAGTGGGTGAAACGATTAGAAGAAGTACTGGAATCAAACAGGATGCAAGCATTAAATAGGATAGTTGAAAGGAAGATGAGTTTTAGTCAAGCGTGGATGAGATCCTATATTCTATTCCTATATGCAGGCTCGTTCGATACAGTAACGTAACCGAGACAATATATTATTGACCTGCATGGGCCACCACTAAAAATATGTCACATCCCAGTCCCAAAATATGTAGGACTAGGAATACGTAACACGCCAGCCGTATGTATACGAACTCCAATATATGGAAACCATATACACACGTACGCTGTACATGAATATCCAATCCACCAGTGGTAATATATTGTCAACAAGTCACACACAATCTATATCTCATCCACAGCACAGATAAATAAATAAATGGGAAATAAATAACTGAATATCAAATAGGAAGTCTCAAAGTATGATAGTCAAATGAAAATAAATCTACTGCAAATCGACTATACTAAAACTACTAAATAAGATAAGAGAATCAAACTCTAATATAAGAATAATGTCTAAAAGAAATAACAACTATAATCTTTAACAGCTGTAATAAATCAAAGATACTCCGAAGGTAAGACCTACTAAGTCTGATAAGAAGCGTCAGGTCCAGGTCCGTACTCCTGTGGATACTCCTGCCCGTCTATATCTGGAAAGGGACCAGGTCCTCAGAGGGACATAACAAGATACATAATAACATGCCAATAAGTACTGAAAAGTAAACATCCAATGGGGTTGCCTAACCGTCTATATGAATGTAGTTTGAGAACAACTTTCCAATAAGTGGGCTATCTGGCCATAAATGGGATTGGCGTGACTCTCTTGGAGAATCAGGGGCCTACAAAGCATGTCATTTTTTGAACGGCAGAGGCCGCCAGTAATATATGGGGTCATCACCCCCCGTATCTCCGGTGGAGCATCCGGGTGAACAAAAAAAAAGTTTAAAGGAACCCAAATGCCTTACTTGTTATTCTTTCCACCCCATGCTCTAAGTATGTCATATCCATGACATGATAATACATCTAATAACTGCCAGGTCTACTAGCATGCAAAGTTTCTATCGACAGTTATCCCTATCCGTCGCACGACCTATACGTACCGATGGCCAGCCGAATACTCAAGTCCGTGTCCTACATGTGACTCACACTCGTGTAAGAATAGTTTCATGGCCAATGAAACATAAGGATGCCTCATGATAATAGGGTGGTCTCATAAAGTAGGTCCAGTGCATATACATAATAAAAATATAATACGACGACACCGTCGTTGCACCCAAGTTTTCTTGGACGCACAGTTTATATAGAAGTTTAAAATATATGAACTAAATAAACAGAAATAAAATATTCATGCATCATATGGAATATAAATAATAGTACAATGGCAAGGTATACTTGCCTAGAAAGCAATCTGTATAGAGTAATCGTCCAGATGTCAAGGACACGGGATCGGGAACTAAGGCCTCTGAACAAACATCTCCGGATGCTGAAATAGATATCACCAATATTTTCGGAATCAGCGAGATAGCTATAAATTACTACCCTTTCGTCCAATTTAGACACAGGGACAAAGCGGTAATTTCGGATCAAAGTAGGGTCTACATGTGGCCCACTTTGCACCAAAAAGTATGCCAAGGTTAAATGTCTTTAAATAGGACAAATTATAGGTCAAACAAACTCTAAATATCAGTACGAACTCAATGGTATATCCAATTGTGGATTCCGGTGAGCCGAACACAATTTTGCCTAAAAAGTCAATTGTAAGACCCGCCAATAGGCGACTTTGTCAACTGTCTCAGAATTATGTAAAAATTGGGTCACAGAACCAGCGCGATACCACGAGTCCAATGACATAATTTTATCGCATTCTGACGAGCGTACACTAAATGGCGCAGAGTTTTACAAAAGTCGCGATACGGGGACTTTTTACGGACACGGGCTGATTTCGACGTGCACACGCGTCCAAATCAGTTTCCACGAAAGCCTACATGTCTGGTTATACTGTGCTCGCCTTTCAGTATGCTTGGTACACGATGGGGCAGTCCCGTTTGGCGGGGCGCTCCGTATCGCAAATTCTGGAAGTTAAAAAAGTAGGTTTTTATGATTTTTAATCTAATTAAATTCACCATACAGCAACAAATAAAATATTATATTTGACAGAAATTAATCTTGGTTAGGTGGTCTTCGCATACCAAAAAGAAAAACTAGATCCGAATATCTGTGGTGGGAGATACGAATCCTTAAACAAGGGTGGTTACCGCAGTTTTCTGCGATCTAAAAGTTATCATTTTTTGCCAACTTTGCTTCGATTTTTTTAGGATTACGCGTTGTTCGAGATAAACTAATGTACAGAGATGGAAGGGGGATAGATCATGAATATACTGGTGAAGACGGGGTCGAGTTTGGTCGAGCGATGGCCCGGGAAATGAATTGTGAACAGAGCTTCGCTGTTCAGTACTCGCGGTGTATTTCGGTCGCGGCGCGGTTGATGCGGTCGGCTGTGCGGGGGAACTCCGGTGAACGACGGCATGGCGGTCTGGGGTCGAGAGTTGAGGCTGGAAAGTCGGCGCTCAGATGGGGAGATTAGAGTTAGGGTTAGGGTTTACTGCATGGTATATATATATAAGCCGGGGGGTCGAAACTGCTCGCGCGTTTAGAAAAATGCAGCTGATGCTGATGCTTCGCGGGTGCGGGTAGGGTCTTAGGGTCGGGTAGGGTTTAGGGTTTAATCCATTATATAATTTCCTTTTTTTTCTTTTTCTTTTATTCTTTTCTAATTCTTTCTTTCCTATTTTTGTTCTATCCTTTTCTATTTCTTTTTCTTATTCATTTCTATTTATAAACTTTACATATATATATATATATATATATATATATATATATATATATATATATATATATATATATATATATATATATATATATATATATATATATATATAATTTAAGGAATTTATATTAGTGCATACTATTAACCTATCAACTGTCCACAGGGTCTCCTACATGTAAATAATTAAAGAAAAATTACGGTTGCTCCATAAATCCTCTATTGCACAATTACCTAAAAATAAAATTTTAATAAATTCTATTTCTTCTAATTAGCTACTAAATACTATAATTTAATTAAATAATTAATTAATTACTTAATACGATTTTTAAGATTAGAGGTTTTACAGCTTTGCCGCTTACTACCTCTGCTCTACAGCTAGTGCGGCCGCCTGTTGTCTCTGTTCCTGCATCATTATTTGGATGAATTGGAACAGCTGTGTCTGGCCATCCTGTGGTGTCGATGAAGCCGGAAAGGTCCCATTAGGCGATGCGAAAAGGTCAGATGGAATTGGATTGTGAGTCTGTCCATCTGACCCCAGAAGTCTAGGAATCGTTGAGGCCTCTCCTTGAGTTTTGTCGTTGACTCCTAAAGGTGTGTCGCCTCCGGCGGCAGTATATCTACTACGCAAATCTATCTTTATGTAAGCAAGTGGGCGAAATGATTAGAAGGAGTACAGGAATCAAACATGATGCAAGCATTTAAATAGGATAGTTGGAAGGGAAGATGAGTTTTAGTCAAGCGTGGATGAGATCATATATTCTACTCCTATACACAGGCTTGTTCGGTACAGTGATGTAACCGAGACAATATATTCTCGACCTGTATGGACCACCATAATAAGTATAGAAGTAAAGCAAACTCTTTATTGATATTGAACAAGTGTTACAGGCGGCGCTTAGCCGAGATTACAATTCGCTAGTGCCTCTCTCTGAAACAGTAAAAGCGTGCCAAGTGGCTATATTTGTGGAATGATACATAGGCAATGTTACAACATTATGTCTTGTATATGTGCTTCAATTTTGGACGCAATGCTCCAAGGCTCCAGAGTAAACTCCACGCCTTAGTACGCACGAAGGAGACATCCGTACTGAACAAGGTTCTCCCGTACCCTGCAAATAATCTGGTGGGTTATCAGTACATAAATGTACTAATGGGGAGGCTACTCGCCCGCTCGATAAATCCAAACATATTATATATATTTCGTGCACCATCTATTAAGTTATCTTTCTAATCTTGCCTTAGGATCAGTTTTATGGCATATATGAAAAGCTTAACTCGTGTGGCAGTGTGCCGTACGACATAAGAGAAAATACGACGAGAATTACTAACTTACCATTTGTCCTTCCCTGTCCAAGGCAAACCAAGTTAATTCAAGCACGAGCATACATATATATAATAAAGTCAAGGGCAAATAGCATATGCAAACACAAGTGTCGTGAGTGAGATTACGTTTCGGGTGCACGAGTATACAGGTTATGCAAAAGTGTTACAGAAGACATTAAAGTGTTCCATATGTACAAGTATTATTCTCAAGATTCGTTCAGGTGTTTCCTAATTTCTGCACGTAATGCAATAACTCGCATGCGGATAGCCGCTAAGCGAGGATGACTTATCTATATGAACAATTGTCGCTGGCATAGCCATAAAGGACATAGTCGTAAACAAGAATGGAGTGCAACGTAAAGTACATGAGGTGCTACACGCTACCCCATCTTGTACATGAGACTATCAATCTTAGAGCGATAATGGCGCAGCGTGAAGCGCACATGCCATCCCACTTGTACATGAGAAAGATTGTTACGTAAGTTCCATCCAGATCGGATTGGCCCCGGTGCCCCAAAGACCATCCGTGGAACAGGATCCGAAGATCCACCTTATTTCCAAGTTGTCCGCGACATATAAGTCTTGGGTCTTCCAAATTTCCATCTTGACAAGAAAATCCATGATCTTTGTTCTGAACGAGTATCAGAGTCGTCAAAAAAGCTACTCAGACACGCATCGATGACCTCTTGAGTTCATAGAAGGTGATCGGGTATTTCTCAAAGTCTCTCCCATGCGAGGAGTTACCAGATTTGGAGCAAAAGGGAAGCTAAGTCTAAGATTCGTCGATCCGTTCGAGATACTAAAGCGAGTCGCCCCAGTCGCATATCAGATTTCTCTGCCACCGCCACTATCTGAAGTGCACAATATTTTCCAAGTTTTACAGCTTAGGAAGTACGTGTACGACCCGAGTCATGTAGTGGATCTTGATCAACTGGACCTAAGGGCAGACATGACTTATGTTGAACATCCTGTGCGGATCTTAGATCGCAAAAAGAAGCTGCTTTGAAGTCATTCAGTTCCTCTCGTGCACGTACTTTGGCAAAATCATTCGGTCGAAGAATCGACTTGGGAGCTTGAGTCTGAGATAAAGGAAAGGTTTCCTTCATTGTTTTATAATGGTAGGTTCTATTCCTAAGTTTTGTGGACGAAACTTCCTATTAGTTGGTTAGGATGTGGTACCCCATTCTCCCTATTCGGGGAGTACGGCTAAGAAATACAAGTCAGTATCGTTCGATCGGGATAAATTAAAACAAGATCTTATCTTCGTTATGGATTTGCTTCTTCGTAATCGATTTCCATATTCAGTGGACCGTGCCCCGGTGATAGACTTAGCGGCAGAGTCAAGAGGGACATATCTGCTATAAGTTTTCTTGCCTAGTTTTTGTTGTCGCATTATTGCTTTCGTGCTTTGGGTTAGTTTTCGGATTTTGTTGCATTTTTTCTTAAACGGTTTCGATGAATTTTATTATTTTCGTTCATTAAATTGTACTTCAATTCCGAGCTTGGAAAGCATAGAAGAGGTATTGATCAGCTGTTCGTAGCAATACAGGTGATCATGTAGTAGACGACGTACGAGCGGAGTCTTGAAGTACCTCTTTTCTTTCCTTCTTCAACCAATTTGTGAGTGGCTATATTCGATTCAGTTGACCCTTCTTCCAAGTCTTCACATCTAAAAATCTTGTCTTCTTGCTTGTTCCGATCAAACGATACCATAATAACTAAAAGATGTTAAGACAAAGAAAGGAATAGACTTGGGTTATTTGTGCTTGTCAATCAAACTTGTGAACGGTTACCTTATTGTATGCTAGTTTATTTAGAAAATTCTTCATATGCTTCAATTTTAGTTAGAATGTATAGTTCATCTATAATTGTGCTATGTGTAGAACACACCTTATTATGCAATAAATTGTTCAGGAAGACTATGCAAAATGAATTATGCCATGATATTTGTCTCGTACTCATGTTGCCTCAACTGCACAAATTGATAACTTAATATAAACGTCATTGATCACGGATAACTTGGGCACAAGGTCATAGTTTCTGCGGACGGTTGTTGGGGCACTGGCACCGATCCGATCCGGACGGAACATCATATTTAGTCTCATGTATAAGGACGGGATGGCTTTCAGCGTATTATGTGCTCTCGTTGCATGCCCTTCTCGTCAGTGACTAAAATTGGTCCTTTATGGCATCATGCCAGTGATCTCCATGTATATTTAAACATGTACAAGCTAACTTGTGCCTTTATGGCAGGGAAGGACATGGTAAGTATTGTGCAGGTGGTTCAGACGGGCAGGTAAAGTAAATTTTTATATCAATGCTTGATTGTAAAATAAACTAAGGTAAGATAGAAAGACCACAAATAACTTGCATGCTTTCATATAAACAACGTGTTGATTGGTATAGTTGGGTTAGCTCACCTTTACCACTGTATTTCAATGTATTGGCCCTCGTTAAAACATATTTCCTGTACCAAGGAGATCCTGCGAGGAACTGAAGTCACTTTCCAATGCAGTCCAGCTGCTGGCATGTCTTGATCGTGCCTTCGTAGAAGCATTTTTAAAACCCAGGAGCTAGTACACAAAACTAATGCAGCTCAGCAGAAAATCGATTGTCCCGCCTGGAGGTCTTAGCATTTTGAAGCTTTAGTAAATGATGTAATGTACGGGACGACTATCTCATTTTGAGTCCACTTTTATAAGCCCGTGTGACAATTATATGACTCGTTCAAGAGTTTATAAATAGATATCCATTATCAATAAAGAGAACATTTCCATATTTTAACTTTGTGTTTCAATTATCTACGTACTCTGAATATGTGCTCGTTATGCAAACATTCCTTGGCCTTGTGCGATGCGCAACCTAGGAACGCACGATGTCACGCCCGGGGGACGACTATCGTTTCCACGGAATTGGAGCATGACATATTGGTATCATTCTCAATCGATGTTCGCATCAATCGCTAGTGTATTCGCCTCGGTCGAGCGATACTCCGAGCGAGCCTCTGAAAGCCTAAGCCGGGACTCTTGTAGGGCCAAGTCAGAAAATCCTTTTGCCTTAAATGAATATTCTCGATGAGCAAAGTGGGTCGGGACGTTGCACTTTTGCCGTTTGAATCGGCAGTCCACTTGAGCAGAACGGGTCGTTACATCCGCCGCTATAGTGTTCTCTCCCTGCTTCCCCTTGTCGCCCTTCTTCTCTCTCTTCCAAGCAAAACAGTTTCGCTTGATGTGTCCTTTCTTGCCACAATGGTAATACTCTGGGTCCTCATACCGATACTTGGACCTTGTCCTGCTTTTTTCTCTGTCACCGCCTAGACTCTTGCTTTTACCCCTTTCACGGCTCTCTGAAACAAGCTGTAAAACCCCATAATTTTTAAATATTGTATTTATTTATTTAATTAATTAGTTATTTATTTATCTATATTATTTCGTAGTTAATTAGATAATATATATTATTGATTTAATTACCTAGATAATTAATCATTTAGAATTATTGCACAAGGTCCTATTATTTTATTTTAGGAATATTTGTAGAAGAGCGATAGATTTTTAAGAATCTATTTTAGGTACAAATATTTTTTTTATATATACCTTAAATATATATGCAAATAATATATAGTCATAATAATAATAAATAATAGTAATAATAATGTAATAATAATCGTAACATATATTCATAATATTAATAATAGTAGCAATAATAATAATAATAGTAACAGAAGTAGTAATAGTAATAACAATAATAAATAAGAATAATAATAATAATTATTATAATTATAATAATAATGATATTATTAGTAGTAGTAGTAATAATAATAATGTTAATAAAAAAAAGAAAACAAAAAGAAAACAAAAGAAAAAGAGAAAAGAAAAGATATATAAAAACCTATACTAACAAAACATAATACTATCCCTAACATAATTCCTATCATTCCTACAAAACCCAACCTAATAACTACCCCAGCCAATTCCCACAGGTCCCTCTCACCCGCGTCCCCTCCCTCTCTATATATATACTTATACATATATATATATATAAACCACAACGAAACTAAATCCAATTCCTAAACCCTAACCCTAGCTCCGGCCATCCCCCTCCGGCGACCACCTCCGGCCGACCACACCGACGTCGGCGCCGACCGCCCGCCAGCGCCGACCGCCGCTGCCCTGCGCCGCCACCGCCGCCGCCATCCAGCCCGTCCCCACACTGCGGGTGCACAGCAGCACCCCACCAACCTTCCTACTTCAAGGTGACATATCTCCTTCATCTCTCGTCATTTTTACGTGCGGTTTATTCGTGTACGTTCACAACGTGACCCTCTATGATTTTTGTTTGAGCGGCACAAGTTTTCGTGTCCCAGATCGGTCAAAAAATTGACCAAAAAATGATCGAAAAACTGGCCAAAACAGTTCAGAATTTTAATACAAAATCCCATGTTCACACCCAATTTGTCGTCAACCTGTTCAATATTTGCAAAAACTATTAAAAGAGTTTTTCTTCTCCATATAACCAAAAAAAAAATTGTTCTTTTAGTTTTTGTTAATTTGTTCCATATGTAAAATTATTCAACCTCCAAATTGACCAAAAACTTATTTTTAAAAATATTAAAAATTATGATACGGAGCGTGTTCCGCCAAACGGGACCGTCCCGTCGTGTACCAAGTACACTGAAAGATGCGTACGGTATACCCAGACGTATAGGCTATCACGGAAACTGATTTGGACGTGTGTGCGCGTCGGAATCACTCCGTATCTGCAAAAAGTCCCCATATCGCGACTTTTGTAAAACCCCTTACCATTTATTGTACGTTCGTCAGAATACGACAAAACTTATGCCATTGGACTCGTGGTATCACGCTGGTCCTGTGACCCAAGTTTCATGCGATTCTGAGATAATTGACGAAGCCGCCTATTTGCGGGTCCCACGGTTGATTTTTTGGACGAATTTGTGTACGGCTCGCCAGAATCCAAAATTGGACGTACCGTTGAGTTCGTATTGACGTTTAGAATTTTTTTGACCTATAATTTGTCCCATTTAGAGACCTTTACCCCTGACACACTTTTCGGTGCAAAGTGGGTCACATGTGAACCCCGCTTTGACCCAAAATTATCGTTTTGCCCCTGTGTCCAAATTTGAAGAAATGGTAGTATTTTCTAGCTATCTCGCTTATTCTGAGAATATTGGTGATGTTTATTTCAGCATCCGGGGACGTTCATTCTGAGGCCGTAGCTTCTGATCCTGTATACTTGACTCCTGGACGTCACACTTTGCAGCCTTCTTACCAGGCAAGATACCTTGATAAATTATTTACAATACTTTGCATGCTTATTATATTTGTGTATATTCATTATATTTCTGTATATTCATTGCATGTGTAGTTTCTTTCAGTCATTACTATATATTAGATATGTTGACACACACATGACACTTAGTATCATGAGAGGACAATCAGTGGGCGTATAGGCTTTAACCACTCTGGTAAACCGTAGTATCTAGCTCGCACTACGGGAGTATGTCGCGCTGGTCGCTTCTCCAGCTCTCACAAGAATTGTATGGGAGTCATCCTCAGAGGGACTTCCTAAATGACCGTACCGCGGTATATCGATTTCTGGAGTCACACGTTGGTCGCTACCCCTCGCGGTATGTCGATTTCTGATGTTCTAGACGTTATGTGAGTTGTGAGATTTAGATCGAGTAACCTACCCTTGCCCATACGTCAAAAAGTTGTCCTTATTTGCATTCATATAGATTATCTTGTACAGCGTACTTATATATTTTCAAACATTATGCATGTTTACTGTATTCAATTGGCATGCTTCTATGTATCTTGTTACGTCCCTCTGAGGACCTGGTCTCTTTCCAGGTGTAGATGTTCATGACTATTCGCAGGAGCACGGATCAGGACTTACTACTTATCTCTTCCGAGAAGGTCTTAGCTTCTGAGCATCCTTGATTATCCCTAGTGATGGATCGCTTCGCTGATACCTTATATCATCATCTTATTTTATATTGGGGACTTACCCTTCTCCCTCATTTTAGTATTGAAATAGTCATTGGTAGTGGATTTGTCTCCACCCGACTATTATTTTGGATTATTCAGGCTCATTGTTCTAGTTTAGTTATTTCTTTTCTATGACTTGTTGTGTGGATGAGATTAGTATATCTGTGACTTGTGACACTATTTATACCACATGTGAGTTTATATTCATATTACAGCGTACGTGTGTATTATGGTATCCATATATTAGAGTTGCCATATACATACGGCTGTCATGCTTACGTGTTTCTAGTCCTACATATTTTGGGATTGGGACGTGACACAAGCCCCTCTGAGTGGGATGTGGATGAAGTGCCCTAAGAACGTCTCTGTATCTCTTCATTCAGTACCCCACTCTTGGAAAACTCCAAACTGACCACACCTTCCAGAGCAAAAGCGATTAGAGAGACTCGTACGGTCTCTCACGAGCCTGGCAATGTACACAGCAGCCATAGTCCCTGAACCTCGTCGTCGAACTTGACTCCCATCGATGATAGATGGTCAACCACGCCCTGGAACTCACTCAAATAATCCGTAATGGACGTCCCATCTTTGTACCGTAGACGCATCATCATCCGGATCAGGAATAATTTATTTACTCCGGTCTTATTCGCATACAAAGATTTCAGCTTATCCCACAGTGTCCTCGCGTGCTCAATACTGGAATGTGGTTATACACATTCTCGTCAACGAACTGCCTGATGTACCACACACTTGTATATGCTCGAACTTTCAGTCCTCTTCGGATTTGTCACTGGGCCTCTCGGAAACAAATACCGACCGATGCAGCTTCTTGACAAATAACAGATCCTTCATCTTGCTCATCCAGTAGTGATAGTTGGTACCGTCCAGGTTTACCATGCGCACCGACTTTGCGTCCATCTCTCCTCCCTGGTTTGCCTGTCAACTCCTGACACGCTTCTGAAATTTCAGAACCTTGCTCTGATACCACACTGTTGGGAACGAAACACGAAAACCGTTCTCCAAACCAGAGGGTACCTGCGAGAGAACCGAGCAAAATGCACAAACCAAAAAAACACCAAACACAAATTGCAGACACGGAGATTTTTTACGTGGAAAACCCAGATAAAAAACCGCTGGACGATCGGAGTCCAATCCTGAAGAACCTCCACTAATGGAATAAAGAGATTACACCCTCTACAAGCTCCTCACCGATCCAACACGGATCACCACAACTCTTTGGAACAGAAAATAGATTACAAACACGAAGTAAAAAGACAATGAGAAATACCCCAAATTGACCTCCTTCTCCGAAACGGCCTCCAATCCTTCTTTCTCCTCTCCAAAGTTGCAAGGCACTCTTGCCACATTTTTTTTCTCTTTTTTTTTTCATGTTGTTGTATATTGCATGAGCATCTATATAAACCCTTGCATGAATGAGGATTTTCATATGAAAATCTATATTTGGAAGCCAAAAGTATTTATGGAGATCAAATTACATTCAATCATATATTTAATGGAAATCAACTCATAAATTAGCTTACCATAATTGAAAATCCAATTATATGGAAAGTTAATATATGAAAGATCCAATCATAAATATATAATTAAAGTCCAAGATGAAAATATAATATAATATTTGTTTATCATAAATGTTCCAGTATACGCTCGATGTACTTTCTAAACTTTTTCGACACACGGATGACGTTCGTCGCACTCCGAAATATTCTCCACGTAGGTTGTGAATCCACCCACTCCAACAAAAGTCCACATCCAGAAAGCAACTTCCATCCTTTCGTTCATTCACCCGTACGTTAATTAATTAGTAAACAAATTTGCCATGCTGTTAAGAAACTCTGAGCACAGTGGGTCGGGTTTGCAGTGCAAACCAGGCCGACCCGGTTCCAACGTTTGAAATTTCAGATTATTGCTGCCAATAAGTGCTGAACGTTAAGGGTGAGCTGGGGTTTGCGACAAGGATTTGCACCATTTGCCATGCTGGCTACCATTGCTGGCTTAGAAAAGAAGTAGTTTCACAAGAAAAAGCTTTGGTTGGATAAGTGATTTGGCTGGCTAAGTTTTGATTAGGAAATAAAATAAATAAACACCATAGTTTTTATTTGGAGGCTAGGCCTAAAAGGGGGGAAATATTAGCCTTAACACGACAGCATCCTACTTAACTATTGGACTATCTATTAACACGATAAGTTATTCTTAAGAAGAACCTATTCCAAAACCTACAAAATTATTAATAATAATAGTAATAATAATAATAATAATATATGATAATTTGGTGGAAATTTTTTTTTTTTGGAGGGGGGTTTACACTCATTGCGACGACGGGAGCTTGCAATGAGTTGTTGTGGATGAAGAAGCTGTTGCAGGAAATGGGGCTAAAGCAAGAGAAGTACGCTTTGCTTTGCGATAGTAAGAGTGCAATCAACCATGTAAAGACCAGACATTTCATAGTCAGTCCAAGCACATTGAAACTCGGTATCATTGGATACAGAATGTGGTTATGAAGGAGGACGCGATACTTGAGAAGCTTTACATGGATGACAATAGAGCAGATATGTTCACAAATGTTCTACCAAAGAAACATTTTGAGTACTGCAGGCGGATCGTCGGTATGACGAGCTCCTCCACCTAGTTAGGAAGAAGAAAATTTGTTGGAGTGGGTGGGAATCCCAACCTATATGGAGAACACCCCGGAGTGTGACGAGCGTCATCCGTGTGTCAGAGAAGCTCGGTGAGACGATGTGTGCCATTCGAAGAAGCGGAGGAACTCAGGTAGTTGAGCAGAGCAATTTTTGCCATGCAATTAGGTTTAAATATACTATGACTTATGTAACAATAATAAAATATATTAAAATTAATACATTTTTTTGAAGAAAATACAACATTACTAGATATCCATACACATTTTTAGATGCATGCGTAGCTTCCTTGTACCACAGTTATGGTCCCATTTGAGTCGTTTTCTACAATGCAAGCATTCAACAATAACTCTATTCGAAGATCTTCTTTCTGTATCGTGTTCATTGTAAAATCCGCTAAAATGTTGCCAAATTTTTTATTCAAACTCTAGTTGCAGTGCCAACTGAGGTTGCGGTGCTGGTTGAGGTTGCGATGCGGGTAAAGTTGCTGATCTTCCAGTTGCTGTTGTGGTTGCTCATTTTCCATGATAGTATATAGTCTCTTTATACTATATTGCTTCTAAATTTTGTAAGAGAGAGAGAGAGAGGAAAGAAATTTTGTAAGAGGTAAAAAATTGTGTTGTGTTTATTTTTCATGAATTATGGTCTATTTATAGTATTTTTTTGGACCAAATGATCCCAAATACCCTCCAAAAAGAGTGGTTATAATGGGTATTTTGGTCATTTTTAGCAAACCCTAAAACAGTCATAAATATGTCCATTAAAACGAAAATATTTTGGTAAAAATATCCCACAACAATTTTATTCAAAAAATATATAACTTTAAGCAGAACCGGGTCTGAACTAGGCCGGTCCGGACCGGGCCAACCAGGCCAGTCCAAATTGGACCTGGTCCGAACGAGACAGACAACGTGTCGAGCCAGGCCAAACTTGCGGGTCGAATCCTCCGATTCGGTCCGACCCAGACCGATTTTGACCGAATCGTGTTCCGGCCGTCCAGCCCATCTAACAACTTGATCTCAAGCCAGTTCAAGCTATACAGCTCTACCAAAGCAATAATAGGTAGAGTTGACCCAAAAAAAAAGTTAACTTTAAACAGTAAAAAAAGTTTTCGCTACTTTGAATTTTTCATTTTCTATTTGTGAATAATAGAAAAAAGACAAGTGGTAGAAAATTTGTAGATTTACCCAAGAACATTTGTGTTTAATATAGCCTTTTAGAATAAGAACATATTTTCCCTTAATTCTACAACACTACTTCTAGAAAGGGGATTAGTAAGGGCACTACATAATGTAATATAGGCTGTCATAAATTTGTCAAAATCTCATATCCATAGTATCTATTTAAAATGTTAGGACAACTATTGTTAGAATTGACCAAATTTTAGCAATCGTGAGAGTTATTCTTCGCATCTAGAAATGAAAGACAAGCAATGAAAGACAAGCAGAATAGAATAAGTTTGATTTTGCATATTAGATAGATTGGCCGAGAGAGGTCAACAACATGAACTTGGCTGTCTGTCTGGCCCTAATTACTCCCAACGACTAAAGAAAAATAATCATAGGTGGTTCGAAAGCGCCTTAGTCGCTCTATGAGTCATATGCCAGAAAAATGGTAGAGAAAGACGATCGAATTGTTGAAGACGTATTCTATTTCAAATGTGGAGACAACCGTGAGAGAGTTGAAAAAGAATATGTTTGGATAATCATATGCATAAACACGATATTCTAAGGGGACAAAGTCTATTTCTCAGTACTGTCAAAATTTTGGTAGTCCTAACAATAGTCAGAATTGTCAAAAAATTTGCAGTTATGATGCCATATAGAGTCTTTTTTAGGACTGTCAAAATTTTGACAGTCCCGCGTCGTCCCAACGTGACTGTCTCGATTACTGAAGTTTTGAAACCCCAATTATGGAGTTTAAAATTTCAGAAATAGTCCTAATTTGAACTATAGATTACTTAAACACGAAATCTAAGAATCAATAAGAAATAACCCTAACAATTAGTGTGTTGTCCCCTACAATTGAAAAAACAAATCTAGAACCTACAAAACTTATTTCAAATGATGAAAAATTTAGGGCTAATTAGAGTTTAGACCCTGGATTTTGTAACATCTTAGAGTAAGCCCTAACATATTCAATTGAAAAGTTTAGATCCTAATTTTTTTTTTCTATTATACCCTCCCTAGTATATATAAGAAGATTTCATTGTCAAGCATGAGAGGAAGGGTATAATGAAAAAAATAAAACAAATAATAAAAATCAAGGTCTAAACTTTCTAATTGGACAAGTCAGGACTTGAACTCTAAGCTGGTATAAAACCCAGGGTCTAAAATCTAATAAGCCCAAAAAATTACCTTACTTGTGAATGAATCTTAGTGTGTGTCATATCTGATTAGGGTTACACGAGAAAGAGAAAGTGGAAGAGGAAAGAACAAAGCTAGAAGAAGAAGAAGAAGAAGAGGAGGAGGAGGAGGGGAGAAGAGAGTTGTGTTCGGGTGTTGTCTCCTAATAATTTTTAACTTAAGTGCGTTACCTCCTAACATGTGAAAGCTCCTATCACATTTTGTAGTGTTACTAGTCATCACCTTTTAAAAAGTCACATTTTCGTCTTGATTATGTAACATTGGTTTACATTATCGATTTGAACCATACAAAGAAGCTTCACATAGCCGAGTGATGTTGGCTAGTGTTTCAGAAGAGGATAATATGAAAGATGGCTGGAAAAGGTTGTATTTTATTCATGTATTCAATAGCATATATATACAAGTGAAGAATCTGTTGGACTTAGTTGTTAGCCCTATAATTGTGGTAACCTATCTTACTTGGCTAACAACCGAATCCCATAGAATAAGGGTAACCTATCTTACTTGGCTAACAACCGAATCCCATAGAATAAGGGAGACGGTTATATGCAAGCGAACACTCCCCCTCAAGTTGGTGCATATATATCACTCATTCCCAACTTGGATAGGAACTTTGAGAGAACATGACCTGCAACTGCTTTCGTAAGTATGTCTGCTAACTGGTCCTCTGTTCTGATTGGTGGTACTACAATAATTTTCTTATCGATCTTTTCTTTGATGAAGAACCTGTCAACTTCAACATGTTTTATCCTGTTATGTTGAACGGGGTTATGTGCAATGTTACGAGCAGCTTGATTGTCACAGAACAACTTCATCGGTTCCGTATTATCGAAGCCTAAATCCTTCAACAGATTTTTGATCCACAATATTTCACAAATCCCCAATGCCATACCACGATATTCAGCCTCTGCACTCGAGCGAGCAACCACATTTTGCTTCTTGCTCCTCTATGTAACTAAATTATCTCCCACAAATGTAAAGTAACCTGATGTAGAACATCGATCATCAATCACTCATGCCTAATCTGCATCTGTATATCCCTCGACTCTGAGATGATTATTCTTCTTGAACAGTATCCCTTTTCCTGGACTTCCTTTAAGATATCGTAATATTCTCAACACTGCATTCATATGTTGTTCTCCAGGATCATGCATAAACTGGCTAACCACTCCCAATGCATGAGCCAGATCAGGCCTGGTATGTGCCAAGTACATTATCCTGCCAACTAACCTCTGATATCTTCCTTTGTTCACTGGTAGTTGATTTGGATTCATTCCAAGCTTCAACCCTTCCTCCAATGGAGTATCAACTGGTCGACAACCCAACATACATGTTTCCCGTAACAAATCCAAAGTATATTTTCTTTGAGACAAGAAAATTCCAGATTGGCATCTAGATACTTCGATTCCCAAGAAATACTTCAAGGAGCCTAGGTCTTTCATCTTAAACTCGGTTGATAAATATTTTTGAAGTGCTAAACGTTCTTCCTCATCATTTCCAGTAACCACCATATCATCGACATACACAATGAGGGCTGTCATTTTACTTTCCTTTCGTTTTATGAACAGAGTGTGGTCAAAATTACTCTGCTCATACCCAAACTTTCTCATAACTGTTGTAAACCTACCAAACCAGGCTCTTGGAGATTGTTTGAGACCATACAAGAATTTTTGTAGTCTACAAACCTTTCTTCCATGTGATAATGGAACATTGTATAGTGGAGGCAAGTCCATATATACTTTCTCAATCAAGTCTCCATGTAAGAAAGAGTTCTTCATGTCGAGTTGATGCAGAGACCAGTCACAATTAGCTGCTAGGGACAACAGTACACGAACTGTGTTGATCTTTGCTACAGGTGCAAACGTCTCTGTATAGTCGATCCCATATTTTTGTGAGTATCCCTTCGCCACCAATCTCGCTTTGTAACGATCAATAGTACCATCTGCTTTATACTTCACAGTATAAATCCATCTGCACCCTACCGGCTTCTTTCCAGCTGGTAAATCAACTATCCTCCAAGTGGCATTTTTCTTCAATGAGTTCAACTCTTCATTCATCGCTGCATGCCATTTAGGTTCAGCTAAAGCTTCCTGCAAACTATTAGGAATAGATACAGAGGATAATTGACAAGTAAATGACTTATTTAATTTTGACAGATGATCGGTAGACACATAGTTACTTATAGGATATTTCACATTATTTTTAGGATCAGGCTCATATGTGGGTTTAGGAATACCTCGATTATGATATGGTGGGAGACATTGTGGTTGTGGAACATCCAACTATGGAGACGATTGGTTATCATCCTCATTGCCTGTTGGCAAGGAGGAAGCAGGCATGACTGTAGGCATTGGTACTGGGGCCCCCTGAACGACTGTAGGTTGTGGTAGTGGTGACTCCTGTGTTTGTAGCTCCATAACAGTTGGCTCTTCAACCTGGGGTGTATAACCAGTTGTCTCTTCATCACTGATATCAACAATCGCTTCAATTGTGTGTGAATTTTTACTATAATCCAGAGTATGAACCTCATATTTCCTCTCTCCCTGAGGTAAAGAATCGAACGATAAATAATACATATCATGTTTATGGAATACCACATCCATGGTGACGAACATCTTCCTGGTAGGTGGGTGATAACACCGGTAGCCTTTTTGGTGTAAGGCATACCCAACAAATATGCACTTCAGGGCACGAGGTTTCAGCTTACTTCGTTGTTGTTTATGAAGATGAATGAAGGCTATACACCCAAAAATATGAGGAGGCAAGTTGGGACTAGGTGGTGCGGTGACAAGAGCAAAGAGCTCATGGCAGGGTGTTCCAAAATTCATTGTACGGGATGGCACATGGTTGATTAAGTAGGCAGCAGAGACAAGGGCCTCACCCCAATAGAACAATGGGGCATTAGCTTCAAGTAGAGAGGCACGCACCACATTTAGGAGGTGACGATTCTTCCGCTCAGCCACGCCATTTTGTTGTGGTGTATATGGATATGTCGTCTGATGAGCAATAGCATGATGATCTAGGAACTTACGGAGATCTGAATTCACATATTCACGCCCATTATCACTACGAAGGACTTGTATTTGTGCTTTATATTGGACAACAACCATTTTGTGAAAAAATTTAAAGGCAGAGCACACCTCATTTTTTAATTTCAAAAGAAACCTATGTCATACGTGTACAATCATCAATAAATGTTGCAAACCAATAGGTACCACATAAAGTAGCAATTTTAGATGGACCCCATACATCTGAATGTACTACCATAAAAGGGACATAACTTTTTTTAAAACTTGGAGAGAACGTACTACGATGGCTATGTGCTAATTCACACACATCACACTTAAAATGGGAAACATTACTCTTTGCAAATAAACTAGGAAAAAGTTTCTGTAAATAACCAAATGAGGCGTGTCCAAGACGACGATGTCATAACCAAATATCGTTAACATTTTTTTCCTGCTTCCCTTGTGTACCTCCAACTGAAAGGGCTTTTATCAACTGATGATTACTGTCTGATGTTAAGTCCAAGTAGTAGAGCTTGTCCCGTCTAGTGCCATAACCAATCGTCTTCCGAGTCTGGATGTCCTTAAACACATAAAAACAAGGGCAAAAAATGACAAGGCAGTTTAGAGCAATAGTTATTTTGGCAACAGATAATAGATTATAATCAATGGATGGAACTAAAAGGACAGTATCAAGATTGAGATTGTCATTTGTTTCGGATAATAAACGAAAAATATAATATGTGGAAAATGAGGTCTTATACGAAAACCCGTCCTTCTTTTATGTTTACAAACAAGATTGTACAATTTAATCCTATACGAGGATGACTAAGTACAATTTATTTAATCTGGATAAATATTACTATAGGTGTCTGATCTGCAGTCGATCACTTTAGCCCTTGGACCACACGATGTTTAAGAAGTGCCGTGGAAGACAGAAAGCAGCTTCGAAGGTTGCTAAAGAGGGTTGATGCTCGATGCCAAAGTCGTTGATCCCTTCTCTTTACCTGAGCTCTGGATTCTCCTCTCTCTCTTGACCTCCAATTTCTTTGACCTTTTTGATCTTCAATTTCTTCGACCTTTTTGACCTTCAATTTCTTCGACCTTTTTCTCTGTTGATAGAGGTCTCTATTTATAGAGTTTTAGTGACAGTTGTCACGCCCCAATACCAAAAGTAGGACCAGGAATACGTGACACGCCAGCTACGCATTCGACCAGACTCTGGTCTGACTCGAATACGTATAAGCTGTAATATAAAAGGAACTATCTAGATATTCCATAAATATAAACCTCTATGTCTCAATCCACAATGTACAACAGTAAACAAGAAAGAGCTATATGTGCTAGAGTCGGCCGCCCAATAACACACTAACTCGAATAGACTCGAGAAGAAGTATGAGTCTACAAAACTAGGCTACAATAGCAGATGAATAATCAATATAAAATAACCATAATGCCGGTAGATATAATGTGAGTACCTGGTACCATGCTCGCAAGATATGCCACTCCATCAGTATCTCCAACTGCTCCGCAATCGTCTATGCTGCAAAACTGGCAGGGAACCAGGTCCTCAGAGGGACGTAACAAGGTACAGAAATATAGCATGCCAAGTAAACAAAAAGTACAAGTGCACGACAGGGTACTCTAACATAACCAAACAAGTGTGACACAGTTTAAAGACAACGTTCGACGCGTGGGCCATCCAAAGTAAAACCGTAGCTCCAGGCAAAGAGTCACACGGGTGAAACAGCTATACTAGATACAGGTATCACTACAAAATACTACATATATATAAGCGCGTACAGAGTAACCCAAATGTCTAGTAACTGTCTTCCCCTTCCCAAGTGGTCAACGATTGTGCGCTGAACCTGAACCTCTATCTAACAGTCTCGACACACCGAAGATAACTCAACAGACGCGACCCTAAGGTCGTCCCAGTCTCTGGTCATGATATCAGTATCAGGATATAGGAATCTGGCACGATCACAGTGTATGAGTGTATCCTGGGGTGTCAATATACTCAGAAATGTACATCGAGGTGCTACTAAGCATCTAACAATTTTTTTAATACGTTACGACGAATGTCAGCACCCGGTTGTGATCCGGACGTGAAGTATCGAGCGTCATCATAAGTACGTGCATAATGTACATAAAGAACTACAAATATCTAAAATCTGAAATACAGGGTGGCAAGGTACACTTGCCTGCGTCCGGCTGCTGATGACGGGGATCCGGTACAATGTCCAAGTCCGCAGGTCCCGCAGTACCTAGAGATGAGATACAAACCAAAATCAATACTCTATTCTACGTCAGACAGGGACGCGACACACATCTATACCCAAACTCAGTCTCAACTATGATTCATAGGGACAAGATGCTAGGGGGCTGACCAAAGTTGACTATCGGTGCGATACATCAATCAACTAGTCATCTGTACACTATCATCGACCAATCCTCATTCTTACCATATTCATCACGTGGTTCAGTAGTTCAGGTATGCTCATTCCTCGACAGTAATTACTTATTAAATATTAGGTCTTCCTTTATACAACCATCATTATCATTTCCCCAAAATCACTGCTCATTCATACAAATTATCATGCACATAAATCAATATGATAAACCCTAAATCTCAATGCCTATCATTTAAATCCATTTTATAAACTTATGAAGAACAATCCCTAAACTCACCTCCATAATTTAATCCTCATTAATTTGTTTAGCCTTTCCCACCATGTAATATATCCAGGGCATTTATTTAAAATCAAAATCTACACCTCCATGCAAAACATTTAAAGAAAATCATTTTAATTCATGTAAATAACAAACCCTAACCTACATAACACATAATCCTCCATCCTTAACACAAGATCAATAATCTACACTATACCTTCATAAAACCTAAAAACATAATAAATCCTAATTTCATGTCAATATCTCATGCTCATCAAACTACATCACCATACCATCAAGACATAGAGAACCCTAGCTAAAATAACTCACATAACTACCAATAAAACCATAGTTAGATAATAACACAACCTGAAATATACACAAAGGGAGGGGGAGAGTCGACCTCTACGTGGCGACGTCGACCGAGGTTGGCCGAAGAACAGCGAGTCAGCAGGGTGGTGGTGGTGATCGGCTAAGGTGGTGGTGGAGATGATGCAATGGTGGTGGTGGAGATGATGCAATGGTGGTGGTGGAGGATCAATAGGGTGGTGACCGGAGGGGGATCGGCAGGGTGGAGGAAGAGGCCGGGGTGCGGGTGGAGCTCCGGGGTAAAGCTGGAGGTGATCGAGAGGGTGGAGGAAGAGCTCGGCGGAGCAAATGAGTGGTGGCAGTGGTGGTGGATAGGCAGCAGGCCGGAGAACAGGTCGTGGCAGCGCCGGAGAATTGTGGCTGGGTTCGGTGAGAAGTGGGTGCAGCCGCGCGATTGGCCGGAGGAGCCTCGGTGCGGGTGGTGGTAGCTCGTGGGGCTGTGAGGGCCGGCCGGAGCTCTGGAGTATTGGCCGAGGGGGGATCTACAGTGGTGCGGGTGGCGGTTCGTGTTGATGTAGTGGCCGCCGGAGGTCGCGAAGGCAACGGAGGTGATGGGGCTAGTGGAGAAGCTGCTGGAGGTACGAGCTCGTCGAGGGAGTGGATGCTGGCTCGCTGGGGGAGAAGAAGTGGGGATGGTGAAGGTGAACGGCGGTCGGAGTATGGGGCTTGGCCGGAGTAGAGTAGGGAAGAAGAAGAAGAAGAAGAAGAAGAAGAAGAAGGAATGTAGAAGAAGAAGAAAAAGAAAAGGGGAGGAGGTTTCGGTTTTTGCATGGAGAAGGAGGGAGAAGAGAGAGAGGGGGTGGGGTTTCCCAAGTGTTGGGATTAGGGCCAGCCTTGGGGGAAGAGTGATGATGTAGGCTTTTTATGGGTAAGGGTGTGTTGGATGGAGGGTGAAGATGCTCTCATTTGAAATGAGTGGTGGAGATTTATCATGAAGGGGGAGTGGGTTTCTTCATGAAGGGGGGCGAGTAGATGGTGAGAATAGGATCCTATTTTTGGACCTCACCATAGTTCAAAGCGAATAGGGTGATGACACATAAATTCAATAATTATAACTTAGCCCCTTAAATTCGAGAAATTGCATGAACACATAAAATGACACAAAAATTATGAAGAAAAATATGTTTAGCAATTTTTATGGTGAGAGGGTATTGTGCGTTAGGCACAGGTTTAATTAGAAAGGCATTGGGATTTATTTAGGATTAAAAATGGGATTTACAAAGTTGGTATTCCCGATTTAAATAAAAATAAAGTGTCCCGCGAATTTGAATTAATTGGGGCACTTGGGATCAAAATCAGAAAATGACGCAAAGGCCAAAAATGGTGGGGGCTTGGAGTCAGTCTTGGGCCCTTTAGTTGGTCCGGCTTAACGGGTTAAGTTAGTATCTCAAAATTTAGGATAATGACACAGGTGTCCGACACGGAATTAAATATGGATTAGGGTTTTCGGAATGTTGTACAATTAATTTAGAGCACACAAAAACTGATTTTGATTGACGGAAAAGTCCAGTGCCTAATTTGGCGGGTCAAGTCAGAAGTACAGTAATTGAACGAAATTTATGGGCTGATATCGGGCTCCGAATAATCAAACAATGATAGGACGCGCCAAGGGTTTTAATTAAAAAAATTAAATACCAAATAAAATTATCTCCACATTAAACCTCGACATCTGCTACCAAAAACTAAAATTTTCCAAATCCACCCTAACTATCTACAGAATAAATTGAGGGGGTTTACATTCTTCCCAACTTAGAAAAATTTCGTCCCCGAAATTAAAAGTAAAGCACGATAATATCTAACAGAATTTTAAAACTAGTAATCAAATAACGTACGTAAATTCGTACCTTGCTCCTCAAATAAGTACGGAAATCGTTGCCAAATGGAATCCTCGCGCTCCCAAGTAGACTCGCCTGGTGAAGGGTGCTTCCATGCCACTCTGACCAGTCGAATCGTCTGCCCTCTCAAAGTCTTCTCGCTGCGATCGAGGATCTCAACTGGCTGCTCTACGTAAGACAGACTGGGCCCGACTGTAATCTCCGAATGATCAAGCACGTGGCTAGGGTCTGCGACATATCTCCTCAGCTGCGATACGTAAAATACGTGGTCATCCTCCTTGAACTCCAATGGTCTGCGGTGCGCATCTGCCCAGTATTTCTGTCTGTCCTGTGCTGCACGCAGGTGGCTCTGAATCTGTTTGACCTTCTCCACTGTCTGTGTCACCAACTCTGGACCAAGTATCTGACGCTCTCCCACGTCACTCCAATAAACTGGCGACCTACATTTCCTGTCATACAGTGCCTCATAAGGTGCCATCTGTATGCTGGCCTGGTAACTGTTATTGTAGAAGAATTCTACCAAGTGTAGGTGGTCCTCCCAAGATCCTCCAAAATCAATCATGCATGCTCTTAACATATCCTCTAATATTTGTATCGTGCGATCTGACTGTCCATCAGTCTGTGGATGATATGCAGTGCTGAACTTGAGACGAGTTCTTAGGCTCTCCTGCATACTCCACCAAAAATGTGACGTGAATCTGGAATCACGATTCGATATGATACTGACAGGCACTCCATGTAATCATACTATCTGCCTCATATACAAGTCAGCTAGTATCTCTATGGATTGCCCAACTCTGAAGGGCAAGAAATGTGCAGACTTGGTGAGTCTGTCTACGATAACCCAAACCGCATCATTCCCACTAGGGGTCCACGGAAGTCCTGTGACGAAGTCCATGGTAATGTGTTCTCACTTCCACTCGGAAATGGGAAGCGGCTGCAATAGTTCTGCAGTCCTCTGATGTTCTGCCTTGACTTGCTGACAAACTATCATTTTGCCACGAATCTTAAAATTTCTCTCTTCATCCCATGCTACCAGAAATTTTGCCTCGAATCTCGGTACATCTTCGTACCCCCGGGATGAATGGAATAAATTGAGCTATGAGCCTCGGTCATCAGCTCTTGGCGTAGCTCGCCACTCAGAACATATAGCCAATCTTCGCACCTCAACGTTCCGTCTTCATGAATCCTGAGTCCCGTCTGCATGCCGGCTTCTGTTCTCTCTCGCAGACGTCAAAATCTCGCATCTGTAGGCAATGCTGCCTTGATCCTCTCAATCAAAGTAGACTGAACCTCAAGACTGGCCATCTGTCCATCCATGCCTGGCAATACGATCTCTATCCCAAGCTCCTGGAGATCCTCTAGCAACTGTCATTGCGTCGTCAAAAAGTATGCCATGGGCTTCCTGCTTAAGGCATCTGCTACGATATTCGCCTTGCCAGGGTGGTACTACAACTCAATGTCATAATCTGTCATCAACTCTAGCCAATGTCTCTGCCTCATGTTGAGCTCCTTCTGCGTATAGACGTACTTCAGGCTTTTATGATCTGTATAAATCTTAACACGCTCACCATAAAGGTAATGTCTCCATAGCTTTAGTGCAAATATCACTGCAGCTAGCTCCAAGTCGTACGTCGGATAGTTCTTCTCATGAACTCTCAACTGTCTCGATGCGTAGGCTATCACCTTGCCGTGTTGCATCAGTACACATCCCAATCCGCTCCCTGACGCATCACTGTACACTACAAATCCTCTTGATCCTGAAGGTAGTATCAAAATCGGTGCTGATGTCAGACGCTTCTTCAGCTCATCGAAAGCTGCCTGACAATTGTCTGTCCAGATAAACTCTTCGCCTTTATGCGTCAGTCGCGTCATAGGCACAACTACCCTCGAGAAGTTTTCCACGAACCTCCGATAATATTTGGCAAGTCCGAGGAACCTCCTAACCTCCGTAACTGATGTAGGGGTAAGCCAGGTCTCTACTGCAGCTATCTTTTCTGGGTCAACTGATAGTCCATCTCTGGTGATTATGTGTCCCAGAAATGGTACTCTATCCAAGCAGAACTCATATTTGCTGAGTTTGACGTACAGTCTCTCATGTCTCAGCGTCTCCAACACGATCCTGAGATGCCTCTCATGCTCCTCCTGGCTCTTGGAATATATCAAGATATCGTCTATAAATACCACCACGAACTTATCTAAGTACTGGTGGAAGACATTGTTCATCAAACACATAAATACTGCTGGTGCGTTGGTTAAACCAAACGGTATGACTAAAAACTCATAATGGCCATACTTCGTCCGAAAGGCCGTCTTCTGGATGTTCTCTCCCCGTACCTTGATCTGGTGATAACTTGATCTGAGACCGATCTTCGAGATTGCATATGCGCCGCTAAGCTAATCAAATAAATCATCGATGCGCGACATAGGGTACTTGTTCTTTATTCGTTACCTTCTGCCCTGTAATCGATACACAAGTATACTGTCTCATCCTTCTTCGGTACTATTAAGATAGTTGCTTTCCATGGGGAAACACTAGCCCGACTGAAATCCCTGTCTAAGAGATCCTCTACTATGGATCTTTAACTCAACCAACTCTATCGGTGCTACTCTGAAGACGGGAAAATAACTATCTCGGCTCTGGGAGTCATCTCTTTAACAAACTCCATCTCTCTGTCAGGTGGCAAGCCTAGAAGATCCTCTAGAAAAATATCCTCAACTCTGATATAATATGGTGGTACACTGGTTCACCTCCTGCATTGTATACCCCTAAGGTAGATGGGCACCACACTCCTGGGCTCCCTGAACTCAACTCAGGGTAACCTGGTGGCCTAAAAATATAAATGCCACTACGTCAACAATCTAGTATCGCGTGGTATTGGCTCAATCAACTCATGCTAGGACGGTGTCATCGTCCAGACTTAACCTCGAAATAAATCCTCCTGTTCTGTTTACCACACTAATCCTTTTAAAGAAAAATTTTCTCCCCTGCCTAAAGTATAATTTCTCTTCTCCTCAATTTTCCCCAAAATTTTTATTCCTCGAGTTTCTTCTTTTCGTTATTTATCTCTCCAAGTCGCACAGTACAATAATGGTATCACTCAAGCACATACTAGAATTTCCTGGAATCTGATTATTATCTCCCAAGTGAGATCCTAAAATTTCCATCTCCTCTAGCTCATAATCATCGTTTCTAGCATTGCTATCATATACGACTACTAGTTTCCAACATCAGGCTATGCATTCCCATAAATCATTCTAGGTCATGATCAACAATCCTTCCAGCTCTCTGTACTTCCAAGATCACTGCTACCTCAAGCACGGGTAGGGTACTACTGGGTCCAACTCTCTTGCCAACCTTCCTACTAGTTCTAGAATCCAAAGAACCCATCAATCTATCCTGATAAGGTAACAATATTCTCCAAAAAAGGTATACGAATTCTATCTCTTGTCATCTGGTCTTCGATCTTCTTCTGGAGGGAAGTCATCAGTCACAAGCATTCGCCTTCCCGAACAATAGGGGACGAGAAACAAGGATAGCAATATTGACGAAGAATGAACGAATGCAAAGTGGAAGTCCAAGGGCGATAATCACATACAAAGAATTTTAAAATCGATTATGGATTGAGATCCTATTCAACAATCATAACATCTATTCCTAATTTGCAGGCTCGCTTGGCACAGTCAGGTGACCAAGATGATTTAAATTGGACCTGTATGGGCCACCACAAAAATATGTCACGCCCGAATCCCAAAAGTAGGACCAGGAATACGTGACACGCCAGCTACGCATTCGACCAGACTCTGATCTGACTCGAATACGTATAAGCTGTAATATAAAAGGCACTATCTAGATATTTCATAAATGTAAACCTCTATGTCTCAATCCACAATGTACAACAGTAAACAAAAAAGAGCTATATGTGCTAGAGTCGGCCCCCCAATAACACACTAACTCGAATAGACTCGAGAAGAAGTATGAGTCTACAAAACTAGGCTACAACAGCAGATGAATAATCAATATAAAATAACCATAATGCCGGTAGATATAATGTGAGTACCTGGTACCATGCTCGCAAGATATGCCACTCCATCAGTATCTCCAAGTGCTCCACAATCGTCTATGCTGCAAAACTGGCTAGGAACCAGGTCCTCAGAGGGACGTAACAAGGTACAGAAATATAGCATGCCAAGTAAACAGAAAGTACAAGTGCACGTCAGGGTACTCTAACATAACCAAACAAGTGTGACACAGTTTAAAGACAACGTTCGACGCGTGGGCCGTCCAAAGTAAAATTGTAGCTCCGGACACGGAAACACACGGCACGTACCGCAGCTCCGGGCAAAGAGTCACACGGGTGAAACAGCTATACTAGATACAGGTATCACTACAAAATACTACATATATATAAGCGCGTACAGAGCAGCCCAAACGTCTAACTGTCTTCCCCTTCCCAAGCGGTCAACGATTGTGCGCTGAACCTGAACCTCTATCTAACAGTCTCGACACACTGAAGATAACTCAACAAACATGACCCTAAGGTCATCCCAGTCTCTGGTCATAATGTCAGTATCAGGATACAGAAATCTGGCACAATCACAGTGTATGAGTGTGTCCTGGGGTGTCGATATACTCAGGTACGTACATCGAGGTGCTACTAAGCATCTAACAATTTTTCTAATACGTTACGACGAATGTCAGCACCCGGTTGTGATCCGAACGTGAAGTATCGAGCGTCATCATAAGTACGTGCACAATGTACATAAAGAACTACAAATATCTAAAATCTGAAATACAGGGTGGCAAGGTACACTTGCCTGCGTCCGGCTGCTGATGACGGGGATCCGGTACAACGTCCAAGTCTGCAGGTCCAGCAGTACCTAGAGATAAGATACAAACCAAAATTATACTCTATTCTACGTCAGACAGGGATGCGACATACATCTATACCCAAACTCAGTCTCAGCTACGACTCATAGGGACAAGACGCTAGGGGGTTGACCAAAGTTGACTATCGGTGTGATACATCAATCAACTAGTCATCTGTACACTATCATCGACCAATCCTCATTCTTACCATATTTATCACATGGTTCAGTAGTTCAGGTATGCTCATTCCTCGACAGTAATTACTTATTAAATATTAGGTCTTCCTTTATACAACCATCATTATCATTTCCCTAAAATCACTGCTCATCCATACAAATTATCATGCACATAAATCAATATGATATACCCTAAATCTTAATGCCTATCATTTAAATCCATTTTATAAACTTATGAAGAATAATCCCTAAACTCACCTCCACAATTTAATCCTCATTAATTTGTTTAGCCTTTCCCACCATGTAATATATCCAGGGCATTTATTTAAAATCAAAGTCTACACCTCCATGCAAAACATTTAAAAAAAATCATTTTAATTCATGTAAATAACAAACCCTAACCTACATAACACATAATCCTCCATCCTTAACACAAGATCAATAATCTACACTATACCTTCATAAACCCTAAAAACATAATAAATCCTAATTTCATGTCAATATCTCATGCTCATCAAACTACATCACCATACCATCAAGACATAGAGAACCCTAGCTAAAATAACTCACATAACTACCAATAAAACCATAGTTAGATAATAACACAACCTGAAATATACACAAAGGGAGGGGGAGAGTCGACCTCTACGTGGCGGCGTCGACCGAGGTTGGCCGGAGAACAGCGAGTCAGCAGGGTGGTGGTGGTAATCGGCTAAGGTGGTGGTGGAGATGATGCAATGGTGGTAGTAGAGATGATGCAATGGTGGTAGTGGAGGATCAATAGGGTGGTAACTGGAGGGGGATCGGCAGGGTGGAGGAAGAGGCCGGGGTGCGGGTGGAGCTCCGGGGTGAAGCTGGAGGTGATCGAGAGGGTGGAGGAAGAGCTCGACGGAGCAAATGAGTGGAGGCAGTAGTGGTGGATAGGCAGCAGGCCGGAGAACAGGTCGTGGCAGCGCCGGAGAATGGTGGCTGGGTTCGGTGAAAAGTGGGTGCAGCCTCGCGATTGGCCGGAGGAGCCTCGGTGCTGGTGGTGGTAGCTCATGGGGCTATGAGGGCCGGCCGGAGCTCTGGAGTGTTGGCCGAGGGGGGGATCTACAGTGGTGTGGGTGGCGGTTCGTGTTGATGTAGTGGCCGCCGGAGGTCGCGAAGGCAGCGGAGGTGATGGGGCTAGTGGAGAAGCTGCAGGAGGTACGAGCTCGCCGAGGGAGTGGCTGTTGGCTCGCCGGGGGAGAAGGAGTGGGGATGGTGAAGGTGAATGGCGGTCGGAGTATGGGGCTTGGCCAGAGTAGAGTAGGGAAGAAGAAGAAGGAATGTAGAAGAAGAAGAAAAAGAAAAGGGGAGGGGATTTCGGTTTTTGCATGGAGAAGGAGGGAGAAGAGAGAGAGGGGGTAGGGTTTCCCAAGTGTTGGGATTAGGGCCGGCCTTGGGGGAAGAGTGATAATGTAGGCTTTTTATGGGTAAGGGTGTGTTGGATGGAGGGTGGAGATGCTCTCATTTGAAATGAGTGGTGGAGATTTATCATGAAGGGGGAGTGGGTTTCTTCATGAAGGGGGGTGAGTGGATGGTGAGAATAGAACCCTATTTTGGGACCTCACCATAGTTCAAAGCTAATAGGGTGATGACACATAAATTCAATAATTGTAACTTAGCCCCTTAAATTCAAAAAATTGCATGAACACATAAAATGACACAAAAATTATGGAAAAAAATATGTTTAGCAATTTTTATGGTGAGAGGGTATTGTGCGTTAGGCACGGATTTAATTAGAAAGGCATTGGAATTTATTTAGGATTAAAAATAGGATTTACAAAGTTGGTATTCCCGATTTAAATAAAAATAAAGTGTCCCACAAATTTGAATTAATTGGGGCACTTGGGGTCAAAATCCAGAAATGACGCAAAGGCCAAAATTGGTGGGAGCTTGGAGTCAGTCTTGGACCCTTTAGTTGGTCCGGCTCAACAGGTTAAGTTAGTATCTCAAAATTTAGGGTAACGACACAGGTGTCCGCCACGGAATTAAATATGGATTAGGATTTTTGGAATGTTGTGCAATTAATTTAGAGCACACAAAAACTGATTTTGATTGGCGAAAAAGTCCAGTGCCTAATTTGGCGGGTCAAGTCAGAAGTACAATAATTGAACGAAATTTATGGGCTGATATCGGGCTCCGAATAATCAAACAATGATAGGGCACGCCAAGGGTTTTAATTAAAAGAATTAAATACCAAATAAAATTATCTCCACATTAAACCTCGACATCTGCTACCAAAAACCAAAATTTTTCAAATCTACCCTAACTATCTACAGAATAAATCGCGGGGGTTTACAACAGTGACCACTCAGTCGGTGTAGAAACCGAGTAGTGGAAAGTACAGCACCCTTTTACACGATGGTTTAAAATAACCAATGCCTGCGTATAGATGACCTTTTGAGTGAGCATGTGACGCGTGTCCAATTAAGGGACAAACACGTATATCTGCTGCGAAGATCACGGTGTAGAAGCCACGTAGGTAGTTATCCCTTGTGTAGAAGAGGTTGGCGTAGAAGCCAATAACTGTTACCATGGCATAGAAGCCAAGTAGGCATAGAAGCCGAGTAGGCGTAGAAGCCAAGTAGGCATAGAAGCCGAGTAGGCGTAGAAGCCAAGTAGGCATAGAAGTCGAGCGGTCATAGAGGCCAAGTGGGCATAGAAGCCGAGCAGGCGTAGAAGCCGAGCGGTCATAGAGGCTGAGTGGGCGTAGAAGCCGAGATGATGTAGACATTTTAGCCAAAATTACGGCTCTTGGAGATATAATCAAATCTCTTGCATTAAATGCAGAGATCTGCTCCCATCCTGCACATTAAATGCAGAGGCTTGTCTTTAAGATTTGCCATTATTCTGCGCACTAAATGCAGATACGCGCCTCGAATTCTATTCGAAGAGTAACTGCTGATGTGGCGGTCTGTTTGCCTTCAGCGGAGCGTAAGAAGCTCACGTCTGCCTGTGTAAAACTGGGCAGCGTATTCCCTTATATGCGTAAGAGTAGTTTACGCAAAGGGGATGTCACTAAACGACGGTTCGGTGATATTTAATCAAATCTCCTGCATTAAATGCGGGGATCCGCCATTATCCCGCTCATTAAATGAGGAGGCATATTTTGAAGGCCTGCCACCCTTCTGTGCATCAAGTGCAGAGACGTGCCTTGGGCATCTGTCAGTATTCGGCACTTTAAGTGCAGAGACGTGCCTCGAGAAACTGTCACCGCTCTGCGCATTAAATGCAGAGACGTGCCTCGAGCCCTGTACGAAGTACAGCTTTTGACGTGGCAGGCTGTTTGTCTTCTACGGAGCGTAAACAGCTCACATCTGCCTGTGTAAAACAAGGCAGCGTATTCCTTCGTATGTGTAAAAGTAGTTAACGCAAAGAAAATGACAGTAAATGACAGCCTGGGTTGCAGTGCCGCGCCATCATTATAGTCGTCGCTTGGGTTATCGTGCAGTACTCTTTGTCAGGAGTCCAGACGTCAGCTTCATTGCATGATCTGACAGGTTCATTTTGAAGAATACGAAGCGTTCCTCGTACACTTCAATGTTGTATTGAAAGCGGATGAGTTTTATGCCATAAAGGCGATAAAGTACCCTGTTTATGCCTTAGCAGCCTGGACATACTGCATTACGCGGATGGTCCTTGAGCCTGTATTTTTACGCTGTGCTCAGCGGAAAAGCTATGTTACACGTTTGATGGCTCTGAGGTTCTCTGTTTACGCTACCCTGCATCAACATGCTGCGTAGCTATCCAGCGTATTTTTTATGCTTCTACAAGTCCCCTTTCAAAGCTTTTAAATTCCTCGTAATTTGAAATGCTTTGAATGAAGCATGAACCGTTCCTCGTAACTCGAAACGCTCTGAGTGGAGCCTAAAACGGTCAAGCCTGACACGTTCTTTCATGGCTGACTTTATGGCAGAGTTATTGGGGATCGGTGATCTCTTTCGCCTATAAAAAGGCTGAGGAGTTTTCCTGTTCTTCCCACACTTCCTTCACCACACAGAGATGATGGCCGGAGTTCGTCGGGTCGACTTGAGAAAGAAGGAGATCATGCTCTCCTAGCATGTAATGAGCTGAAAAAGACGGCGTCTTCGAGCAAATGTCCTCTGCAACGATGGATCATTGAAGGATATCATAGCCTCCTTTGCTCGGGATAATCAGCAACTTTGTATGGTGGTTCTTCGGGAGAGAGGAAGGGTCATATTTCACCATGCCGCTTGCAAGCGGTACCTTCTCCCGTTACCTCCGTGGACGAGAGCAGATAGACTAGCTCTATCCAGGATTGAGTTGGGTGAAATATCTCAACTCAATCTGTCACGGCGTTGGATGTAAGAAAGCAGATTTATTCTGCTTTTCTTCTGTTGGAGGATGGGTTTATGCCCAGTTTTGTATCCTCCCACCGTTGACCAATATATCAGTCAGTTTGCGGTTACTGACTGACTGCTGAAGAAGATGGATGAAGAATGCCGCCCATGCGAGAACCTGGCCGAAACAGATTCTGGGCACGATCTTCAGACAACGATGAGGGAGTCCTTTGTAGACGGAATTTCCTTCATATGTAATCATAAAAATGAAGAAAACCCTTGTAGACTGGATTTCCCTCATGTAATCATGCTTTTAATTTTAATAAAATCGTCTTTCTTCTTTGCATATGATCATCTTGCCATACTTTGTTGTGAAGTCTGAATATGTGTAGCTTCGACACGTCTGATACTTTATGCCGACTCTGTTAGAAAGAGTGTTAGGTCCTGTTCTATCTTTTACGCATAACTAAGGATGCGCAGAAAGCCGCTGTAGCAGTCGAGTATTCGAACTGTCCTGCAGTTAGGAATGAGGAACCGCGTAGAATTATGAACTGTTACTTCTGATAAACAGAGTTCTTATTCAGACATCATCTTCAAGAATGATTTCTCGAAAATCCCTTGGAACAGGGCGAGAAATGGCTGTCAAACTGAGTCGCCATCTTGAATTTGTAGATAAAATATTCAGACTGGAGTCTGGATGAACTTCGAATCGACCCATGAAGAAGAGTAATTTTTAATGTTGAACTCTGTATGCTTCGGGTACTTGGAGCATCTTGAGGTTAAGAAGGGGTATCTTCTGTGTGAACTCCTGCAATTGACCGTCTTGAGAATTGTTCAGATGTACTGTACTCTGGCCGGCGTATCCTTCAGATATGCGAAAAGTCATAGAGTGTGAAATCATAAGTTTGCAGCCTCTGAGCATAAACTAAATGCCACCGAGCGTGAAATCATAGACTTGTAGTTCCTGAGCGTGAAGTCGTAGGTTTGTAGCCTCTCGAGCATAAAAGCTACCAAGCATGAGAGCATACGGGCGTAAAACCATAGACTTGTAGCCTTTGAACGTAAAACCATAGATTTGTAGCCGTCGAGCGTAGAAAGCTCCTTGGCACAGAACTGTAGATTTATAGCCTGTGAAAAGGAAATCTTTCGAGCGTGCAGTTGTGGATCTGTTGCCTCTGAGCGTAAACTAAACGCCACCGAGCGTGAGATCATAGATTTGTAGCTGCTGAGCGTGAAGTCGTAGGTTTGTAGCCTCTCGAGCATAAAAGCTACCGAGCACAAAGGCATCCGGGCGTAAAACCATAGACTTATAGCCTGTGAGCGTAAAACCGTAGATCTATAGCTGTCGAGCGTAGAAAGCTCCTTAGCGTAGAAACCACGAATCTGCTTTGCACAAAAACTTTTCGAATTCGCTGACTGTCCACCTTCTCTGAGTAATAGGCTGACGTAGTCCCCAATCATAACCGAATATTAATTAGAAGATTTGGTTCGGAATTCGAGGAGTCTATTCGAACTCTATATATACCCCAAGTTTCTGAGAGAAACTTTTCATCCGTCTTCTACGAAAGAAAGCCTTCGACTGTTCGAGTTCTTCTTCATCTCTTCTCCAAGATTTTCAAAGTTTCCAGTAATGGCCCCGAAATAAGTCCCCTCTACTAAGGGAAAGAAGGTTGATTCTTCTTCTCGTTCTTCTGCTCAAGTGAGAGCGTCTTCGGTCGGGCAAGACAAACTTTATTCTGAGCGAAGTATCCCGTCGACGAGTAGTGCACCCGGCCTTAAAGGTAGAGCTTTTGGGACAAAAAAGAACGACTGAAAATCTTTCGCACACGTTGTACGTGACCACGCTAGGTCGTCTTCTATGCTGATAGCCTCTTTGAGAAAGATGATGCACAGAGACGTTTCATCTTTTATGCCAACATTTTTAATGTGTCAGCGCAAAAACTCTATATTTTCGCAGTCTGGCATAAAAGCTTTGACTGTCGAAAGTTGACGTATAAAATTTGAGTGTTACGCTTCTGGATGAAGATTCTGGCATAATACCTCAACTTTATCAGTCTGGCGTAAAGTACAGACTGTATACTGCCAGTCTTGAACTTTACGCTTTAGGAAATGGATTCCAGCGTAATGGTCAAGTTTTTACGGTCTTGGCGTGAAGCACAGACTGTTGATTTTGGCGTATGCTGCAAGATCTGTAACGTCTAGTTATAGGAACTGATGTATTTTTTTTGCACTCTTGTAGTTGACTTACATGTGTCTTCGCTAGCCGATGTGATGGGTTCTGCCGCCGGGATGCTGTACTCCAACTACCTGGAGGACCTGTCATACGTGACATTTCCTATCTTTGGGCCCCAGTATCCCGAAGGAAGGGAAATTTTGATATCGGCTCAGGGCGAGCGAACACTACTGAACTTGATCAACGGGGAGCCCCTAACGTATATAGACGGGGACCAGTACCTAAAGCCGGCTTTCCTCTTTGGGGACATGATTGACAAGCAGTCCCAGACGAAGTCCAAGAGAGAACTCTGGATTTTCCCTGCCGGGAGCTTGGTTTTGTATCTGCCCAAGATGCTGAGAGACTATCCCATCTCGGCTTTCTTTCATGTTACACATCCCAGGCGGATGTCGTGGACGCTGACTCCCGATCTTCATGGCAGGCCGGGGAAGATCTTTTATCTGAAAGAAGCTGACCAGGGGTCGTTTGTCAGCCGCCCTTCCGGCTCTGTGACGATGTTCAAGGGACTGTACCCGGGCAGTATCCCGAGTGAAGACAGCTTAGTGATTCAGCCGGTCCAGTTATCGACCTTCTGCAATGATTTTATGGGGCACGGGGGAGTATACCCTAAGGTGAACCCTCGGTGCGGTGGGTGGATCACCCCTACAAACCTTCGATGGGCTCGCTTAGTTGATTGGGCCCTGAAGCATTTTCAGACTGAGTTGGAGAGCATTGGTCTGTTTGCAGCTATGAGTGCCACCAGTGTTGGGTTACCTCCTAACCCCAACCTATTTTTGGCACTGATGGAGCGATATATTTCGCTCACCGGGACTTTCGCCACTCCACTGGGGGAGTTAGGATTAGCCCTCCATGAGATGGCAGAGATCTCGAGACTGCCGATGGAGGATGCTCCATATGAAGAGTATATTCTCACGAACCGGGAGCTGGAGGATTCAGACCCTCGGGTAGTGGAAGTATACTAGGAGCTGATGTGCCACTACCTCGCTTGCACCATTTTTTATGGTGAGCCCTCAGATTTGGCTCACATCAATAAATGGACGTCCTACCTCTTCTTTCACCGGTCCAGGACTGCTAAGCCGGAGAAGGTATTGGAGGGCAAGGATCTGCCTGTGAATCCTCTGAGCGTTCTTAACGCTCAGGTAGTCGACGATCTCATGGTAGACATTGGGGCTCTGAACTTGATCCTCGACGAAGGGGTAGGATAGTATCCTGTAGGCACTAAGGCCTATAGTTATTTGAGGCGCTGCCGCAGGCCTCTGTCCAGGGAAGCTCAACTGGCTGGCTTCCTCTCCATGTGGCTGCGCCGACTGGTGGTACCTGGCATCGTATCTATGGACCGTATTCACCGTAATACGCTATGGCCTGCAGTGCGTCTGGTGTTCGGGGCAAGACTGGGCTTGCTCCCTGCCATGGTGTGCCGCATTCAAGCTGGCCTGAGGGCCATGACTGACGGGCTGCTCGCCGATGAGACTCGGCATGATAGCTTTCCCAGGATAGAATTACCATACCTGTATCTGATGGGATGGTTAATTCTTCATAACCCCAGGGTTATGTCTCCCGGCTCCGGCAGTAGTTCGGGGGCTAGTTTCTTGTTGAACTACCAAAAATCTTCCTGGAATGTGACCACGGTTCTAGACTGTCGATGGGTGCTGGGCTTCAGTCACAGCTGGAAGCTCTTCTACACTGTCCCCTCCGTACATCGCAATCAATCGGGGATTAGGCTTGAGGATTCTGGTAGAAAGAAGACCAATCTTTCTCCTGAAGCTTTTAATTGGTTGGTCTGTATTAGACCTTCCCATTTACTATACAGGAGTGAAGACCATTACTTCTTGGAGCCCTACCTGCCTAGTCGATTTGCCAGGCAGTTTAGGTATGATCAGTTGCACGTGGGCAACGCCGTCACCAGCTTTCGGTCCAGGGGTGGACTCATTGATGGAGCGAGAGGCTGGCGATACTTCCTCATGGGTTGCACTGGAGCAATTTTTACTGTGCCGGTTATTACACTCTCCACGGAGCTGCGCATCCTGCACTCATATGCCCAGTTCTATGTGGTAACGAACACCTTCCATCGCAATTTTGATATGCATGGAAGTTTTAGGGTACCATCTTCCAAGTTTGGGGAAAGAGTCGAAGTCCCCTCGGTTTCATCTGACGAGGGTGAGGAGTCCGTCACTCCAGATGAGCCCCTGTTGGCGGTATCGAGGGGTGAAGTACCTCTGCCTGCAGGGCCTTTGGTAATCTCCGGGAGGCGAAGGGCTCCTACTCCGAAGGAGACTTCCCCTCGCAAGAGGAAGAAGAAGACGGTTAATCGTCCTCTCCGGATTCCTGGTATTGAGACTCCTGGAAGTGAGCCTACATCTCCCCATGTTGGGGATGATTCTTTGATTGGAGGTTTCTCGCCTTTTAGAGAGGGAACCTCTACAGTTCCGGCTGGTGGTGCCAGAGAATCTCTGCTGGAGGCTACCTTCGCTGCTACTGCTTCAAGTAGTAGAACGAGGTCGCCTTCGGGGCCGAGCCGAATGAGGATATCTTTGTCCGGGTCAGCATCGGGAGAGACCCCTGCCATGTTTGTAGGTGCACCTGGCGAGATTCCAGCCGATGAGCCTCGGTTGGAGTTTGACGAGGACCTGGAAGACTATTTGCCAGCGTCAGCTAGCAGACCCCTTTCTCCAGGTATGACAGCTTGGTTAGCATCGTTAAGAAATGATTTAGCTGTACAGGCCGCAGATGCGACATATATGCCGTCGGCCATGGGTAAATATCGTCTTCACGCCTCTTTTTGGAAAAGTTAGCATCATTTCGATACTAACTTCCTTTCGTCCTCTTTTCAGGGGAAGACCTCTTCGGGGAGGGCAGTATAGATGTGCCCTTCGACTCTGTGTCAGGTCCTGGCGGCGACACGGAGGTGGCTGATTTTGAAGAGGAAGCATCTTCGAGTGCCGGCTCGCCTGTCGACGAGATTCCGATATCTCAAGAGGAGGACGAGCCTATCATTGCGACATTGCCTCCTTTGAGTATGCTGGTATCTTCATCCGGTGTTGGCGCTTCTTCTTTCGTCGCACCACCTGTCGAGGCGACATGATAGAAATATGCTTTTTAGCTAAAATTTGTACACAAGACACTATCAGAGGTAGTATGGACGTGATAGGTCTTGAAGTTCCAAATTAGTTAAACATATCTATTCAGAGGTTATATGGACATGATAGAATACGATCCAACTAGTTTCGTTTTGGAAGTAGTTTTGTCAGAATGAGATTTTCGCCATATTCTACTTGAGCAGAGGAGGTTAAGCATAGTACCTTTTCAGGAATTTGCCATTGATGGGAGCCATTAACAGGTCTCTATTAGGCTGGGCTAACCTGTAAGCGTCATTTGAGAACGTCGTCTCGATCACATAAGGGCCTTCCCATTTGGGCTGGAATTTGCCCTTACTTCTGTGAGTGAGAATCATCGGCCTTCTTACGGCTAAAACTAGCTCGCCGACTTTGAACACCCTTTTCTTCACTTTTTGATTAAAAGCTCTGGAAATGCGTGCTTGGTAGAGCGCGATATGCTGTTGAGCTTGGAGGTATTTCTCGTCTAATCCTTCTAGCTCTTAAAGCCTTAACAGGTCATTCTTTTCTTGAGTCAACTCATTAGCCACGGCTATCCTGAGTGACGAAATTTGGATCTCGATGGGGAGAACTGCTTCGCTCCCGTAGACTAATAAGAATGGCGTGCAACCTGTTGGTGCCCGTACCTTTGTGCGGTATGCCCAGAGATATTCTTCCAGCTTCTCATTCCAATATCTTTTGTTTGAAGAGATGAACTTCTTCAAGAGCTTGATAATGGTTTTGTTGAAAGCTTCCACCAAACCATTAGCAGCAGGATTGTATGCCATAGAGGCGATATTTTGTATCCAATTTTTATCGTAAAATCGATGAAACACTTGGCTGATGAATTGAGGCCCATTGTCATGGATTATCCTTCGGGGTATCCCGAAGCGATAAATGACGTAATGCTTGATGAAGCTGATCACATTTGATGCCTTTACCTCAGCAAGAGGGATCGCCTCTGCCCATTTGGAGAAGTAATCCGTGATGGCCAGTATGAACCGGTGACCTCTGGAAGAAGACGGGTGAATAGGACCAATGATATCCATACCCCATGCTTCGAAAGGCCAGGACGCAACCGTAGAATGCAGATATTCGGGAGGTTGATGGATAAAGTCTGCATGGACCTGACAGGCTCTACATTGTCTTGCATACTTTATTGCATCTGTAATCATAGTAGGCCAGTAATAGCCTATTCTCCTGATGCGATCCTGTAGCTTAGGACCGGGTTGATGCGCTCCGTATACGCCGTCGTGGGCTTCACGGATAATCCGCTGTGCTTCATCACCAGAGAGATATCATAATAATAGTCCGTCATAAGACCGACGATACAGACATTGTGACGATGCGTCGAAATAGAAGCGTAATGATCGTCTTTTGACGGATACTGCTTCTTTAGGATCTTCTGGCAAGATTCTGTATGCTACAAAATCTATAAAATGAGCTCTCCAGTCTCTCCTGGGAGGATCTGTGTCCACCGCATAGCTGCGTTCTATGTGAAAATTATTTTTCACACAGAATAAATCTCTGTTAAAAAGGATTATCAAATTCTGCCTTCTTATAGGGGTAGCCAAATCTGCAGCTAGATTGGCTAGGGCATCAGCTTCCAGATTCTGAGATCGAGGTACATGCTCTAGGAAGAATCCTTTGAATGTCATGACTATCTCGACCGTTGCTTAGTGATAGGGGATGAGGTCTGGATTTCGGACTTCATATATTCCTCTGACTTGATTGACGATCAGCAGAGAATCACCGAAAGCTTCCAGAGATTCGACGCCCAATTCTTTAGCGACTTGGAGATCGATTAGTAGAGCATTGTACTCCGCCATATTGTTGGAACAGGGCTCGCTAAGAGAATATGCTCGGTAGATGACAAGCTTATCAGGAGTAACCAAAATAATTCCTACTCCTGAAACCACGTTTCCCCTGGGACCAGTTCTGGAGGCACCATCGAAGAATAGTTGCCATGCATCACTTTCCATTGCGGAATTATACTCTGCAACTTCGTCGGGAATGTCCTCGTACAGTTTGGAGGCCTCCGGGATCGGATGAGCAGCTAAAAAGTCAGCCAATGCTTGGCCTTTGACGGACTTCTGGGGACGTACACCATGTCATACGGTATCAGTAACATCGCCCAAGTCACGAGTCGGGAATTAAGAACACTTAGCTTGTTCATCAGTACCCAAAGAGGATTGATCCTGGAGATGATGTGAATGGTTTGGCCTATGACATAGTGCTGCATTTTCTGAATAGTGAACATCAGAGCCAAGCATTCTTTCTCCACTGGATTGTACCGGTGTTCGGCTCCCACCATCGTCCTGCTGAGGTAGTAGATAGCCTGCTCGTGACCCATCTCGTTCTTTTATGCGAGAAGAGCTCCTAGAGAATGATCTATTTCTCGAACATACAGCACGAATGGTCTTCCTATGACAGGAGGCACCAGAACTGGCGGGACTAGTGAGGTAGCGCTTGATATCACCGAACGCTTGCTGACAGGCTTCGTCCCATACGAAGGATACACCTTTCTTCATGAGACGAGAAAATGGCTGACATCTCCCAGAGAGGTTGGATATGAATCTCCGGATATAAGCCAGACGACCTTGAAATCCCCTGAGTTCCCTCAGATTGTGGGGCGATCGCATTTCTAAGATGGCCTTGACTTTATCAGGGTCCACTTGAATGCCTTTGGCGGTAATGACAAATCCCAGAAATTTGCCACTAGATACCCCCAGAAAGGACTTTGTAGGATTTATTTTGAGTTGATGTTGACGCATCAATTAAAATACTTTTTTCAAGTCTTGGATGTGATTATCCTTGAGGCGGCTTTTGACAGCTACATCGTCCACGTAATATTTCACTGTCTTGCGTAAATGCTCATGGAATATGTTACTCATAGCCCGTTGGTACGTAGCCCCGACATTCTTCAATCTGAAAGGCATGACCTTATAGCAATATATCCCCAATGGTGTCCAGAAAGCAGTATGCTTCTCGTCTTCAGGATGCATCTTGATTTGATTGTATCCTGAAAATTCGTCCATGAAAGACATACGTTCAAAATTGCATGTATTGTCAATCATGACGTATGTGATGGGAAAAGAAAACTTATCCTTGGGGCAGGTTGCATTCAGATCTCGGTAATCGATGCAGACTCGTACTTTCCCATTTTTCTTCATGACCGGGACAACATTGGCGACCCAGTCGGGATGTTATTCTTCATGGATGAAGCCGCAGGCTATTAACTTCTTGATTTCAGCTTCAATGGCGTCCATCATATCCGGGTGGAACCGGCGTTGGTGCTGCTTCACAGGCTTCGAATCGGGCAATATATTGAGCTTATGAGTAGCCACCTTTGGATCAAGGCCTAGCATGTCCTCATAATTCTATGCAAAGATGTCGATATATTCTTTTATCAGCTGGATAACTTCTTCCCTTTCTGCTTCGGAAAGATTGTCACTGATAAATATCGGCTTTGGCGAAAGTTCATCTTCCCCAACGTCAATCTGGATAACTTTGTCTTCAGTGGGAGGTTCTCTTTGCTCGAAGCGGAACTCTCATTGTGTATCCATTTGCTGAGCCCAAGCGTCATTCTCATACAGTTCAGATTCTTGTTCGTCTGATTCGAAGGAATACGTCACTATCATATTTACTGATAATGTTCGTTCGAGAGCATGAGATGAGTCGGAGGGCGCTGAGCCGTTTTGAGAGGGGGAAAATATATCCTCGTTTGACTCAGGAGTTGCGAGGGAGGTGGTATACCCTAACCCGAAACGAGTTTGTTGATAGTAGGGATCGTCGTGCAGCGGCATTCGTCTGCCTTTCCCGTAGTTGAGACCCGGTTTCAGCTTCAAGTTATAACCCATATTTTGCATGATCTTCAGAGCTTGCGGGCTGTATCTGTGAACCTGCATTTTATCGGCATCGTCGTCGGAAGAATCCTTTTGCACAGTCGGTTCATTGCGCATGCGGCCGAAGACTATTGGATGCTGACTGCTGCAAGTAGACGGGACAATGAAGATAGAATCCTCATGCGGTCCATATGTCGTGGTGACATTGGATGATGATACCACTTCTCATATGTACGGATGATAGGAATCTATAGCTTCCAAGAATTTTTGCGCTATAGGTTCTATATCGTCGTAGGGGGATAATTTCTGATTTGGAATTTGGGCGTCAATATACTGGAAAAGATGATGTTTATTATTATCTGAAACTCTGTTCCCGATTGCGTTTATATCACTCGGTTGCCTGTTGCGCCGGAGGTTGATGACCAAGGGTGGAGGCTTCTGGTTCAAAGTGATCACTAGAGGATCACCCCCTTTTCCTGACCTGGTCTCGTTTAGGTGGATAGCCATAGGCTCTATGGCTTTTGGACGAGTAGTCCGTCCTTTCACCTTGATTGTCAGAGGTTACTTGGCAGAGGGTTCTTCTGGCTCCCAGTGGGATTCCTTCTCTGCTTCGGCTGACACATCTTCCGTGCAGTCTTGAGAGTACAATACGGCATCAGAGTAGTAGGATTCTACTCCTTTGAACGGGTTTAGGTCAGCAATCTCCGTCTGTACTGTTCCTCGGGCGTCTACATATTTAAAGCACTGGTGTAGAGTTGAAGGAATGATGTTGTGGCCGTGGATCCAAGGTCTACCCAGCAGAATATTATAGGACACCTCTGAATCGATGATGTAACACGTAGCCACCGATCTGAGGTTGCCAATTTGGATCCTCAGGCGAATCTTCCCCAACGTCTTACTTCTTCCGACGTTGAAATCCACGATCGTAGTGGTGGTGTAAGCCAATTCGCTAGTAGGAATCCTCAGCGGTCTGAGCAGACTATGAGGAATGATGCTAATTGATGATCCCGGATCTATGTGAATCCGGTCGACCTCCATGGAACTGATGTACCCGGTATAATAGAGGGATCTGTCATGCCTGTTATGTTTTAACAGCATGTCATCTTGAGTGAAAGTGATGTTTGGGACCACCTCCATCACACTGTGGCATTGAGGACACGCCACGGGTTCTTCGTCAGGGGACTTGAGCTGGGTCAAGTATGCATCCGCCTGCATCAATGCTTCACTCAGGGCTTGACGAGTGTCCTGAGAGAGCCTGAGTAGCTCGAAGATGGACAACCTGGCTGGTGTATTAGCTAGTTGGGCCAGGATGTCTAAGTTGTATGGCTTCTCTAAACCTTTGTTTGGATGTTTTCACAGGTTTATCGAAGCGCACTTCTTTTTGCTTCCCTTTGTCCGCCGAAGTTGGTCTCGAAGGACCGGCCTCTGGTACGACGGATTTCGATTCTGAAGGATTGGCAGCTGAAGCGTCTGCCGCTGCATCTTCCTGGCTGGCTCCATAGTCCTGGAGGTGGGCTTTCCCTGAGCGGGTTCCAGTAGCCAAGACCTCGTCTTCTGATGCCGAGTGTACCATAATCATGTGATACGGTTTGTGCTTTGAGTTTTTTTTAGACTTAGCCTTAGCAGCTTGAGTCTCTTTCTCGATCTCTGGCACCAGATCTAGATGAACCCACATAGTCTTGCCTCGCTGGGTAGTTAGTGGTAGCAGGTCATAATTTTGACCTCTAGCTGGGGGAAGATTAACGATGTTCATCGTCGTCCGGGAAATAGGCGTAACACCGTTCGAGATTTCTTGGGGAGGCAGATTGCCAAATTGCAGGGAGATCATGTTGGCCGTGACCGTCTTCTCGCTGTTGTGCAGAGTGATGGCCTTAGCATCGATCAGCTCATGGATCTTCCTTTTCAGTATATAATATGCCTTTGTGGGGTGGTATATGTACCTATAGAAGATGCAGTACTTGGGTTTATTGGTACTGCCGGCCTTATTGGGCCGTCTCACCTCAGGAAGGGTAATCTTGCCGCTTTTGATGAGACATTCGAATATGCTCGGAATATCGTCGTCGTCGAAAGAGTACACTTCAAGGGGCCTGAAAATCCCAAGTTTCGTCTACGTGGTAGCCACCATCTTTTGCCTGGACGTGTTGATCGCCAGAGCTTATTTACCCTTGGTACCACGAGGATGGTCGATGTTGGAGGATGGCCTCTTGCCTTTATCGGAGGCCGAGATCATGATGCCATTATCGGGCGCCTTCTGACTATTGTCCTCCACGGCTACCGCTGAGATGATGAACGAGGGCCAATCACGGAACTGATATGGTCCCGTGAACACCGATATCATGGGGAGAAGGTTCTTCCTGCAGATGTCCACCAATGCCGAGTCTGGGACTCCTGGAGGCATTTGCAGAGTGGCTTGACAAAAACGTTCGATGAAAGTGCGAACATTCTCCTTTTTCTTCTGCCTGACTTCGATGAGAGAGGACATAGACATGTCCATCCCTCCCTCGTAGAATCTCGTGAAGAATAAAGCCTTGAAGTCTTCGAAGGAAGTAATGCAGTTGTCCGCCAGGCTGCGGTACCACTGGTAAGCTACTCCCGAGAGACAGCCCTTGAACACCCGAGTGAGGAGGGCGTCGTTCCCCTGTAACAACACTGTCATCATGCTGAAGTAGTTCATGTATTGACTCGGTGATGTTTTTTTCTCGAACAAAGCCATAGTCTGTGGTTTGTATTTAGGAGGGAAAGGGACCTCTTCCCAGATAGCTGGGTAAGGTTGGTTGATTCCCAATTTTTTGAGCTGATCTTTGTGCTTCAAGGTATCAAATTGGGCTTTCAACTCCCGTACTGCCTACATCGAATCTTCAGTCGGTAGCAGGACCATGGAGTGATGAGGAATCGATTGCATCGCGACTCCGACGGGAGGTAATACATTCTCCGAGTGAGAAAGTGGAGGAACTGCTGACTCCTGATCTAGAGCAGGCTCTTGGATTGCGTTGGATGGTGGTAAGTCCACCCCCACACGTATCTGAGTTGGAGGGGCCGACGCTTGAGCCATAGCTGCTGTGTGTTGAGTTAGCATCATCTGGTGCGTGTTCTCCATCATAGATTGTATTTCTTTCAGAGATGTCTCCAGTGTAGTAATGCGCTGCTCAGTGCTCCCGGATGGGAAAGCTTCCTCGTGTTCATCTCCAATGGCATAAACTCCCATCTCCCTGGGTGTCATTGAAAGATTAGTATAGGTCTCTGTAGAAGTTGACTCTATACTTTCGGCATCTGATCGGGATACTGGCGACCCCCAGCATCGGAATCAGAAGAGTACGAAGCCGGTTGTCGCGACCTTAAATGAGTATTTTGGAACACCCCAGCTTCGGTGTTCCTAAGGAGCATGTTGAATCTCCTTCGGCTCAGAGTTCTAGAGGGATGATGTCTTGAGCCTGACCCTCCTCTAGGTATGTGTGAAGCCATGTTCACAGATGCATGCGTGGGCTCTTCTTCCTGGAAAGATGGAGAGTAGCTGAACCGGTCGAAAACTGACCGTTTTGCTTCAGAACAGCAATAATTAATTATAATCATATGACTATTACAACAGTGCTCGCTAGGAGGCGTAATAGACATGCTAGAAGATCCCCTCTCCTTGCGTTTCTGGATCAGATAATTGCGCAGTTCAGGAGGAGTTACAGAAGAAGAAGATGATGGCATGTTCCTTCTGTTCACATCAGTGGGCATGCGAATGTTGGGAACCATAGTTTTCCCTGTGCCACCTATATACAACAGGTTGGCCATCTGGGTGGCGAATAATCCCCGAGGAGGGGGTCTTCCCGCAAATTGAGCCTTCTTTACGCTGAGGGGCTTCTCCTGGCGTAATTTGGAGCTTTGCTCTGGTTGGCATAAGGCTGAGGATGTCCTCAGTCGGCCATCAGCTTCTCGCATAATCCGGAGGGCGGGCAGATTGTTCCCTTGCTGGCGTAAAGGCCGAGAAGTTGAGTAGTCCGCCGCTTGCTTTCCCTTGTGTAGATTGCAGGGATCATCTGCTTTTCTGCGGAAGACAGATGCATTTTTATGCGCAGAGCGCGTTTATGATTCCTGATTTGGTGCTGAGGCATCTTCAGAAATTTTGTCTATTCCGCCAGGGACGGGAGACTGAATTTTTCGCACAGAGCGCGGAGTATACTTCTGGGTTAGCGCTGAGACATTGCCAGAAGTTTTGTCGGCTATGTCAGAGACAGGCGACTGAATTTTACGTGCAAGGCGTGGGTTATACTTCTGGGTTAGCCCTGAGGCATTGCTAGAAGTTTTGTCGGCCCTGTCAGAGACAGGCGACTAAATTTTACGCGCAAGGCGTGGATTATACTTCTGGGTTAGCGCTGAGGCATTGCCAGAAGTTTTGTCGGCCCTGTCAGAGATAGGCGACTGAATTTTACGCACAAGGCGCGGAGAGAGCATTGCTCCAACCTCATTGGTCGGAGAGATCGGAGAGTCCACAGGAATGGTAGAGGATGTCTTGGGCATCCAGACCTTACGCAGCTTCCTATTGTTTTGGACGGAGAGGGAGTGAGAGCTACCCCATGTTCGAAGCATGTCTTCGTAGGCAGACTGGTTGAACTGGACGACCAGTGTCTTCTTCACGGATCCCACGGATACCGCATCGTGTTGAGCAATAGCTTCCTCATCAGAAGAGAAAGATGTCCCCAGCAGAGTTGCCATCTTATTTCGGATAATAAACGGAAAAGATAATATGTGGAAAACGAGGTCTTATACGAAAATCCGTCCTTCTTTTATGTTTACAAACAAGATTGTATAATTTAATCCTATACGAGGATGACAAAGTACAATTTATTTAATCTGGGTAAATATTGCTATAGGTGTCTGATCTGCAGTCGATCACTTTAGCCCTTGGACCACACGATGTTTAAGAAGTGTCGTGAAAGACAGAAAGCAGCTTCGAAGGTTGCTAAAGAGGATGGATGCTCGATGCCAAAGTCGTCGATCCCTTCTCTTTGCCTGAGCTCTGGATTCTCCTCTCTCTTGACCTCCAATTTCTTCGACCTTTTTGATCTTCAATTTCTTCGACCTTTTTGACCTTCAATTTCTTTGACCTTTTCCTCTGTTGATAGAGGTCTCTATTTATAGAATTTTAGTGACAGTGATCACTCAGTCGGTGTAGAAACCGAGTAGTGGAAAGTACAGCACCCTTTTACACGATGGTTTAAAATAACCAATGCCTGCGTATAGATGACCTTTTGAGTGAGCATGTGACGCATGTCCAACTAAGGGACAAACGCGTATATCTGCTGCGAAGATCACGGCGTAGAAGCCACGTAGGTAGTTATCCCTTGTGTAGAAGAGGTTGGCGTAGAAGCCAATAACTGTCACCATGGTATAGAAGCCAAGTAGGCATAGAAGCCGAGTAGGCGTAGAAGCCAAGTAGGCATAGAAGCCGAGCGGTCATAGAGGTCGAGTGGGCATAGAAGCCGAACAGGCGTAGAAGTCGAGCGGTCATAGAGGCCGAGTGGGCTTAGAAGCCGAGATGATGTGGACGTTTTAGCCAAAATTACGGCTCTTGGAGATATAATCAAATCTCTTGCATTAAATGCAGAAATCTGCCCCCATCCTGCGCATTAAATGCAGAGGCTTGTCTTTAATATTTGCCATCATTCTGCGTATTAAATGCAGATACGCGCATCGAATTCTGTACGAAGAGTAACTGCTGATGTGGCGGTCTGTTTGCCTTCTGCGGAGCGTAAGAAGCTCGCGTATGCCTGTGTAAAACTGGGCAGCGTATTCCCTTATATGCGTAAGAGTAGTTTATGCAAAGGGGATGTTACTAAACGATGGTTCGGTGACATTTAATCAAATCTCCTGCATTAAATGCGTGGATCCGCCATTATCCCGCTCATTAAATGAGGAGGCGTGTTTTGAAGGCCTGCCACCCTTCTGTGCATCAAGTGCAGAGACGTGCCTTGGGCATCTGTCAGTATTCGGCGCTTTAAGTGCAGAGACGTGCCTCGAGAAACTGTCACCGCTCTGCGCATTAAATGCAGAGACGTGCCTCGAGCCCTGTACGAAGTACAGCTTTTAATGTGGCAGGCTGTTTGTCTTCTGCGGAGCGTAAACAGCTCACATCTGCCTGTGTAAAATAAGGCAGCGTATTCCTTCGTATGTGTAAAAGTGGTTTACGCAAAGGAAATGGCAGTAAATGACAGCCTGGGTTGCAGTGCCGCGCCATCATTATAGCCGTCGCTTGGGTTATCGTGCGGTACTCTTTGTCAGGAGTCCAGACGTCAGGTTCATTGCATGATCTGACAGGTTCATTTCGAAGAATACGAAGCGTTCCTCGTACACTTCAATGCTGCATTGAAAGCGGATGAGTTTTACGCCATAAAGGCGATGAAGCACCCTGTTTACGCCTTAGCAGCCTGGACATACTACATTACGCGGATGGTCCTTGAGCCTGTATTTTTACGCTGTGCTCAGCGAAAAAGCTCTGTTGCACATTTGATGGCTCTGAGGTCCTCTGTTTACGCTGTCCTGCATCAACATGCTGCGTAGCTATCCAGCGTATTTTTTATGCTTCTACATCATTAAGAAAAATAGTGCATTCTCCAATAACAGGGACAGAGCTGCCATCTGCGGTGGTCACATCGGTTTGAGATGAAGGATTTAAATTCTGAACAAGTTTGGAATCAAAAGTTATATGTGTCGTAGCACCCGAGTCAATTAACCATGTATTATTCAGAACAGAATCAGAAACTTTTAAAGCCTTACCCTTGTTACCTGCTGTCGTGACTAAAGCAGTTGCTTTCTCAGCTATCAGTTCTGTATCATCCTTGACGTTAGTCACAGAGGCTCAATTTTTATTGAAGCGAGAGTCACGGGTTTTGTTCCAGCCTTCAGGGTAGCCAATCAATTCGTAGCATCTTTGCTTGGAGTGTCCAGGTATTCCATAATGCTCACACTTGCCATATTGACGTGAGGCACGATCACCACTCGACTGATTATATGAGCGTCCGGATCGAACACCTCTATACTGTCCAGCTTTCTCAGAGAAGGTTCGAGTAGATGAACCTGAACGGTTCTGTGGAGTGCGATATCGAGCCACCATCGCTTTAGCCTTATCTCCTTCTGTCTTCATGGCTTCCTTCCTATCACATTCTCGACGAACATAGGCATAGGAAGCCTGCAGGCCAAGCGAAGGATCCTTCCGGAGAACTTCACCACGAACCTGTTCAAAATCATCATCTAGGCCTCCGAGGAATAAGTAGACTCTCTGTCTCTCCTTTGACTCCAGGTAGGTCTTGAGATCTTTGTCACAAATCATGGCAATCTTGCTGTAGTGATCCAGCTCCTGAAAAATTTCAGTCAGTTCTCCAAAGTAGACAGATATGGGGCCTACCATTCTGTTTGAGGTGAGAGGCCTTCTGGTTCAAAGTATACACCCTTACTTCATCATTCTCATCAAAGAAGGTTGTCTTCAAGACATCCCAGATCTCCTTGGCACTCGGTAAGCGGATGTAGCGCTTCATGATTTCTGGCTTCATGGATGAGAGAAGCCAACTCTTGACTTTTTGATCCTCAGAATACCAATCTTCATAAGTAGGATCATCTTCAGGTGGGGCTTTGATCGTACCCCGAAGGTACCCTATTTTTTTCTCCCAGCGACATGCATCCCTATGAGCGGAGCCTATAGATCATAGTTGCTTTCATCGAGCAGTATTCCAATATTAAAGTTGGAATTCTCTGCTTGAACGACAACAGGGGAAGCACCACTGGAGGAAATGGTTTACTTTTCGTCACCCATAAAATCCAGTGGAGATAAGAATCAGCAAATCGGTTGGTGTCTCGATGTGCTGCTCAGTCGGAGCCGGCACGGTTGATCGAGAGCTTACAAACCCTGCTAGAGGAAAAGATGGCGACTTGAGGAAAGGGGCGGCCGAACCCGGCCTTAGATCCCAACCGGATCTGGTCGACGGATCTAAGCGGATCAACGCGGAAGGAATGCGGAGCAACTGCGGAAGGGAGATCGACGGGTGCACATGCACGACCCACCAGCAGGCTCTGGAGACGAAATCGAGCTCGGAGGCGCATGCGTTCAGCAGCTGCTCGACGCTGACGGTGATCGACGCACGACCCACCAGCAGGCTCTGGAGACGAAATCTTGCTCTGATACCATGTTTCAGAAGAGGATAATATGAAAGATGACTGAAAAAGGTTTTATTTTATTCATGTATTCAATAGCATATATATACAAGTGAAGAATCTGTTGGAGCTTAGCTGTTAGCCCTATAATTGTGGTAACCTATCTTACTTGGCTAACAACCGAATCCCATAGAATAAAGGAGACGGTTATATGCAAGCGAACAGCTAGAAGCAGTTTCAGTTGAAGGTATGGATCACCCTTTCAAGTTTCAGATCGATATTGAGTTCCATTCTTGTTAAAGATACATAAATTTGAATTCGATCAAACAAATATCTCGTATTGTCCAATACACAAATAAATAGTTAGAAAAAAAATTGCTGGAGATATAAATTTCTTCTTATGGTCCTATGTGGTCTTTAGTATTTGTATGGACTTACCGAATAACAAAATAATATCGGCTGCATCGTACATGGGATCCAAAGTCTAATCCAGACGTAATGACCTTTTACTGTAGGTTAGCTAAATAATCTCAAAAGTAGTAATAACCAACTAATTTGTAGCTAAATGAAGAAAAATGGACAAGTGTCCTAAAAACGATAATTTTTTGACATTCTAAGGATCATATTACCACGGTGACATAAATATAAAAATTGAGATTTCATATTAGTAATATATACAGAGATTAAAATTTTAAAAAAAATTCAATTTTTGAAACTTTGTACGATCGTACCACTTGAACGTACTCAAAATTAGCGATCTTTAGCCTAATAATCTCATAATCCAGTTGATCATATTGTTGTTAATTTGTAACTAACTAGTTAATCGAAACAAATACAACTAAATAGAGAGACCATTATCTCCTAAAGTTCTCAATCCATTTCTTTGTAATAGGATGTATATATTGTAAAAGAAAAATCATTTTTAGTGTTACATAGAGAATGCAATTAGAGATTTCTGTCGTTCTCTTTTTTTTTCCCCAAGTTATTGAAGAACCTGAGTCTTTAGATATGCATGGCTTAATTTTATAAAAAGCTAAGCATACTCTAAGGGATTTTCTACCAACATTCATCTCCAAATTGCTCTTTTCTAAAAGTTATATTTAAATAAAAACATCCAACTAAACTTTTAGCAACGACTTATGTGCAGTTTCAGAAAGTGTACAATATGCGTCTATTTATGTATGCATGAAACTTGCCTCCTCCATCATTAGGCAATTTTAAAAGAGAAAATAAACTTATTAGACTGAAGAATAAAATTTGAGTTACTAAATTTTTATTTTTATTTTTATTTTTATTTTCTTTCTTCATACAAGACTAATACTAGTTCGGTTCTCAATTAAAATGACCAAAGTCAAATGGTGCTTTTACGAGTACCTATTTTTTTTTTTTCTCTCTATTTTTTTTTCTTTTTTTGCATTGTAAAAATAACAAATGCTAAACAGAACAATTTTTTTATCATTCTGTCTGCCTATGAAAAAGGCAAAAGGTCTCTAGTGTTAATAAGGACAATGGATATGCCTCTTGTTAAACAAGAATTTTTTTTTTGAACAAGGTATGTTTAATAAACACTAAATCTAATAAAGTAACGAAGTAACTAGAAAAAATTATTGAATGTGCTGGATATAATATATCATTTACATGCCAACCGTTGAATTACTATAAAAATGTGTGTATGCATACATCCCTATACAATATAACGATTGAGGAGGGATCGGATGCACTGTGTCCGGTTCATACAATAATTTTTCAGCAACTAGGATTAAAGGACAACCTTAAAAGTCTAGAGTGACAAAACTAATAATAAAAAGCAACTTAAATGTATGTATGTAATTTTTGTACGCTTATAAATGATACTCCATGACACTATATGCATTGTTCTCTTTTAGATTAATTTCGATTATTTTTACTTTCATTTATGACTTGATCGTTGAAAGGTTTTTTTTTTTCTAAGGATCCTCCGGAGCTACACATGGACATGGTCGGATTATAGTCCGAACCAAAATTTTGGAAATTTTTAAATTTTTTTTAAAAAAAAATTTATTTATCTTTTATTTTTTCGTTTGGATTTGAAGTATACCAAAATTAAGTGATAAATAAATTCTCAAAAAATGTCATTTTAGACGTGAGATCCTAGTGTCCGTGGGATTGTGACATGTTGGTTACCATGGAAGGCTCTCATAGGGATAGGCACGGTTCGATAGGAACGGTTCGAATCCTCCATTGAAAATTTAGTTCCTAATTCAAAAAAAAATAACATACCAGAATAAAAATAAAAATAAAAATTATACCTAGTTTAATAGTTGAAGTCCAACCTGTCAAAAAGTCAACAATTTCATTTCATGATAAAACACTTTAGTTTTACTAGTTCCTAATATAATTTGGCATCTCAATATCTGTGATGGAAGTACACCTGTACTCTTCTGCTGGGCTCAACTATAGATTGAAAGAAAAGTTTAGAGGTCACTCTCAAGCATGGAATGGAATGGAATGGATTGGATGCACGCCTCAAATATGGTTCTTCAATTATTTGGAGAAGAGGAGGTTGCACTCGAATGTAAAGTTGGGAACAATGAGAATTTCAAGATAATGATGGAATTGTGTTCTCAACCAATTGGATGAGAGATCTTTGGATACATTAGGCTTCCTTGTTAGTGTAGAATGTGGAATCTATTTAGAAGAAAGAACCAACATTTACATCACAATATGTTGTATTTGTCTAGGCTAAATTTCAACTTGATATCCTCAACTATTCAAGTTTTTTAACTTATTACGATACATTTTAATATTAGATAATTTCAACTATAATTGTACAACTTAATATTCTAATAGTGTTAATAAAAAATTCTAAATAAAAAAATTATTCTCTTCATTCGTGGTCATTTTAAATACCTCCAGGAATAACGAGAGAGTAATTTGGTAAAAAAATATTATTTATTTTTGTTGAAACGAAAAAAATAATTTCTGATCGACTGAGGATATCGACTTTAAAATATTCAGTAGTTCATGGTAATGATTGGTACGATATTAAAGTTTAGAATTTTAAAGTAAAAAAAAACTTAAATAGTTGAGGTTATTAAGTTAAAATTAAACATAAATTCTAATTAGAGTTTTTTTTTATTGGATTAATATTCAAAATAGAAGAGCTGCACAAAATCCGTCTCCTAGTTGCATGTTGGCCAACTTTTCATGAAGAATATCTCATCCACACATCCTATCTACGTGGACAAATGGTGGGTTGCACGAGATTTTGACTACAAAAAAATCACATCCCAAACTTTATTCTCACATGCCATTGGAAGAGAAATTACAATATAATTTATCAATCACGACAATTACATTTTCTAAACTTAAATAAGATTAAGCAACTTAAATAATCACCCCACCACAAAAACGTACTCATCAAAATTATCTAAAAAGTACATTAATACACCTAGCATCATGAAATTCTTGATGCAAAATATATATATATATATATATATATATATATATATAGAGAGAGAGAGAGAGAGAGAGAGAGAGAGAGAGGGGGAGGGGGAGGGGGAGGGGAGGAGGATCAAATTTATCTTCTCTTTTATTCACTTCATTATTATTTCAATTTTATTCATTATATTAGATTTAAACAACAGATTAAATTAAATCTATATCAAAAAAATACAAAGAGAAACAAAAAATTCTCTATATATAAATAAGAAATAGTAACAAGGGAGAGAAAAAAAATCTAAATCTCTTCTTATATGCGTGAGTATTAATGAAAAAATTAGGAGACTATTTCTTCCAAATTTCTTTCTTTTTAAAAAACCTAAATCTCTCCTTTAGAAAAATGTATCTATATTTCAAAAAATAAAAATAAATCTATCTCTATTTTAATTTTAATTTTAATTTTAATTTTAATTTATTTTTATTTTTATTTTTATTTTTAATTTTTTAATGTTAATGTTAACAAAAAATTTACTGTAGCGAAATAAATTTATATTAAATTCATGCAAACGAAGTAAGTTTGCAAAATTTTGAAAAAAAGACATAGTCTACAAACAGTGTTGCCAAAAACACAACTGCTGTACACGTAGGAGAAAAAAATGGGACCCACAAGCCAATTTCCGCCAACACTGTTGGCTGAAATTGTCCCCCCCTCCCCCAATTTCAGCCAACTGTGTTGGCGGAAATTGGGTGTGGGGGCCCACTTGATTGGTTCTATTCGGTTTGTTTGGTTGGATGGGTTTGTTTGGTTGATTTATTTTAATTAGTTATGTTTTTGTTTTATTTATTTAGTTTTGTTTTGTAATTAGATTTAAGAAAATTTATTTTAACGAAATAAAATTAAAATAAATTAATTGGAAAGAAAAATTTAGAAATATTTTTTTCGGAAATTTTTTTCCAAAGCATCAAAATTTGTATAAATTTCATCTAAAGCATAACTGTTTAAAAAATTATGAAAAAAATATCAATTGGACGTTTATATTTATAAATATTATATTTTTATCGTTAATTTTTTCGTCGTTAACAGACGTTAAAAAAATAATAATAATAAAAATCTGCCGTAAGAATATTACGTCTGCCGTCGAGCAGACTTCGAGCGGCCATAACTACTTGTTTTGAAATCGTTTTTCGTTAAATAATAAGTCGATTTGTATGTTTTCGACGAGAGTAACACTAATTGTGTAGAAAAAAAATTTATCCAAAGCAAGACGTACATGTTACAGGCAAAAATATAAAATTTAAAACTTTAAAGTATCATAACTTTTGACTGAGAGATCGAAACAAGCTCCAGTTTGTGCCAAAATGACCGTATCGAAAAGTACTACGGGATAAACCGTTTTACCGTTTTACGGACTTCCCAAATTTTTAGAATCGCAAAAAAAATGATGTTTCGACCTCCAAATTTTACTTTCGGTAATTTTTTTTTTCGAATATTAAAATTTACTGTAGCGAAATTAATTTATATTGGGTGTGTGTGGGGGGGGGGGGGCACGGATTTAAAACTATGTTTCGACCTCCCCAAAAAAATTAGGAAAAAATTTTAAAAGAAAAATTTTAAATTAATTATTTTAAATCCGTGAGGCAGAAATAGTGGACATAAAACATGTGCGAAAAAAATATTTGTAAATTTTTCTTTACAATTAATTTATTTTAATTTTATTTCGTTAAAATATATTTTCTTAAATTAAATTCCAAAACTAAACTAAAAAAAAAAACTAAAACATAACAAATTAAAACAAACTAATAAAATAAACCAAACAAACCAAACCAAACCAACCAAACAAAACCCAACCACCTGCGGGCCCCACAAGGCAAAATTCCGCCAATACTGTTGGCTGAATTTGTGCTTGCACAAATTCAGTCAATAGTGTTGGCAAAATTTTGCCTAGTGGGGCCCACTTTTGACCTTGTTGCCTACGTGTTCATTTTTTTTTTTCCGTCAACACTGTTGGCAGACTCTGTCTCTATTTCAAAATTATCCAAACTTGTTTCGTCTGCATGAATTTAATATAAATTTATTTCGCTACAGTAAATTTTCTGTAATGTTAATGTTAATGTTAATTTTAATTTTAATTTTACTATTAATGTTAATTTTAATTTTTAATTTCAATGCTAATATTAAAAGTAAAACAAAAGATAACATTAAAATTAACATTAAAATAAATATTAAAATTAACATTAAAATAAATATTAAAATTAATATTAATATTAATATTAATATTAATATTAATATTAATATTAATTTATCATTAATATTAATTTTAATATTAACATAAAAATAAAAAATATTAAAATTAACATTAATATTATCATTAAAAATAAAAATTATCATAATATTAATAAAAACATAGATTTTATTTAGATTTATTTTTAAAAAATAAATAATTCTATCTCTATTTTAAAGAATACAAAAACAAACATATATATCTCTATTTAAAAAAATCTATCTTTATTTAAAAAATAAATCGATGGATATAATTTTTTTTTTAAAGATAGCGAGATTTATTTTTCGAATATTTAGACTTTTTGTCTCAGATAAGTTCATAAATTTGTGTTAGACCCAAACACTATTTTTGTATATTATGGAGACCAAAACACTAATTTCGGAACTTACCATATCCCTTTATTTTTTAAAAGAATAGATTTAAATTTTGTTTTTTTAAAAGAAGATATTTAAATTTTTTAAAACAAGAAAATTTTGGAAGAAAATATACGTGTGCTCCATGTTCCGATAATTTTCAGTAGAGGGTTTGTTATTTCTTGTTATTATCTTATTTTTATTCTTATTTATGGAGATTTAATCTGAGTCGTTGATGAATCTGATCCCTCCTTTTATATATATATATATATATATATATATATATATATATATATGTCCCAGTGGGTGTGGCCAAGTGGTATGGCTGCGGGACATTACCAAGGCAGACAAGGGTTGAGCTTTGGCATGGGTGGGTGGGTAGGTAGGTTAAGGGGTGGAAGGGGGTTACGAGTAGTATAATATATATATATATATATATATATATATATATATATATATATATGTTAATTATGTCTACACAAAAGGGTCACCAAAAGAACTAATTACCTGTCTCTCCAATTTCAGGCTCCTCGTTTATTTTGTAGGCTAAAAATACTATTCGTCATCCAAAAAAATTGGATGATGTCATATCTCATTATAAGACATCTGACATGACAACTGATATAATACATTTTAACATTAACAATAAAAATAATATTAAAATTAAAAGCGAGCACTTCACTCGTATGTCGCTGGCTCGTTCATTCACTTGCTCATGAACTCGTTGCTTCGCCAAAAGAGAAGCGAGACGTCGCCTCCTTTCCTCCGCCGAAAGATGCTTAGCCTAACGAAGGCGTCCGGTAGGAAGGAAGGCCGATGATGGCAATGAGGCATCCGAAGGAAGGCCCCTTGCTTTACAGCAATTGTGATGAACTAACTAACTATTCAGATTCAATTGTTCGAGGAAGAGGTATATCGGCATCTTCACTAGTTGCCTTTCAACAGTTTCTTCTCTGCTCGTACCTTCCCTTCAGTATAATTAGCTTAATTGCCTTTTGAATGGGCGTGCAGAACGAAAATATTGCCAGATCATGGAAACTCTTCGTGCCTGACTTCTCTATTGATCTGACCCTCAAAAGGCTTATTCCGAGGCTGGAAGAAAAACTAGCAAGAAATACATACTTCGCTCCGTACTTTTATAAAAATATTTCCATTGTCCAATCTTCCTTTAATGGAGATCTTCTTTTATGTATTAATATTAATATTAAATATTAAATATTTTTAGATGATTAATTTTTTTAGTTATAATTTGTCATATCAGCAATCATATTAGATGTGACATAATGGAAGAAAATATCACCCAAAAATATTGAATTAGACGAGACTTGTTCTAAGTGGTGTATAATGTAACGACCCATTCCGCTCATGCGAAGAGCCGATTCAAACAACACAAGTGCGACGATCCGATCTGCCTTACTCAGCGAGAAGACTCGCTTGAGGCAAATGATTTCAGACTTGGCCCTTCAGGAGTTCCACTTAGACTTTCAAAAACGTGCTCTGAGTATCGCTCGACCGAGATAAATCATCGCTAAGATGAATGGCTACGACGAATCTGCCTTTGTTTAGCTTGTACACTTAAAAATTAGAACGATTATTCTGCAGCAAAATTGTCGTATGCTCATCTAGTAATAAAATATAATTGAGTGTTTAACATACCAAACGTAATTCTGAAAATAAAATAATACAAAAGTACTCATGAACTCTTTAAAACTACTTAATCAAACCATGATTGAACCACTCTCACTCATACAAACGCAAATTATGTGTTGGTTACAACAAACACGCATTACTTACATGACTCCTCACACGTGTGCCGGCAGGGGTTTCCGTACGTGCGGAATTGTGCTCTTCCAAACGAAGCATCAATCACTCACACATATATGAAAAAGTTTATTTTTTTTTCCGACATAATATTCGATGTAACGTTCGAAATTTTGTGCACACTATTTTTCAACTTCCATCATTTATAAATAAAAAAAATAATACGTTTTCATGGTTAGATCCACCGATCTTTTACCATCCAGTCAAAATTTTATATCTTTTCTAAGTAACCATAAGAGCTATTCGATTTCAATATATATGAAAAAGTTTAAAGACCATTACAAACAATAAAAGGCCATGCCAGGCTTTCCTTCCATACAGTTTGGCAAAAAGGAAAAACACAATTAATTAAGCATTTCAATTAGGAAATTAAAGAGAGAGAGAGAGAAAACAATATCAGAATCTTGACAAATCAAAGCTAGCAACAGAAGCGAACGATATCCGGCCATATACAAGTTTGCTCATATGGTCACGAAAATGCTATTAGTTTTTCAAACCATTCGTCCTTATGTTTCAACCAACGTAAAAGTTAATATGACAACTGTCACATAAAAAAAAAGAAAAAAAAAAATAGTTTGGAAGGATTAATAGCGTTACTCGATCAGCAGGAGTAGAGCTGAGCCAGCTCCTCCAGCTGCGACGCGTCGGCCGCCGCCACCGCGTCCGGGTCGGCATTCTCCAGCATCCACAGCAGGTGGTCGAAGAGCACCACCTCGCACCTCACCGATATCTTATCGACCGAGCCGCCGCCGCCGCCGCTCTCGGGACGGTGGTCTATGAGCGCGTTGATGAGCGGGTGGCTCAGGTGCTTCGCGCTTATCGTGTACCGCCGCCTCGAGCTGCCTACGAACACCACGGCCGCCTCCGTGGCATCGGCATCTGCTGCTGCGGCGGCGGAGAGGCGCTCCTCCCTTGCTGACATGGACCTCCTGAGGCTCGTGTAGGACGAGGACCGCCCGAGCCTCGCCGAGAGGCTCCTGCCGCATTTCTTGAGAATGCTGCTCATCTTCTTGTTCATATGCATGCTCCAACCATGAATGAATGAATAGAAAGAAATTGAGGAGGAGGAGGAGAAGGGATAGCTTACTTTGAAAAGAAACTATAGCTAACCCTTCCTTAATATACACACTGCACTGCACGTACATTAATTATAAGAGATTTTTGATATTATTTTTTTTAGATCATCGATATTGATATTACTTCATGTTAGATTAAAAGTTAAGAACATCAGTAAAAATATCGCTAATAAATTTTTAAGAATATTTACTTGAAGTTGTTGTTAACTTTTAATATAACATTGAGGTAATATCATCTAACAGTAAAAATATATCAGAAACTTCTAATTATAACGACGAATTGTATCAGTCTGTCTTATTGTTATATATGGTTTCGTGTTACAGTAATGTTAGGTGTCACGTCGTTTTATATTGATGATTAATGCGTGGGCTCGTGTTTACAACCAAACAAAGGGTCCGGCCCCCTTTTCATTAAATGGCGCCAATGACAAACCAAGCCCGTCATCACTCTCTGGTTTGACGTTCGGTTGAAACCATAATCCGAACCGAATCGAACCGAAGCGAAGGGTCGGGTTTCGATCGACACAACCACGAACCTGAAACATTTTCGGCTCGATTACTTCAAAATTATTTAAAATCCAAAAATATAATTTTTTTTTTCTTTTTGAATGTTGAAAGTATGACCCGGAAACCGAACGAGTGATCATCGTGGGCTACCGGAGAGAAACATAAAAGTCCTGACTGTATGACAAAAAATCGGTGAATTGAGCCACGGAACGTATTATTCTTTTCATTTATAAAAAATATGATGGAAGTTGAGGACAGTGGATCAAAAAAACATGTAATACAACGTGTACAAAGTTCCGAACATTGTAACGTACATCTAAAAAAATGGGACTAAATTGCAACTTGATACCCTCAACTATCCAAGTTGTTCAACTTAATATCATAATTTTTTTTTATCAACACCTTAATACCATAAGCTATTAAATCTTTTCAACTTCATAAAAGAAAAAAAAAATTCTCAAACTACCCCTATCTCTCTCTCTCTCCCCCTTTCCCCCCAACCTTCCTTCTTTTCCTGCCGGCGTGAAACCCCCTCCTCTCCGGCCGACGATGACCCTCCACCCACCCCCCCCCCCCCTCTCCCTCTCCCTCTCCGATGATGATCCCCTCCCCCACCCCCCCCCAACCGCCCTTCCTTTCTCTAGCGATGCACAGGACAACGCGCGACGGCAGCAGCAGCAGCGACGACGACAGCGCCGGCGGCGATAGCAGCAGTAGCCGCGTGAGGAGGGCGGGGGAACGGGTGGCCCGGGAGGGGATCGCCGGGAGAGGCAGCGAGGGTAGGGGGAAGAGGGATGGACATATTTGGAAGAATTTTTTTTTCCAGGATATTAAGTTGATTATTTTGAAAGTTTAGAATATCAAATTCCCAAACATGTATATCGGAGGGTATCAAGTTGAAATTTGGCCAAAAAAAAAAAGTTGTCCCGGCAAAAGGGAAAAAAAAGAATTGACCCGTTAACAGCCCTACATGTGAAAATATGGGTAGAGATTTGTTGTTCAAGCTGGCTTGAAATTGAACCAGGCTTGGCATTGTTATCGAATTTGATTGATTTCTGCCAAATAAATCCTAACCAAAGGAATCGGGCTAGGTGACGGCCACAGGCCCGTCCGTCCGCGTCAGCCTACTAAACAATTCATTCACTTGAGGGAACATGGAAGATGGTCCAGGAATACCCTTACACTAAGGGGTACCCTTCCACATGCTGGTCCCTAGTGTAGGCCCCCCTTCCCTTCAACTGGGGATGGTTAGGAAGTCTAGCTCAGACCCTGTTCTGTCCGGAAACAAATGTAGGGTCAACCATTTGCATCACTGATCCTTTTTTCGCAACCCGGGTCAGAACCCATATGACGAGCCCTTAAATTAGGTCAATGGACCACGGGCTAAATCTGGGGAAATGTCCATTCCCCGTACAAAATCCAGCCATCGTTCACATTGCTGATGGGAAATGGAAGATTCGCACGTCCACTGCTGTTCCAAGTCCAGCCATGCATCATATGGGCTAATCTGGTAGTTAACCACCAGTCAGTCACATGTCTAGGAATGACAATTTTTTTCGAAATCTGACGGTGACGGATTTAGAAATTAATTCTCCGGTTGAATTCGGGGTCGGATATGTGTATAGTATTCTCTGTCCTCGTATATTTTCGATCCCGATTACTTATATCCATATATTTTTGTTGTATAAAAATGTAAACATTTATTTGGTATATATTTTGTGGTGTTAACATTCGCCCTTTGTTATTTTGTATTGTAGGTTTTTGGGATTAATATTCTTTTTTTGTTGTATTGTATCATTTTCTATATCTAATAGTATATTTGTTTTAAGTATATATTTTTTGGAATGAAAACAGTTTTTTAAGCTTATAATGTACATAAAAAAATGTTAACAAGACAAGGGATGGAGACGGAAAAATCTGGCTCCGAAAGTGTTAACGGGACGGGGGCGGGGACGGAGACGGAGACGGGGAGTGCATTGTTTAACGGAGACGGAAATGGGAATAAAAATTTGAAACCGAACGGAAACGAAAAAGGGGATGTTGATTCGATTACTATTCGGAGACATAGATGGGAGGTACGATCCCCGGCCCGAGGCCCCCAACCCGTCCGTTGCCATCCCTGCACGTGCCAATCCCTAAAGAAACTAACTAACCTTAGACCTTGGTTGGCTTTGAAGCAAAACACACCAATCGTTCCCAATTCATCGAGGGATCGATTTCTGTAGTAGTTCATATCACCACAAAGGTTTCGGCTCTGTTCCCAGCTCGGTCCCCCCCGAGGACCACTGCCAACACTTGTGATGACTTCTAATCAAAGATGCAAGGAAAAGTAGTATATTGCCTTAAGATTCAAAACACTTTATTCGTAATATCGCGGCGAGAATCTCTCTGCAAACATAATTAGCAACATGTATTGGGCGAACGAGGTGGGAAGACGTATGTTTGCTTGCTCTCTAATGCATGTACTGAGTCTTTTCGAGCATTAGGATTTCATGAGAAGAAATCTGAGGTATTTTCTCCTTCATGTACTACATAATCCTTCCCCTCAGATCATCTCACCTAATCACACAAACATCTTATGAGCATCATTTTGTACGATGAATTATGGAAGCGCACTTCTAAATAGTCATGGACTGCATCTTCTTATGATAATGACGCTGGAGAATTTGACAACTACTCAACGAGTATATATGACTTGGACCTATTTGCATTCAGCTTCAGAAGTGTCTTCTCTGCAAGCAAGACTGGAGAATTTGAAACCTTCCCAAATGCCTACTTACTGTCTCTGATCGAATGAAGCCCTTTCCCAAAGTCTGAACGAATAACACCTTGCAGCTCGGGGTGCCGTCATGCCTATTTGGAGAGAGAGAATCGGGATAGGAAAGGGATTTGGCATGCATGCACAAATTACATGATTTTACAGCGAGGGATAGAACACCAACCTGCAAGTATTGTCCATGCTTTTGTTTCCTGTAAAACGTGCTAGGGTGAAAAGCAAAGAAAGCACAAGGTAAATATCAAATTTAAAAGCAAATGCATGCACAAATTACATGATTTTTTTTGTGTGTGTCATTTTTGGTCTTTTTTTTAATCGTTTTTTGTCGTTTTCGATCGATTTTTGGTAGTTTTGGTCATTTTTAGTCGTTTTATCATTCTTATCATTTTTTGTCATTTTTTATAATTTTTTGATAATTTTTAATAATTATTGGTCATTTTTGATCCATTTAATTCGTTTTTTTTATCGTTTTTGGTTATTTTTAGTAGCTTTTTAGTCTTTTTTGATCGTTTTTATTTGTTTTTGATCGAATTTGGTTTTTTTTTTCGTTTTTAGTCGCTTTTATCATTTTTATGGTTGTTAGTCATTTTTTTAGTGTTTTTTTTTATTACTTTTAGTCGTTTATTTTTGTCATTTTTGATCGTTTTAGTTGTCTTTTAGTCATTTTTTTTTTCTTTTTTATCGTTTTTAGTCGTTTTTACCTTTTTTTTTTATCATTTTTAATCGTTCTTGGTCATTTTTTATCCTTTTTAATCTTTTTTATTATTATTGTTTTTAGTTTTTTTTATCGTTTTTAGTTTGTTTTATCGTTTTTAGTTATTTTTGGTTGTTTTTAGTCGGTTTTGGTCTTTTTGACGTTTTGATCATTTTTAGTTTTTGGTCGTTTTTTATCGTTTTTCTTGTTTATTTGTTTTTTATCTTGTTTTCGCTCATTTTTCCTTTTTGATCTTTTTTCTTCATTTTTTTCTTTTTCGTTTTTGGTCATTTTTTTGTCTTTATTTATTCATTTGTTTTTATTTATTGTTACTTGTTTTTTCTTTTTTGATCATTTTTTGTAGGTTTTTTTTTTTTTTCCTTTTTCTTTTCGATTTTTTTTTGGTCATTTTATCTTCTTCTTTTTTGTTTCTTTTTGTTTCTTATTTTTATTTTGGTTTTTTTTTTTCGTTTTTTTTTTTACTTTAAATTTTTTTTTTTTATTTTATTTTCCGAAAATATTTGTATAGTCACCAAACATGAAAATATAATTTTTCAGAAAATTTATTTACTTGAAATTTGATGTCCAAAAATATTAAATTTTTGGCTATATAATATTCTGTGTACCGAACTCTCCTTAAGGTTATCTTCTAATTTTCAGTTGTTATTCTCTTCTTATGTACAAGGAGTAAGGACTACTTTTCCAACACCACAATTTTGTCTCTGTCAGCAGGCATAACATTAAATTACAACTTATATAAATTTCAAAATACCCTTCTATAAGCTTAGAACCTTTAATGTTGCTAGCATCTCCATTCTTAACCCATCCACACTGGAAGTCAACCATCAAAAGCCATATATTTCCTTAAGCTTGTAATATAGTAACATGCACACTTTCCAAACCTAATCTAAGACCTCGTACTGCCCTAGAATCAAATCCTTCTGTTGAGGAAACGAGGAATACTAAATAATACAAAAGAATGGAAGTAATGAAACAATTGGGATAAGATTATTCAAGCATCAGCTGTGTTACATGCAATCAAACCTCCTAACGAAGCCTCATTGAAATTAACGATTTTTAAATTCTTATCTATGTAACATTTATTTGTTATTCTTTCTGCAAGAAAGCAGATTAATTCTCTATTACGTTGTAAACTTATGCAAAGGTATGGACCACAGCCTTAAGGAACTGCAACAAATGTAAAGCCTAAGCTTGCAAAAATGGATATGGAAAAAGAACAAAACTAACAAGGAAACATCTATAAATGTAAAAAATATGAAACATACGAACAAAACTAACAAGGAAACATCTATAAATGAAATGATTGCATAATTGAGGAACCTGTGATGTGCTCCTTAGGACCCAGACACATAGGAACAAGAGTAATAATAACCGTCAGTTCTATATATATTTTGGACTGTCAAAATTTAGACAGTCTAAACGCGAAAATTGTCGAATTAGAGCTGTCAGATTGCTTACCGAGGGTGCTTCGGAAGGACCGAAATGTGCTGGAATTTATTGTACCCGTTGATTCATGAGACGAAGAACAAAAAATAATTGCGGAAGCGTACCTGAATCCATTGTCTGACTTGATGGATCTTGTAGTGAACGTCTTTTTTTGGGTTCGATCTTCCAATTTGATACGATCCTTAATGACAAAGATGAAACCTTTGTCCCTCTTTCTGTTGATGGGGATGCAGAAAAGAAAAGAGAAAACCCTCTCTATTGTAGCCGTATAAGTCGGGAACCATAACCCATATATATATATATATATATATATATATATATATATATATATATATGTGTGTGTGTGTGTGTGTGTGTGTGTGTGCACGTGTGACTCGTCTCACTGTTCTAGTATATGTTCCCGATATACGCGTACTATACATGTATAGCTCGTCTATTGTTTAATTGCTTACATCATGCTTTATGTCATTCATGTATTGTTTGGATTATTTTTGTGAGTTTTTCTTAGTTGCATGCTTTGGACCGTTGGTCCCTTGGTTTCTTGGTGTGTGGCTATGATGAACTCGAGTGAGGGACATGAATTATGATCCAATGGCCTACAATCCTAGCTCTTCCTATACAAGCAATTCCACTCTCTTTCTTCCATTTTTCTTTTACTTTCATTTCTCTTTCCTTCTTCATTTCTTCCCCAGCAGAGAGCAGCAGTCGAGCTTGGCCTTGGTCGTGGATGGCCTTGGTAGTGTTGGTATTAGGATAGAACTTTGCCGTAGGCAAGTACATCTTGCAAACCGAAGGAACAACCATGGATCTTGCTTTGATTTTTAGTATAACTTGTTTTAATCATTTGATCGGTTTTATTTTTGGGTAACACTTAGAACTTGTCCCATTGATGATTTTATTTTTCTTGAATTGCATTGCTCATGGAGCCCGATAACAGCAAGTCAAGTGAGGAGGGAAGGGTCATGCAAAGGCGAAGAAGAGAGAGAGGAAGAATTCGGAGTCTGAGAATCCCTGCTTTGATACCATGTAAAAAGAGAAAAAAATAGAGAATAATGGGATGATTTAATGAGAGGGTACAGATCCTATTTTTATGATGAGGATTGATGTCCACTTATTTCTATCATAGTGAACATCAAGCATTTATCATTATTCAAATAAGAAAATATATAAGTTCTTAATTCACTATCACATACAAGGTCACGAGATTTTGATAAAAAAAAATCAACTAATTGAAGAAAATAACAAAAACAGACATAAATAGCCAAAAATAGGTAAAAAAAATAGTCCAAAATAGGCAAAAATAGGTTTTTTGCGTACAAAACAGTCAATAATAGCAAATATGTACACAAAACAGTTAAAAATAGCTCAAATATGTTAAAATAGCTTTTATGCGTACAAAATAGTCAAAAATGGCTTAAAATAGGCTAAAGTAGCTTTCTCGCGTATTTTTAGCTCAAAAATAGTTCATCTGCGTTTTTTTTGGCTCAAAAATGGCTCAAAAATGGCTCATTCGCGTATTTTTTATGCGAAAACAGAATTCTGTGCAAATAGCACGCAAGGGAAGAGCTTCTACGCACTTTTTACGCCAAAAATTTAATTCTATACAAAAAGTACGCAAGGGAAGGACTTCTGTGCAGTTTTACGCAGAAGGAAGGACTTATGCACAGTTATACGCAGGGGGTTCTGAACAGTTTGTACGCAGAGACTTCTGGACAGTTTTTACGTCAGCACTGTTCTTCTTTCTCAGCTGACATAAAAATTTTGAAAACTTATTTTGGCCATAAAATTTTTATTTCAACTCGAAATTCGACGTTTCAAAAATCAAAATTGAATAAAATTTAATTTTCATAGCATGGGATAATTATTTTTCCAAAAAAAAAAAATTTAAGTTTTAAGATATCAAATCCTTGAAATTCGTAAAATCCTAACTTTGAAACTTAGATCTACTCCAAATCGTTTCAAAATCAAAAATGCCAAATACTAAATTTGTTGAGTATTACTAGATACACATTATAAGCTAAAAATATGCAAAAAAATTAAAGAAATAAAATATTCCGAAAATTATGATTTTTCTACTTTGTGCAAGTTGTAATTGCCTTTAGTGTTAGGTAATCCTAACTCTAATATCTTCCAAAGAGAAAAATAAAGTAAAACTCCTAGGCTAGATCTAGGGTTTGAATGTTTGAATTTTGGAGAGGATGAGAGGAAAAAAAAAGAAAAAAAAAAAAGAAGAATGAAGAAGAGAGAAAAATGTGCATATATATATATAAGATGAGATTTAATCTCATCCATCCACCTCATAAGACTAGGGTTTGGATGTTTGAATTTGTGCCTTCCTAAGCTTCTCCCTTGGAAGCTTAGGAAGGCAGAAAACATTTTGTAGTGAATATGAAGACAGATGCTATCAAAAGAGATCTAGTAATTGATTTGAAATGGAACTAAGCTTCCCTAGTTATAGATTTCAAACCACAATAGATAGTAAACTAACCGTTAGGAGGCTTTGTTTCAAGAGAAGAGAAGATGAAAAAAAATGCTTCTTTCACATTATGTTCCTTTTTTTTTTTTTTCTTTTTTTTTTCTTTTTTTTTTAACGTTTTGCCACTTTGATTGTGTGAGCTTTTAGAAGTGTTTTAAGGCATTTCTCACAACTTCTCGAGATCTCTTACTCCGAGGTGGTCGTGCACTAAAAAGTTTTATGGTGAACGGGATTTGTAACTTAGAAAAAGACTGTCAAGACCACCAACACGAAAGGCAATTCCCAATAGGATGAGCATTATTCGATTTTGAATCGAAAACCAAATCGAATAAGAGATTTGGTTTGGTTTGGTTTGAAAAAAAAATAGTTCGATTTCGGTTTTGAAAGCACTAAAATTTCATATTCGATTTTTGTTTTGAATTTCGGTCCAAAATCGAAAATCGAATAAATTTATACAATTATATAAATATTCTAATTATATGCAAATTTTATGATTAAATGTGTATATTTTGAAAACAACAATTCTATGTATATGTATAAAAGTTAGTTTCTCCTTTGGATCAAAATATCACAGGTAACATGTAATTTTCTTTCGATTGTGATTTATGAGCATCATTTCATAGGATACAAAGGACACACAAACTATGACCAACTTGAATTGCAGTCTTAAGGATGAAACGTCAATTTTGACACAAATGTCGTGGATTTGAGCACCGTACGGAACCTTGGATGAAACCTGGCTGTAGTTCGGTCCAACTTTATATCTTTTATTAATATTAGGCTAAATTTCAACTTGCTACCCTCAACTATCTCAACTTAATATCCTAAACTATTTTTATCTACAACTTGATATTTTTTTTTTTCCTAAACTATACCCCCACCCCTCTCCTCACACTCCTCTCTCCCTCTTCCTACTACCAGCTCACACCCCCCCCCACCCCCTCTCCTCCTCTCGCTGCCGCCGTCGCCATGCCCCCCTCCTCCCGCGCCCCTCCCCCCTCCTTCCATTGTAACCACCCCCTCCTCCCACTGCCACCACAATCCCACTCCTCTCGCGCCTCCCTCCTCCCGCCGCCACCACAACCCTCCCCTTCTCCCGTGCCCCCCTCCTCCCTCCCCCTTCCTCCCCCTGCCACCACCCCCCTCCTCCCGCGCCCCCCTCCTTCCCACCGCATCCCCGCCCTTTGCCACCACCTCCCCCCTTTCTCTCGCTGTTGTTGTCGCTGCCGCGTGCCGCTGCCATCACCGCATAGGGGGGGGGGGGGTGGGGTCATTGCCGGAGAGAGAGGAGGGGAGGGGAGGAGAGGAGAGGTATTTTTGAAAAAGAATAATTTATGGTATGAAGTTAAAAATATTCAATAATTTATGGTATCAAATTGGTAATTAAAAAAGTTTAGAATATCAAGTTAAAAAATATGTATAATTGAGGGTAACAAGTTGAAATTTAGCCTTAATATTATTACGAGAGCTGTTGAAAGGGGTTAAATTACAAAATAAAAATGTACTAAAAAGAAACTAACACCACACTGGTCACAATAGACCACAGAGGTATAACACGATCTTCACATAAATTTGACTCTTAAAATAAATGTATATTAAGATGATCTTCACATATTTGGTGCCATTTAAGGGAAGTCATATATTTGGGTGAGTGTATTATTTAAAATTTGGGTTATCTAATTTTTTATAAAAGTATTCTATTTATGTATCCCAAATCATTATTTTGGCTTACGAGGTATTGAACTTCGTAGACGTCGAACTATTTGGTATTCAGAAAAAAATAACCTATAAGAAAAAAAAATAATAGATAATAATAAAATATACGACCATAATAACGATAAAAAAATTATTTCAATTTTTAGAACCAAACAATTTATAATACTTACAAAAACTATATTATTCTTTAAACCCTTGGTCCGTGTTCTTTTTAGACTTATCTCCAGTAAAAATCCTAAAACAATTTATTTATTACTGAAATAGGGGACAGTGATCCGGCTCTGTCCTTGTTGAGCCTCTCTACTGTATTGTAGGGCTGAACATTAATCGATTTTGGATCGTAGCACCGAACCGAATAAAAAAAAAATTTAGTTCGATTTCGATTTTAAAAGTACTAAAAAAATTTATTCGATTTCGATTTTGGATTTCGTTTTCGATCCAAAACCGAAAAACGAATAAAATTTACGCAATTATATAATTACCTTAAATTTTATGAATATTTTATTATTAAAATATGTATATTTTTTTGGTATATTTGAATTTTATTAATGTATTTTAAAGTCAAACTTTGATAATTTAATAGAAAGTTCAACTTTGGGTCCAATTTTGAAATGCAACAAACGTATGTATAAATTTATATTTTTAAATATAATTTGACTATATCCCAACTTCGAGTCGGACCCATTAAACAATAAAAATAGCAAACTGAGGAAACCGAATAAATCAAATTGATTATCGGTTCGGTTCAGTTTCAATTTTAAATTTTTATAAATTTAATTTATTTATTTTTAACTATTTTGAATGGATTGAAATCGAATAAAACAAAATCTTACCCTCTAATTTTAAGTTAGGGCAGTAGTTTTAACTTATCTAACCACAACTCCACATGGAATGGTCACATACTTATTAGGTCCAAGACCGATCCGGATTATTGGGTTGTCATATTCGAAATTAATTTTGGATGTCCTTTGAAACTTATTATGGGCCGATCATGGGAGGTCATCTATGACTCCGACTTCTTGTAAGATAATGCTGAACGAAAAAGTTGTTCTAAGCAGAGAGGAATTGTTTAAATCCGAAGTCATATAAGACTTATTTCTGGATCGGCTCTGATTTGGTCAACCAGCTTTTCCATATATAAATTCTCTCTTTCTCTGTATGGCAAGATTCAGGGAGACGAGGTTTGATGATATGGTTAATTTTCTTGCCAAGTCTATTCAAGTTGGTTGGGACTTGTTCAAGTAGGACCATGGAGAAATGGGTGTAGATTTTTGGACTTTTGTGGAATCATGGCCCCACTTACAAACCGCCACCAACGAAAAATAATTGTTTGGTCCGGACTCACAATCTGGACAGATTGAAGGGTGAGTCCGACCAATAAAATTTGTATACTTAGACCAATTTTTTTTTTTAATATTTAAGCAAAAAAAAAAAAAAAGACAGTTATTTATAATAATTTTGAAAAATAAAACCTAATATTGTTTTTGATTTTATTTCAGGTATTCGTTTTTAAAAAAATATTTACTGTCAAGTGTTAATAACTTATTGGTCGGACTTACCATTCATCATGGTCTGGTGGTAGGTCCGGACCATACAATAATTTTTCTGCCCCAACCCACTGTTGTCGTAGAATTTTGGTACATGTCAAGGTGTCAAAAATGCTACAATGGACCCTCTCATTCAAACATGCATGCAAACAATAATATAGTGTTACGTTTCCATCACATAAGAGAAAATGTAGATCTCAAGAGTATTTTTTTTCTTTTTCTTACATTAATTTTCACAACAACTCCACCACCTGAGGACTCAAACAAAGTTTGGTCCGCTCTTCGTTTTTATATGCGCAAGTCGGCCACCATTAATGGCTGCCCATGTAACCATTTCAATTAATTAATTTATTTATGTCAAAGAATTTTTTATCTTTGATATGGTGATCATTTAACGTGCAAATTGTGTTATTATTGTACACATCGAGGCTCTCTACACGCGATTTGCACCGAAATTTCGATTGCGTGACCATGATCTGAAATCGTTGGTGGTAGGTACGTGCAATCAATTTAATGGATAGCATACGTATTTGACCACAAACTGCATATCACCGAGTCAAATTCTATTATATGATCGTTTCTGAACATATACAAATTGTACGCTCCTCAAACATGACCTAAAAACTAAAAAGTAAAGTTTTAACTTTCATATATATATATATATTACTAAAGTGAATCATATTTATGTCTTTCTATATTTTAGAAACTCCTGTAATAAGATTTTGGAATATCAAAAAAAAAATATTTTTCTAGAGTGATTAAAAAAAAAAAAAAAAATCTTTTTTAGTATTTGTACACATTTTTAGAATGTCATAATCGGTCGTGATGCATTGTAAGATCTCAAAGCGGTATTTAACCAAACTACATAATATTCAAAATGGATAGAAAATAGAATGATATTGTGGACACGGTAAATGCATGCTTATGGTTGGGATGGTTTTGTTTATATAAAAAAAATTTAGAACCGCAAATTAAATTATAAAAATAATAATTTTACAAATCGGTAAGGTCATAATTTTACAATGTCAGAACATGTGACTGAACCGACTTCTTGAAAATCAAATCTACTACTCTAATTCAATTTTGGTATCTTCAGTTTGCAATTTTGGACCACATAATGCAAACCCCTAGATCAAGGGAGGTTTTAGACTTATCCATGGTGTTGCTTGATTCTATTTTAAAATTAGAAAAAAAATCATAAAAATGAGATTAAAGAAAAAAATATAACAATTATATACCTAATGGAAGTCTGGATGCTTTTATCATTGACTAGTAACGTGCACGTACATTGCAGATGTATAAAAAAAATATAATTTTTTTAATATAAATTTATTATAAATATTGTTTCTAGAAATTGAACTCAAAGAACCAAGAAAAATATCTACCATCTTAACCACTTGAGTTAAAAGAATTTAATTATAATTATATTATATTAGATAGTTAAATAGTTAATTATTTTTTAAAAATAATTAATAGAATTTTTATAAACGATTTAGAGCAGGGGCAGATCCACCCTTAGGGTGGGTGTCAACCCCAAGAATTTTTTTTTTACTTTTTTAATATAAACTTTTTTTGGGATTTTTTTTAAAATGGATTAGTCTACCTCTAGTCTATACAATCATTTATAGTCCATTCTATCATCAAATTTTGGATCCATCATTGATTTAGACTATTCAATTTTGAATCGTACCAAATTGTGCTTAAGGAGATAGACTATGCAAATCGTTAAGTTGGACATGCGAGGTGGACATATCGTGGGTTCGGTTGAACAAATGTGTTGATGGGATAGGATGATCTATGCTCGATGTTTAGAAATCTGAGTAAAACGAGCTTGGGTAGAATACCCATATAAAAGAACAATGGTTTGACCTTAGGGTATGTGGGACGAGCTTTGTGCAACGCGATTGCACGATGAGTCACAAACTCGAAGTGTACCTATGACCTTGTGAGCTGACCTAGTGGCTAGGCAGACAACCATATGCGTTGAGTTAAAACTGGAGTGGCTGACTTCAGAGTAATCGTTCGAAAAAATGATAGAACTAGGGCAATGAGACTTAGAGTTAGGATTTAAAACTGGGAGTATATACTAGCGACGTTGGCGTTAAAACGAACGCAATGGGAGATAGAATTTGGATGATAATTGATTTGATTGGATAGGTTATGCGACGGTGAGAAATAAGACGGTATTAGAGAATTGTCGGACGAAACTCTTATGATTTGAAATTGGTGATATTCGAGATAAGTTGGCACAATGAATTAAATCGTGCTTGGAAGAGGTGCGTTGTTGATAATGCAAAATTAAATTTGGTGAGATTGGAGTAGTCGATAATTAAATCGAACCAAAGTTCGATTATTCGTGTAGCGAAATGATCGGCGATTCGAAAGATTTTTACGAGTGGCTTGTCCAACTTATATATCACTAAGCTTGGTTGAAATACACATATTTTGGGGATGCCTTGAATATGGGTACGATCCAGACTTAGCGATATGCATAACTCGAATGCAACTGCAAATAAAAATGTTCGAATTCGCATGGATAAGTATTGCAAATGAAATAAGTTAGCCTCAACCTAGAATTTTATAAAGGAAATATTATAACGTTCCCCGTGCGACCGAGATAGTCCTGTGCTAAGGCACAGTAAGAGACTGAGTTTGGGAATGCAATAGTTAAACGGAAGAATCATTCGATAAAAATGATTAGGAACTCGTGCAAAACGGAACGAGTAAAACGATTAGGAAGTTAAGTTCGATTGGACCAAAGACGCGAAGGATTAGAACGTACCCCAAGTGGACAATTTAGCTCTGCGCTAAGGCATAATAAAGACTGAGTCAGAAAATATAGGCAATTTAATATGACAATCTTGGCTGACAGTAGATTTACTTAGCGAGATTAGACGATGACTTAGAGAGATATTGATGCAAACGAGATTGAAAAATTAAGCTGAGATTCGAGCTTTTGGGTTTAGGCGTAACGATGGATTTCGATAGGCAACGTCAAGTAATCGGTCGGATGCGTTGGGTTCGTATGAATAGAATATAACAGTTGGACAAGTCCACCCAAAGTCAGAGTTTTCTAGTGCGCATTGAGTTATAGAATATCCCGTGTTTGAGTAATACAACCATGTGCCAGACGCAACAGAGTTTGAGTCGGGGGTGCAACCATTAAAGTCGAGCATAGTTCAATGGTATTGAACGATAGAGTCGTTCGATGAGAATTAGCTAAACATGTGCGTAACGCGTGGTGAGAAAATAAATGAATGAAGTATTAAAATAGTCCTTGGAAGTTAGACAAGATATATAGAGTTTAGTTTAGAAGTTGTGCGATAATACGAGTTTCGCTCAGGAAGTCTTAAGGACGAGACTTATTCTCAGTGGTGTATAATGTAACGACCCGCTCTGTTCAACCCGGAGGGCCGATTCAAACGGCACAAGTGTAGCGAACCGACCCACCTCACTCAGCGAAAAGAGTCGTTCGATGCAAAGGCATTCATAATTGGATCTTTAAATGGAGTTCAAACTTAGACTTTCTGATGCGCGCTCGAAGTCTCGCTCGACCGATGCTATTCATCGCTAAGGTGGGTGGCCCCGGTGAACCTGTCTCTACTTAGCTTCACACTAAGAAAATAAATGATACATGCTAGTTTTTAGGCGATAACCCTTGCATGCTAATAAAAGAGATGAACACACATAGCTAAGGGGATAACCCTGCCTTATCATTGTATAGAACATGAAGATCTTACTTGTTATTTGCGTAATTGGGCTATTGAGTTAAAATATAGTAGCTTCTTATATATATATGCCACAAAAGTAGTTTGAGTTCATATTAAGGCATCGTACCGCATGAAATATGACACGGGATAGAGTAAAATTATGTTGCATACATAGACGAGGAAGACTATCGAGTAGTCGTTCCGAGTCAGGAGAAGGAAAGAAAAGAAAGTACTCGGGATATCCAGATCACCGATGCAGTCTCTAATCAGGGAGCTGCGTAAAAAAGAAAGATCTGAGTGTAGTCCTCGGCAAGATTGATCCGAGTGTAGTCCTCGGCTAGGATTGGAAGTGGGGGAGTAGTTGCATGGTCACGGACAACTGGTTGCGCACTAGGTAGAGATGAGTCTTCGACACGATTGCTGAGGCATTCGAATCGTGTCGGCCCGGGAGGACAGTGTCAGTGTAGTCCTGGTAATACGCTAGCTGATGACTAGCAGACGAGAGCGGGACATCCAGCAAGGATTTCTACCGACCTGGATGGTCGTCGACTCGTCAGATGGTTCGGGAGGCCCAGCAAGGCTACTAACCGAGCTGGAAAGACAGTCATTCTATAGCAGATCATATCCAATATGGCTAACAGATCCAGTGACCTTCATATAGATAAGTCATGCTTGCATAACGGCTATTCGCATTCAGAAGAGGAGTAACAAAAAGTAGTACATTTGCACGATATTTTGCATATTTAGAATGGATGCATGGTAACAAACATGGTCCAATTAGAATGGCTTTGAGGCAGAGACACGAACATAACACTTGAATTTTATAGATGTTCTTTGTTATTCAGTAGATCATTATTTATATTGTTGCATATGACAGGGAAGGCCGAATGGTAAGAAAGGGTAAGACGAACTCAGTTGTTTATTATTATGACACTCTTGAGCAGACACGGATATTACTTTTATTATATTACCATGTAACTGATCCTAAGGCAAAAGACTAGAAAGGCAACAAAATCAGTCGGTGCACATAACTAATGAACGTACTTATTTTGTGGCGTGAGCGAAAGGCCTCCCCACCAGTGCATTCAACGTACTGATACCCAACCAATCTGCATGCAGGGTACAGGGGGAACTCGTATGGATTCGAAAATCGCTTAACGCAATGAGGCACCGGACCGCAATTGGCATATTGGAGCATAGCGCACGAACCTGGAGCTCATATATATGAGACATAATGTATGAAAACATCATCATCCAGATCGTTTGAATCACTTCTAAGCCTAAGGGCATATTCATAAAAGAGAGAGATAGAGAGCATGAGCGACTTGTAATCTCGGCCTAGCGCCGCTTGTAATAATTACTTTATATCAATAAAGAGCTTGATTTGGATTCAATACTCATGTTTATTCTATGTTTTCACTATGGCGACTCTGCGAACTAGTTATCAACGGCCGTTTCGGTATTTGTCTCATGCGGGCGCAACTCCAGGCTCGTGCGACATCGCGTCCCGATGGAAACGATCATCCCACGGGAGCGCTGGCGCGGTGATTCGCGCCTAGCGGGGACGGCTGATTCCTGCAAGAAGATCGGGGCATAACATTTTTGGTATCAGAGTACGGCCTTACGTCCTTCGAATTCGTATCAATTTTCTCATTTTTGAACTTCTGTATTAAAAAAGTGATAGATGCTCTCTCTCGATATTCGATGAATGTTCCATAAAATGAGTCTAAATATTTTTGAAAAGTGTATGTGAATGATACAATTGCTTGAATAGGATTATGATGCGAGATCCTTTGTGCCAAGCTGTGTCAGACATCATGGGAATAACTCGTGTTAGAACGGGCAAGTTATATGTCAGCCCGAATGCCTATACGAGAATACCAAGCGGGTTAGTGTGCGAGATAGAATATTATTCAAAAAGTTGCCTATGCACACAGCCTTTCGGCTAAGTTGTGTTGAGTATCATGTTCCAAGACCCTTGGTGCTAGTGAGTTACAGCAAGATTTGGGTATCGTTCGGATAAGAATAAAGTCGGACTTAGAATGGAAATCTATAGAGACGTTATTGGAGTACCACTAAGGCGAATAATGGAAATCGTATTGGATTTTCAGATATAGTTTGGACGGTTATTCATAGCGATAAGTTATGATTCAAAACATAATTTATATAGAAGACTATGGATAGAGATGCATACAAGCCTAAGATCGCTAAGGCAACAAAAAGGGATCGTGCTGGAGTTATAAGGAACGAATTGAATATACGAGTGAAGGATGCGAACGCGATTCAGGAGTTAATAGGATGACTCGATACCTGAGTGGTGTATTGGTCGGCTTAAAAATATTCAAACGAATCATAAATTTTGGAGTATTAAGCGAGTGTAGCAGCAAGCGACGAGATTGTGTAAGGCCTTAATATAATATGCCTAACAAGTAAGCGAACTTGTAGGAAGCATACAAGAGTTAGTTTAAACGAGTTAGAATGAGTTGAACAAGGGATAAGGCTTACATCGAATAGGAATAAAGAGTACTTGGAATTGATATCATGGTCGAAAAAACTTAGAGGATCGTACGAGCGACTTTGAGTTGAAACAAACGAATTAAAACTTGAGTTGAGATAGAATAATCGGGGATGCGATCGGAGTTAGTACAATTAAAAATAATGGCGGGAACAAATGATAGCACGTATGTAAAATTTGGATTTGAGTAGGATATTGCTCGATAGAGTTCAGTTTGAGTACGAATGCGATAGTTTCAAATTTGAGAGATTTTAGACCATAACAATGGTTGGAAGATAGCACGGATTGATGCAAGTTAGCAAAATTGTGATTTAAAGATTGAGACAGACGATAACGGATTTAATCTTGAATTTGAACTGACGGTCTTGAATCGAGTTTGAAGGGTAACACTCGACTACAGGCCTATACGAGATCGATTATTCCGCGGGAGCGCTGGCGTGGTGATTTTACGTCCGACGGGGATGATCGAACTCGCAGGAACATGTTCGATAGTGTTATGAATGAACTCGATAAAATAGAACGTATCAAAAATAAATAGACTTGGGTTTGGGATTTGAACTTAGTTATTTGAGGAATGCTAGAAGTAGACTATGGAATAATCAAAACGGTAAAGTTGGATGGTTTGACTAGACGAATTTTGATTACGGCAAGAACGGTTGTTAGAAGAACATGATTTGATGGATCAATGTACAACTTGGAACAAAATGAAGTATGACGATAAGGTGTTTGTTCGTTCGATGATAACCATAACATTTGACCTTCTTGTCTTATGCGAGTACAACTCCTTACTCCCACATGCGCCACGTCCGGATTAGGACAATTATTCTGCGGGAGCATTGGCGTGGTGATCTCACATCTGATGGAGATGATTGATCTAGCGACAGACTAGAATATCATAATTAAAGGATCATTTTGACTTGTGGTTTGGCACGATAAGATAATTTTTAGAATATAAGTGAATCAAAGGTATTTTAGGGATGAGTTAGTCTAAGAACATGAAGCAAGACGCTTGATGGTTTAGTGAACGGATACGTGAATTATGTCGTACCACTTAGAAATTATGATTGAGATCGAAGAGATAGAAATTAAATCGTGACTTGATGGTCTTGACTTAGAAAAGATTGGATATATGAATCCTATTAGGTGCTTAAGGAGAGAGAGCATGAGCGACTTATAATCTCAGCCTAGCACCACTTGTAATCTTTACTTCATATCAATAAAGATCTTGATTTGGATTCAATACTTGTGTTTATTCTATGTTTTTGCTATGGCGACTCTGCGAACTAGTTATCAACGGCCGTTTCGGTATTTGCCTCGTGCGGGCGCAACTCCAGGCTCGCACGATATCGAGTTTCGATGGAAACGAACGTCCCTCGAGAGCGCTGGCATGGTGATTCGCGCCTAGCATGGACGGCCAATTCCTGCGGGAGATCGGGGCAGGACATTTTGGTATCAGAGCGAATAATTAAGTTGGACATAGTCTATCTCCTTAAGCACATTTATTAGTAAAGATATGACAAAGATATGCTAGCTTAAAGTGGTACTCAAAATGTACGGCTATAGTTAGCCACAAATTGGTACAATAAGATTCGAAAGGGCATTACCAACACCTCAATTGTCCTTGTAAAAGACTATCCATTTGAAAGAGAGATTTTCAAGAAAATATTATTAACAAATTAGAAGAAAAGAAAAGAAAATATATCATTGTTGTTAAGGACAGAATAAAAAAATTTAACTTGGAAAGCTTATATATATATATATATATATATATATATATATATATATATATATATATATATATATATAGAGAGAGAGAGAGAGAGAGAGAGAGAGAGAGGGTTGGGATCATAATTCACCCTCTTTTTTGTCCATCCCAAACATCCTCCATGTTAACACAGTTGGATGGACTTTAAGTCATTTAATCTTAACTGTTGATGATCTACCCCCTTTTTTGTCCACCCCAAGTATCCTTCATATTCACACAATTGGACGGACTTTAAGTCATCTAGTCTTAACCGTTAATTTATCAACGGTTAAGATTAGATGACTTAAAGTCCATCCAACGGTGTTAACAAGGAGGATGTTTGGGGTGGACAAAAAAGGGGTGATCCCAATCCATATATATATATATATATATATATATATATATATATATATATATATATATATATATATAAGTCATGTTCACATGCGTTGTACGTACAAAAATTATTATTATTAAAAATTAGATAAAATAAAATAAAATTATTTTAAATATTATTTTAATATATTTTAATTATAATATACTATAAATATATTTTAGAATTTTAGATATGTGTCTAGTTAGAACAACCAGAAAAAGAAGTGGAGTTAGAAAGCCGTAGCAAACCATGCTAGGACCGATCTTAAAACATAATACCATATGGTTAGTTTAAATATAATTTATATATTAAATATATTTTATAATTTGTTTTATGTTGGAGTAGCTAGAAAAATTTAGATTTTTTTATTTTATTTTTTAACTACGTGATGAAAATTAATTTGCTTAGTTAGAAAAGTTATTAAGATTTTTTATTACTAAAAACTAAGGATATAGATACGACTGAAATAGTCCATTTTTTAGTTATTTCTAAGCCACTTTATATATATATATATATATATATATATATATATATATATATATATATATATATATATATATATATATCATGGGTCGGTTCAAAAGGGTCAGCCAAAATTTTGATATCTTGCGGATCACACTAGTTCAGAAGGATTGTCCTAACTACAGTGAAATTGTCCAAGTACAAAATTTTGTCGAACTTATCTTTGGACATATCATGTCCATTATCCATATGTAAAATTTGATAGCCTAATTTAGGGCATGGTTGGTTCCAAGTTATAACTCTAAAGCTGACAAAAATTATGTTTGGATTGTTTCACTCGAAAAAGTGATTTCCAAAAGCAATGTCCAAAATCAGAGTTATAACTTTACTTTTCCAAAGCAAGAAAATATTTCTTTCAGAGATGTGTTTGCACATTCTTCCACGAACAAAGTCCACCCCCATAACCCCCCTCCTAAATATTCTCTCTCCTCCCTCACTTTTTTTTCTCTCTCTTCTCTTCCTCCCAGTCGGCTGGACTCTCAAGGACCTCGACCGCAACCGCCGCCTTGAGCTCGAGATCGAAGACCTCGACCTCGTATGCCGAGATACTCCACTCCTGAACTTCCATCTCCGATGCCATCTTCATCATCCGCTTCGACATCGGTCGCCATGGGCACATGCGCGGATGGTGCAGTCGACGACGTGGGTGGTTCAGTTGATTGTAACGACATGTTCTGCTCAAGCGGACAGCCGATTCAAATGACAAAAGTGCAATAATCTGACCTGCTTTGCTCAGCGAGAAGATTCGTTTGAGGCAAAATATTTTTCGACTTGGCCCTTCAGGAGTTTCGGCTTAGGCTTTCAGAGGCTTGCTCGTAGTATCGCTCGACCGAGACAAATCATCGCTAAGGTAGGTGGTTACGATAAACTTGTCTTTGTTTAGCCAACACACTTAAAATATGGATGATACATGCTAGTCGCTAGGTGAATCACCTCTTGCATGCTAATAAGAATACAATGCACCTAGCTAAAAAATAATACCAACTTGTATTGCTTGTGTTAGAACATGGAAATAAAACTTTGCTTATATATGGACCCTCGCATGCTACCCTTGCCTTGTGCAACTAGACCCCGCTATGCCTCGAGTAGAACGATATATATATACTCTTCATAGTGCACTGCTCACTTTCTTACACTGCACATCCCATAGATTATGTCGCTCGTTATGTCCCTTTACGGTTTCACTCCTCGCTTACCCTTAGACCCGTGCCAAAAGTAAATGCTTACGTTTTCATAAAAATGCATGATTCCTGCTTATATGTTAACTTGTAATATTTCCTCGATCCAATACTTGCCATAATAAAATTTATGCCACAATCAAGAAATATTATCGTGTATCGTGTATGCATCTTGTTATCCAGAAGACCATCAAATGGTCCTTCTGTGCATTATGAACTTGCAAGTATTTGGGACTATTAGGTCACCAAGGTAATCCCCGAACAAGGGGAATGCATCAAGGCAAGTGGAACAGTGAACGGAACCCGTGTTAAGTAAATCAATGAATCACAGCTCGTGGAGCAATACTCGTTCAGAAAAAGAATCATGGATTATCATGTCAAGTTATGAATATAGAATGACCCAAGACTTGCATGTCGCGGATAACTTGTGCACAAGGTATTAAATGGGTTCCTGCGTATGGTCTCTGGGACACTGGGGCCGATCCGATCCGGACGGAACATTATATTGGTCTTCCTGTTCGGGCGGGATGACCTGTAGCGCCTCATGTTCTTTCGTTGCACGTTATTCCCATTCAAAGACTAAGTAGTCTCATGTTCGGACATGATGGTATGCAGTGCCTCGTGTTCTTTCGTTGTAGCTATTCATGCTCAAGACTACAACATATCCTTTATGGCTATGCCAGTGATAATTGTTCATATAGATAAGTCATCCTTGCTTAGCGGCTATCTACGTGCGAGTCATTGTATCGCATTCAATAAACTGAAACACTTGAACATCCTCTGCAATACTGCTGGATAATCTGTATGCTCGTACACCCGAAATAGAATCTCGCTCACAATACTTGTGTTTGCATATGCTATTGTCCCTGGATTCATTATATATATATATATATATATATATATATATATATATATATATATATATATATATATATATATATATATATATATATATATATATATATATATATGCTCATGCTTGAATTAACTTGGTTTGCCTTGGACAGGGAAGGACAAATGGTAAGTTGGTAAGTTTTACGGTGTTGCCTCTTATGTCGTACGATGCACTGACACACGAGTTAAGTTATTCATCATTGCCATGAAACTGATCCTAAGGCAAGATTAGAAAGATGACTTAATAGATGGTGTACGGAACCCTTATAACATGTTTGGATTTATCGAGTGGGCGAGAAGCCTCCCTACCAGTGCATTCATGTACTGATAACCCACCAAATTGCTTGCAGGTACGAAAGAATCTCGTTTGGTGTGGATGTCTCCTTCGTGCATGCTAAGGCATGGATTTCACTCTGGATCCTTGGAGAGTTGCGTCCGGAAATAAAGCACATATACAAGACATAATGTTAGAACATCGCCTATACATCATTCCACAAATATAGCCACTTGGCACACTTTTACTATTTCAGAGAGACTTAAGCGATTTGTAATCTCGGCCAAGCACCGCCTGCAATACTTGTTAATATCAATAAAGAGTTTGCTTTACTTCAAGACTTGTGTTATTCAATACTTTCGCTATTGATGACTCTGTAAACTTGTTACCAATCGCCTATGCGTTTATTATTCTGCTACACTCAGATAATCTGTGCGACTCTGTAGCTTAGACCTCTTACTGTCTGCATAGAACTTAGCCTTGCACTGGTACGGCTTATGCTAGTGCGACATCACGTCTAGATAGGTCAAGGGATCATCCCGCAGGGCACTGGCGCGATGATTCGTGCCTAGGGGGACGACCGATTAGCCCGTGAGAGATCGGAACATGACATGTTGGTATCAGAGCATGGTTTTACGCCTTTGGATTTTATTTCAATTTTCTCAATTTTGAAAGCTCGTTCGTGGGTTATGTGTATACGCTCTCTCTCAATGTCCCATTAGAATGTTCCAAACAATGAGTGTAAATACTTTCAAAAAGTTGTATGTGAATGATGTGATTGCGTGTACGAAATTATGATACAAAGGCCTTTGTGCCGACCTGTGTTAGACTTTATGGGATTAGACTCGTGCTAGAATTTACAAGTTATGTGCGAACCCGAATACCATACATGATTACCAAATTGGTTAGTATACGGAATAGAATATCGCCCGAACGGTTAGCTATGCACACAGCCTTTAGCTAAGTTGTGTTGAGTATCGCGCGCCAAGACCCTTTGGTGCAAGCTAGCTTCAAACGAGATTTAGATATCGTTCAGACAAAGAGACAAGTCAGACTAAGAATGGCTACTGATAGAAACCTTATCAGTGTATCGCTTAGGCGAATATAGAGAATCGTGCTTGGATTTTGGAAAATAGCTCGAACGGTATTTTGTGTCAGAAGATACAAATCAAATATGGTTTACTTGGATGACTATCAACAAGAATATATACGAGATTATTAGGTGATACCTAAGTATCGTGCAGGAATTCTAAGGAAAACTTTGTAAATACGCTAGCGATTGATGCAAACATCGATTGAGGATTTAATTGGGTGACTCGATACTGAGTGGTGTACGAATCATTTAGAAATATTCAAACGGATTCATAGGTCTCGTACGATAGTCGGATTGAACGATTGGAGAATGTCTTTAATAAATGATAAGGCTTATATCGAATAGGGATTCATAAAAATAGAAATCGATATCTTGGTTAAGAAAACTTGTTGGAAACTTGAGGACTGTGAGAACGATTTTGGATTGAAACCAAATAGATTAAACTTGAATATAATATTGTTCAAATAGAAGTTAGCCTAAAAATTAATATGGTGGTTCGATAAAAGAGAAGCAATAACGGATTTGGCTTGGAGTTTGGAAGAACGATCTTAAATTTTAGTTCAAAACGATAACCTTCAAAATCAGTCCCAATGAGAACGATTATCTTGTGGGAGCGCCGGCATGGTAATTTTACGTACAACGGGGATGATCGAACTCACGGAAACATGTTCGATGATTATTCCAGAAGAACTCGATAAATAGAACGTATCAAAAATGGATAAATATTTAAAACTTAGTTGTTTGAGGAATGCTAGAAGTAGACTATGGACTTATCGAACGTTAACATTATAGTTGGATAATTCTGCTAGACGAATTATAGTTACTGCATAAACGGACTTGACTTGATGGATTTTATATATAACTTGGATGTAGCAAAGAGTAAGGATAAAGTGTATCGATCATTTCAAAGATAACCATAACGTTCAAATGTTCTTATCTTGTGCAAGCATAACTCAATGCTCGTACATGCATCACACCCGGATTAGGATAATTATCCAGCGGGAGCATTGGCGTGGTGATCTTACGTCCAACGAGGTGATCGAACTTGCGGAAGATCAGAGCGTGACCACTGATGGATCATCTTGTCTTTTGGTTCGACACGATAAGACAAATTTGGAATGTAAGTGATCGAAAATATTTCATGGATAAGTTATCCTAGAACCTGGAGTAAATCACGCTTGATAGTTTCGTGAACGGATACATGAATTAGGTTGGACGACTTGGAGTTATAATTGAAAAGGTTTAGAATTAAATCTTGGATTGGTGGTCTAGACTTGGAACGGTTATATGGATTTTATCGAATATACTTAAGGGGGTAGACTATACAAATTACTAGACTTCTCCTGCAACTTGGATATCGTGGATTTTACTGAACGGACTGGACCCCTGTACAAACGAACGTGTTATTAAGAGTAGGATGATACGGGCTTAATGTTTAGAAATATGAGTGAAATAAGCTTAGGTAGAATACCTCGTGCAAATGAATAATGGTTTGACCCTAGGAATTGGGGTGAGCATCGTACGACGAATTGTAGGATGAATCGTGTGCTTGAACTTGTATCTATGACCTTGTGAGCTGACCTAGTAATTAGGCAGACGACCCTGTGCCGAGTGAAAGAACCTGTGTGACCGACTTTAGCATATTGTTTGAACTAAACCATAGAACTGGGACAACAAGACTTAGAGTTGGACTTAGAATGGTAACGTATGCTATCTTTGACCCGAACGGATGAACGATAATCGGTAGATCGAATAGATCGTACTTAATGGTTATGCAAATACTTGGTTTGGTTGGAATAGAAAATGACTTAGAATTTGAATTGACCATGTTGGAAGTATCATCGTAATTCATAAAACGAGAACCCTTATGATTTTTCCAAGTAGCTTGTCCGATTTCACTATCTCTAAGTTTGGTTGAATGCAAATGTTTGAGGGACGCCTTGAATATGTGCATGATCCAAGACTCAATGATATATAAAACTCGAGTGCTAAGACCTGTAGTGCCTCGTGTTCGGGCGGGATGACCTGTAGCGCCTCGTATTCTTTCGTTGCACGTCATTCCCACTCAAAGACTAAGTAGTCTCGTGTTCGGGCAGGATGGTATGCAGTACCTCATATTTTTTCGTTGTAGCCTTTCCTGCTCAAGACTACAACCTGTCCTTTATGGCTATACCAGCGACAATTGTTCATATAGATAAGTTATCCTCGCTTAGCGGCTATCCGTGTGCGAGTCATTGTATCACATTCAATAAACTAAAACACTTGAACATCCTCTGCAACATCGCTGGATAACCTGTATGCTCGTGCACCCAAAATAGAATCTCGCTCACAATACTTGTGTTTGCATATGCTATTACCCCTAAATTTATTATATATATATATATATATATATATATATATATATATATATATATATATATATATATATGCTCATGCTTGAATTAACTTGGTTTGCCTTTGACAGGGAAGGACAAATGGTAAGTTAGTAAGTTTTGTCGTGTTGCCTCTTATGTTGCACGACGCACTGATATACGAGTTAAGCTATTCATCATTGCCATAAAACTGATCCTAAGGCAAGATTAGAATGATAACAATAGATTGTGCACAGAACCCTTATAACGTGTTTGGATTTATCAAGCGGGTTAGAGGACTCCCCACCAGTGCATTCATGTACTGACAACCCACCAGATTGCTTGCAGGGTGCGAAAGAACATCGTTCGGTGCGGATGCCTCCTTCATGCGTGCTAAGACATGGAGTTCACTCTATAGCCTTGGAGTATTACGTCCGGAACTGAAGCACATATACAAGACATAATATTGGAATATTGCTTATACATTATTCCACAAATGTAGCCACTTGGCATGCTTTTACTGTTTCAGAGAGACTTAAGCGATTTATAATCTCGGCCAAGCGCCGCCTGTAATACTTATTAATATCAATAAAGGGTTTGCTTTAATTCAAGACTTATGTTATTCAATGCTTTCGCTATTGACCACTCTGTGAACTTGTTACCAATCGCCTATGCGTTTATTATTTTGCTGCACTCGGATAATCTATGTGACTCTGCGGCTTAGACCTCTTACCGCCTGCATAGACCTCGAACTTCCATGGGTGCAGATTACGCTCGTGCGGCATCATGCTCAGATGGGTCAAGGGGTCGTCCTGCGGGAGCGCTGGCACGATGATTCGTACCTAGTGGGGATGGCAAATTAGTCTACGGGAGATCGGGACGTGACATGTTGGTATCAGAGCATAGCTTTACGCCTTTGGATTTTGTTTCAATTTTCTCATTTTTGAAAGCTCGTTTGTCAGTTATGTGCATACGCTCTCTCTCATTGTCCTATCAGAATGTTACAAACAATGAGTCTAAATACTTTCAAAAAGTTGCATGTGAATGATGTGATTACTTGTACAAAATTATGATGCGAAGGCCTTTGTGCCGACCTGTGCTAGACTTTATGGGATTAGACTCGTACTAGAATTTGTAAGTTATGTGCAAACTCAAATACCATACATGATTACCCAACTGATTAGTGTACGGAATAGAATATCACCCGAATGATTAGCTATGCACACAGCCTTTCGACTAAGTTGTATTGAGTATCGTGCGCCAAGACCCTTTGGTGTAAGCTAGTTGCAAACAAGATTTGGATATCGTTCAGACAAAGAGACAAGTCGGACTTAGAATGGCTACCGATAGAAACCTTATCAGTGTATCGCTTAGGCGAATATAGAAAATCGTGCTTGAATTTTGGGAAATAGCTCGAATGGTATTTCGTGTTGGAAGATACAAATCAAATATGGTTTATTTGGATGACTATCAACAAGAATATATACGAGACTGAGATTTCATTAAGCGATACCTAAGTATAGTGGAGGAATTCTAAGGTAATTAATATTAGAGAAATTATGGCATACTCATTTTATTGAATCAAATTAAATATAAACAATACAACAAATCTAAGGTAACTACAAATATATAGTAGGTAATTAATCTAATCTAAGGTAACTACAAATATATAGTAGGTAATTAATCTCCTATAATCATGTATCTAGAATATTTGACATTTATGTAGGTAATTAATCTCCTACAATCACGTATCTAGAATATTTAACATTTACGTAGGTAATTAACCTCCTACAATCATGTATCTGGAATATTAACATTTATGTAGGTAATTAATCTCCTATCAATATATAAAGTAGGTATTTAATCTCCAATCAATATATAGTAGCTATATTAGGATTCTATTGATTATAATATATTAATATTTTATATATTGATATTTATGTATCAATATCTTTAGCATGCCTCCGCAAGATGGAGTACCGTAAGGTGATTCTAATCTTGTTCGCCAATTGTTGGAAGCGAGAGTGAAAAAGATGTTTGGTGAGCGCATCAACTAGCTGATCAATGGAGAAAACATTGGCAACTCGAAGAGAACCTCTTTTAACTTGTTCCCGAATGAAGTGATAGTCAATAGCAACATGTTTCATGCGAGAATGAAATATCGAATTTGAGCTAAATTGATTTTTCTCAAAAAGGGGTTACATATATATAGAAGGAGGCTAGCCTCCTCCTTACTTTTGATCTAATATGGGACTAAATAAATTCCCATAACTCAACACTCCCCCTCAAGATGGGCGATAGATATCGATCATCCCTATCTTGTTTCAAAAGATATCAAACTCTCTAGAACCTAAACCTTTAGTTAAATAATCAGCTAATTGCTCCGCTGATTTCATATATCTCAAAGTCAAAAAAAATTATATTCAGCTGCTCCTTGATGAAGAATCGATCAATCCCCACATGTTTGTTGCGATCATGCTGAATTGGATTATTTGCAATATCCTTTGCTGATTTGTTGTTACACCAAAGTTGCATAGAGTCTTCTCTAAACAAACGTATCTCAGCCAAAAATCTCTTTACCCATATCATCTCACACAGGCTAACTGTCATAGCCCTGTACTCGGCCTCTACTGTAGATCTAGCCACTACATCTTATTTCTTGTTCCACCAAGATACAAGATTGCCTCCAATAAAAATATAGTAACCTGTAGTGGACCTGTGATCGTCCATACAACCTATCCAATCGGCATCACAGTAGCCTTCAACTTTCAGATGTCCAGAACTTCTGAACCATAATCCCTTTTCTGGGCTTTCTTTAATATACCTAAAAATTTTGTGAACTGGCTCCATATGTTGCTCTCTGGGATCATGCATATATCTACTCTCCACACTTATAGCATAAGTAATATCAGGTCTCGTATGACATAGATATATAAGCCGGTCAACTAATCTTTGATATTGTTCCTTACTCACCGGATCACCAGTCTCGACACACAACTTATGATTATGCTCGATAGGAGTAGAAGCAACCTTGTAACCCAGTATTCTTGTCTCTAAAAGAAGGTCCAGAGCGTACTCTCGCTGAGAAAGCACTATACCCTTTCGTAACCTTGCAATTTTAATTTCGGAAAAGTATTTCAACTGCCCCAGATCCTTAACTTTAAATTTCTCTTTAAGTCTTTTCTTCAGTCATAGGATCTCATCAATATCTTATCCAGTAATTATAATATCATCAACATAGACTACAAGAACAGTGATACGAGTCTTAGAGTGCCTGTAAAACATAGTATGATCTCCATTTCACTGCCTATACCACATACCACAGACTGTAAACCCGAAGCTATCGAACCATGCTCTCGGAGATTGCTTTAACCTATACAAAGTCTTCTTCAATTTGCATACCTTCCATGTTGCTTGTGAATTAGCAAAACCTGATAGAATCTTTATATAAACCTCCTCCTGGAGATCCTCATGTAAAAAGGCGTTCTTGACATCTAGCTGATGTAGTTGTCAATTGAAGTTGGCAGCACATGACACCAACACCCGCACAGTGCTTAAGATCTCGTTATAGTCGATACCATAAGTTTGGCTATGGCTTTTAGCAACCAATCTGGTCGTATATTTATCAATCTTGCCCTCTGGAGTCTATTTAACAGTATAAACCCATTTACATCCAATAGCACGCTTTCCAGTTGGTAGTGGTATCAGCTCTCATGTGTCGTTCTTCTACAAGGCATAAAGTTTCTCATGTATGGCACTCAACCACCTAGGATCTTTCTTAGCTACCTGCCAGTTGTTTGGTAGAAGCACTAAATCTAATGATGCAAGTAAGAACTTATATATAGGTGTAGTGGATACATATAAAATATAATATGCAATGTCAGTATCCCAAATGCCTAACTTAGCTGAAGGTTTTCCAGCATTGACTCTAGAAGTTCTACGAAGCAAGACAGGAGTATTAGAAGTATCAGGAGAGAAATTATTAACAGGTGACTCAGGTGAAAGGGCAAAAAAAGGTCCTGGAGAAGAGGGACTTGGGACATCAGTATTTGTGGGTAACAGCCTAGGCACAGAAGGAGGAAGCTCATGTTGCTCCTGCTGCTCATGATCCCTATATACTCTCAACTCCCCTTGATTATCGGCTCCCCTTGAGACACCATCACTCTTCAGTGACTCAAAAGGACATAGAATCATACCAACCATGATGCCACTCTTATTTTCCCCCTCTCTACTAGCATTAGTAGAGCCATCCTGAACAAGAAACTTAATTCCATCTTCTCCCAATAAAATTTTCAAACTCCCGGAAGATCACTTCTATACTGATAAAAAATCTTCTTTCAGTGGGATACCAATACTTGTATCCTTTCTCACTTGATGAGTAGTCCACAAAGATACATTTAACTACTTGTGGATCCAGCTTGCTCACCATCATTATGTGATCTCGCACAAAATATGTACAGACAAACACTCTAGGTAGAACAATACAAATATTAGAGCCCAAGAGTATCTCATATGGTGTCTTTATCCCTAATACTCTTGAAGGCTTTCTGTTAATTAGATAAGATATTATCATAACAGTCTCACTCCACAAGAACTTTAACACATTTATTGTTAGCATCAAAGAATGTGTCACTTCTAGTAGATGCCTGTTCTTGCGTTCAGCCACCCCATTTCGAATAAGAGTGTCTGGATAAGTGGTTTGATGAAGAATTTCCTGATTAGAGATAAAATTAGCAAACTCCTAGTTGGTGTACTCGATCCCATTATTTGTTCGAAGAATTTTTATATTTACTCCAAACTGGGTCTTCATATACACCAAAAAGTCTTGAAAATATTTGTACACATCATATTTTTGCTTTATCATGTAGATCCAGGTCATACGTCAGTAGCAATCAATGAAGGTAACAAATAATCTGAATCCACTGATAGATGTAGTAGGACACGGTCCCCAAATATCAGAATAAACAAGTACAAATAGCTCAAAACTTCAAACACCAACCACTTTATAAGTAAAACGTGTATGATTTCCAAGTTCACAAGTATTACAAAATAATCTTTTTGTCTACTTTACATTATCTCATATCTAACTTATTCAAACTATCAAAGATAAATGCCCCAATCTGCAGTTTTAAAGCATTGCTTCTATCTCTAGCCCTCTATTAATAGTAGCAGCAAGCATTGGAGCCTTCCTGTCCAGGTACCAAAGGCCATCATGATTGATGCCAGTCCCAAGCCTCTTCCCCCTGGGCTTCTCCTGGAAAGAACACTTATCCTGATAAAAGAGAACAGTACAATTCAATTAATCAATGAGAGAGCTAACAGAAAGTAAGTTGACCAGAAATGAAGGAACATGCAAGACAGATAAAAATGTAACATATCAAGTACAATGTATCAAGCCAGTACCTCTGATGGGTTGGGAAGTCCTATCAGTAGTCTGAACTGTCTCAGGATGCATATGATTGCTCGGATAATATAATACAAACTCACTAGATGCACCTTTGATATGCCTAAATGCACCTGAGTTTATGATCCAATCTGTACGAGATTTAGTGGATGCAAGTGCCTAAACCAAGATACCTTTGCCCATATGAGAAACATAACCAATAAAGTTACCATGGTAAGTAGTGTCAGCCAGATCCTGAGTGGCCAGTCCCTTACCCTTAGAACTCTCAACCTGAAGCTTAAAATGATGTAGTTCCTACAACTCTGTCATCTCGGCTCTAATCATCTCAGTAGTGGTCTCCTCTAGCACAGCTAGGTGAAAAACTCCCTTGCCTCAACGTCCCCTGCCTCTTTGACCTGCACGTCCATCTCTCTATCCTCTGCCTCCTCGACCACGACCAGAATTACGGGGTTGAGGAAAGTGGTAGTTGAGGTGCCATTTCTTTCCGCAAGTGTAGCACTCCCTATCATCGCTGATCGGAGCACTAGGAATCACCAATGCCAAGCGGACAGCGGGCGAGGTCTCGTCTTTCATCACATTCTGTCTGATCTCCTCTTGCTCCATTGATGCAACAGCCTCATCCAGGGTAGAAAATGATGGCAGATGACACATTATTGTCCTCTTAGCCTCAAACTGTGGGTTCAGACCCTTGAGAAAATAAGACACACGACTACGCTCAAGGTACTATTTCCCAATAAGAATATCTGCCAGGTTTTGTAATAATAGCAGATCATAGTGATCCAAGTTCGCCATAAGTGACATAGCTCTGTTGCATACTTGAGTACTGTCTTCTCCCTCTTTATGGTAGCATTAATCATTTTTTTAACTTCCATCAACATGACACTCCCAGCTCTAGAGTATATCCCAGCCAATGTCTTCCAGATATCAGCTGTACTGCAGATTGACTCCACCATTCCAGCCATGGATGAAGACACAGAAGTCAGCAGCCAAGAAACTACCAGATAATTAAGGTGACTCTATGTGCTCCACTCAGCACTCATCTTTTCTCTGGCTCAGTGCACTCTTCCTTCACATATTTTTTAAGTCCTTTAGTCTGAAGGTTCAATAGTGCGCTCCTAGATCAACTTAGGTAGTTTCTCGTTCCCTCAAGTTTGATGTCATTGGGTAGCAACTCTATCTTCTTCATCACCTGTGATAGTTCTGGTGCACACACGACTGTCCGACTGGATGAGGTCTCCTCCAATTTGGCCTAAAATACCTTGGTCATCTCCTCCAGTATCTTTTTCAGCACCTGACTAGTCACAAGTGTTTCCATCTTCACAGTTGCATAGGAGTAAGATCAAACACAACTTAAATATAGGTCGTGCATCTACTCACAATCATGGTAGTCTCCATCTATCTATACACCTCCAAGTTCATGCGGCAGGAGAGGTGCACGATGGATAGAACTTGTCTACACCAGCATACAATGAACAACGTCCCTGCCTTCCGACGGGTTTAACGACACCCGTATGTGACGTTGACTACACCCGATGGTATGGTGGGGAAGGGACTTCCACTCACAGAGGGAGGAGAGAGGTGGGGAAGAGCCTTCTACTCACAGAGGGAAGCAGGGGGAGGGGGTCTTCTACTCACAGAGGGAGGCAGAGAAAAAAAATTGTGGAGAAATAATTCAGAGATTTGGCTCTGATACCATGTAGAAAGACTTAATTTATTTATTTCTCAAAGATAGGGTACATATATAAAGGAGGAGGCCTCCTTCTTACTTTATATCCAATATGGGACTAAATAAGTCCCCATAACTCAACAATTTTTTTGTACCAATGTTGTCACAGTAGATAACCAGTTGTTGACATATATAGAAATCAAGTTCGATGAGTAGAGAGCAAATCTAGCAAATTTCTGCAGTGGTGGTAGCCATAGCTTGGTACTCATCCTAGGTGGAAGAGCACATCACCTTTCTTTATTTCTTTGAACTCTATTATATGGTATTGCGACCAATGTAGATGAGATAGGCACCTGTTGATGTGAAATTATCTTTGTTCCCAGCCCAGTCGGCATCCAAAAAAGCATGTAGTGACAGGGATGCATTTTGATAGAGAACAATACAATGAGCAATAGTACCACAAAAATATTGTAAGAGACTCTTTACTGCATTCCAATGATCTGTCTTGGGGCAGTGCATGAATTGTGATAACTTGTTGACAGTGTATGCAATGTCTGGATGCGTAAGTGATAAGTATTGGAGACTGCCAATAATGTCTATGTATTCAGTTAGATCAGAGAGAGATGATCTAGAATGAAGAGTAAGTGTTGGAGTAGTGGAAAGTGGTGTAGACATGGGTTTGGCATGGGTCATGTAAGTACGGATAAGAAGATCATATATATATCGCTGCTAAGAAATAAAGATGCCTTTAGAATGTGGAATAACTCCAACTCCAAGGAAATATAAAAGGGGGCCAAGATCCTTGAAGGAGAATCTGTTGGAGAGAAGATGAATAACCTTTTGTACTGTTGTATCATTATTTCATGTGATAATTATATCATCAACATAGACCAAGAGATATATGATGACGCCTGAAGCATTGAGGACAAATAATAATATGTCGGCATAAGAGTTAGTGAAGGCTGAGTGTAAGCCCCCTGATTTTTAAAAAAATTTAAATTGGATTTTTCATAATTTTTCTAGAATTTTTAGGAATTTTCTGTAATTAAAATCTAGGCCTTTGGTAATGAAATAATTTTTAAATTTCTCTTAATTAATATTAAAATATTATGGAAATAATATTTTATGGTGTAAAACGGAAAACCGGACATAGGGTAATTTTTCGAAAATTTATTGGACTCCAAAAACCCGTTTAAAGCCCAAAAAACTATTAAATAAATAAACCAATTTAAACCTAGAAATAAACCGGGTTTATTCCAATTAAACCAAACCAAACCAAACAAGACTGAACTGAACCAGGCCAAACCCAGCATAGCGGGTCGGGTCGGGTCGGATCTGAGACAAACCAGACCCGCGGACCCAAACCCGGAACCCGCCAAACCCTAAAACCTAACGGGTCGAAAACACTGTTTCGACCCGGCGGCGCGGGTATTTAAACCCCCTCGGGATCCGTGCAGCCACAACCCTAACGACATCCTCCGCCGCCGCCGCCTTTCACCAGTTCCGCCGCCGCCGAGCCCCTGAACTAAACCCTAAGCCCCTTTCTTCTCCGGCCACGAATCCGCCGCCACCTCGTCTCGCTCCTCATCTTCCACGCCGCCGCAGCCCCGACCTGAACCATAGGCCCTCGTCGACGACTCCTTCCTCCGCCACCCAGCAACTCAGCCCCGTCGCTTGAACCTCTCGACCATCACCTCAGCCCCGCCTCCGCCTCATCTTCCTCCTCCCCTTGCCGTGCCCAAGCACCACCACCAACCTCGGCAAGCCCCCAGCAGCCCGATACCCTGTCACCCTCCCCCGTCTCCTTCGCCCAACCCTCGACGACGACTCCACAACAGCCCGACCACCTCCCTCCGTTCTCCCCGCTCCACCCAAGTCCGCCGCAGCAACCCTCGACGACGATTCCCTCGACGACCCGTGCCCTAGCCTCCACAGCTAGCCTCGCCGTCCTCCACCTAGCACCGTCCGCCCTCTCCTCCTCCTTCCTCCTCCTCCAGCAAGCCCTAGCAGCAGCTCCGAGTGTCCCCACCTCGCCGCCGCCTCCTCCGGCCAGCGCCTCCCCCGAGCCGCCCGGCCTCCCCGCTGTGCAGCGCTCTCCTCCGACGAGCCAGCCCTGAGCCGCCGCCTCCGGCCGGCAGAGCCAAGCCCTAACCCTAGTTTCTGTGGACACAGCACTGGGTTGTGTCGTGTCGAACTCGACACGCGGACACGAGTAAACGCAGTTTCTGGAGCCCTATTCAGGTACCCATTCCTCTCACCTCGTGATTCCATTTTCGATTCCGTCAGTTGCGTCGCGTAGACTGTATGACCCTCTCGGTGCCCGTGCAACCCGCTTGGTGCATCGCGTACTGTGGTGATCGCAAACCGCGATCCAAAAACAGAAAAAACAACATCCCATTTTACCCCGGAACTGAGTACGCCCCACCAAACGGGACCACTTGGTCGTGCGCGGTCTTTACCGATACGTGCGTGTCATTGATACGGACGTGTGGGATTTTGCAGAAGTCGATTCGGATGTGCGTGCACACCGGAATCAACGCGTATCCGCGGACACCGTCCCATATCTGTCAGTTCTGGAACGTATTGTAACTTTATGTACACACGTCGGATCGAGACAAAACTTACGCCATCGGACTCGTAGCGATACGCTGGTCCTGTGACCCAAGTTTGGTTCGATTCTGAGAACGTTGACAAAATCGCACATTGTGGGCCCCACCGGCTCCACTTGACGAGCGATTTTGTGATCGGCTCATCAGAATCCAATTCTGGAAGTTTCGTTGGGTTCGTATCATCGTTCCTGATTTGTTGACACTACTTTGATGAATTTGGAGACCTTTGACCCTGACACGGTTTTTAGTGCAAAGCGGCCCACATGTGGACCCCGCTTTGACCTAAAACTGTGATTTTTGCCCCTGTGTCCAAATTGAACTTAAGGACAGGCGTTTCTAGCTATTTGATATTTTTTGGATATGATGGTGATGTTTATTTCAACTTTTGGAGGAGTACCTCCAAATCACACTGAGACCAGAGCTACAGTTAGAGCCGGAACACCAGGCAAGTGTACCTTGCCAAACTTGCAGTTCTTGTTATTTGTTCCTTTGACTATATATATATATATATTTGTGCATGCTTGACCTAGGACCGTGTGACTTACTTAGCGTCTGATTAATAGTCGGGTGCCAACCCCGTACGCGGAGTTGTGTACGTCATCTAGACATAGACATCGTGACCCTTTTTATTATCGTACTTGTCTTATCAAGTACACTATAACCCAGGACAGTTGACACTATTCATGAGACATAATCTTCCTGAGATATTCATGGTGTTTCTGTGTAGGATACATGTTTATGACGTAGACATTATATTTATAGATATTAGATGACTTGCTGTATTAGATATGATCGTGCATGACATGAACATGAGGCATCGTGGACATGAGACGTGTGATTACATGGGGTGGGGAGAGACACACAGGCTACAGGCTGATTCATATATATATAAAATCCATAGTAAACACATAGTAAAATACATAGTAAACACTGCTACCGGCTCCCAGACACAGAGCTTGTAGTGGTCTCAGCCTGAGTTCTAGTGCTGCTCTCATCTTGCATATCACATAGATGGTTATTTAGTATTCCCTTATTGTTTCATCTATTGCTGGAGAGACCCACATGCTACAGGTTGACTATATTATGCCGGCTACTCAGTCTCCCGCTGAGCTAGACCACCACATGATACCACTGCTATCGGCTTCCCTACACAGAGCTTGTAGTTGTTTCAACCTGAGTACTATTGATGTTCTCTCTTGCATTTTACACAGATGTTTACATACTTACCCTATTTATTTCATTATCTGCTGCACTGCATTTATTTTGGCATGAGCTTTCTTGTACCTTGCTATGTCCCCTGAGGACCTGGATCCGGATTATGTCCCCAGGATTTGCAGACGAGATTTATCCCGAGGTATACGGGACCGCAGCAGGAGTTGATCCAGGAGCTGTACCTCCATCCGAGGACGAGATCACACCAGAGGACTTCTCCTGAGTATTGGCTTTATATACTCATTTATTTTTATTTCCAGTTCCTTTATTTTCCAGTCTATTGCATTTATGTATCAGACTTATTCTCGGATTGTTCTCCGAGACACTTTTATTGAGATTTGTTAGTTATTCCTATTTGCATTATTCTGGCATTTGATCTGTGATTATCTGTTGTGGATGAGATTAGCATAGACTGTGACTCATATCATTGGACCTACTTATTCTTATATTACAGCTTAAGCATGTCCCGATGGATCCATTAAATTGGGTTTGTCCATCGATGTGTGTTGCTGGCCATTATCACGCGTCCGGTCCCTCGGTATTTTGGGACTGGGGCGTGACACTGAGCTGATGAGTAACTGACGTAGCTCATGGTACCATGCTCGAGGGGCCTGTTTGAGACCATATATTTCTTTGCGCAGTTTGCAAACATGATGAGGAAGGTCTTTGTCAATAAATCCTTGTGTTTGTGCCATAAAAATGTCCTCAGAGAGAGTGCCTTAAAGAAATACATTATTGACATCAAGTTGGCGCAGGGACCAACCACGAGTGACGACAATAGAGAGAACAAGGCGTACTATTGTTGGTTTGATCACAGGACTGAAGGTGTGATGGTAGTCAACACCTGGTCATTGGTGGAACCCCTTGGCAATAAAACGTGCTTTGTACCTGTCAACAGAACCATCAGATAACCATTTTGTTCAAAAAATTCACTTGTAACCAACAATATTTTAGGACGGGTGAGAGGGAACAAGGTCCTATATTCTATTTTGAACAAGAGCATCATACTCCTCAGACATGGCCTAACGCCAATGGGATCTTTGATGGCCTGGGTCACCATAGAGGTTCAAGGTCATTTTTGGTAAAAATTTGGGTAGAAAGATTGAATTTTTGGATTGGTTTATGGATATTATTTTTGGATCGAGTATTTATATCCTGATGTGGAAAAGGAATAAGTGTCGGGTCAGAAGGGTATAATGATTAGGGTACAGGTGAGTTGGATTCAGAAGGTGGAGAAGGAATAGGTATTAGGTTTGGAGGGTAAGATGATTGGGGTATGGGTGGGATGGATGCAGAAGGTGGAGTTTGGGATAGAGGTTGGGTAGGACGGTATGGTAAAAGTGGGGTCATAGAGTGGAGTCCTGAGTTTGGTATGTGAGACTCATCTCACTGTTCTAGTATACGTATCCGATATACGCATATTATACATGTATAGCTTGCTTATTATTTAATGGCTTACATCTTGCTTTATGTCATTCATGTATTGTTTATATTATTTTTGTAAGTTTCTCTTAGTTGCATGTTTTGGACCGTTGGTCCCTTGGTTTTCTTGCTGAGTGGCTATGATAAATCCAGATGAGAGGCATGGATTATGATTCAATTGCCTACAATCAATCTATTTGCTATATAAGCAATCGCGTTCTCTTTCCTTCACTTTTCTTGCCTTTTATTTCTCTTTATTTCTTTCCCAGTAGAGAGCAGTAGTCGAGCTTGGCCTTGGTCATGGATGACCTTGGTAATATTGATATTAGGCTAGAACTTGATCATAGGCAAGTACATCTTGCCAACTGAAGGAACAACCTTGAATCTTGCTTTGATTCTTAGTATAGCTGGTTTTATTATTTGATCAATTTTCTTTTGGGTAACACTTAGAACTTATTTCATTGATGATTTTATTTTTATTGAATTTAATTACACTTGAAGCCCGAGAACAACAAGTCAGAGAATACAAAGTTGACCTAAGAACGCATGCAAAAAGTATGCAGGGAACCCTTGTCGCATAAGCGAAGTTCCAGTGAGCGCACACTTGTGTGTGTTTCATAAATTTTTTAAAAACTGCACCAAGATATATTAAGTATTCGGGGTGCACTTCACTACTCCTACGTATATTTTGTACTAAGGCAATTCCTTCAAAATTATGCCAATCATACTTGGCGCATTTTTGAATGGGTCTGCAAGTCATCAAGAATGTACGCCACTGCTTGAATAGCCAAGTTGGCACACTTTGCAGATATTGCAAAGTTGGCGCACTTTGGTCAACTTTTCTACCGGCGCACTTTGTCGCTTCTAGAGAATGGTGCACTTTGTTGTGTGGTGCACTATGTGGCATTCTCTAGAGATGGCCCATTTTGCAGCTCTTCGTAATTACTTAATGTCTAAGAAAGACTTCTTACCATTCTCGATAATTGTGTTCTCGACTGCAGGGTCATCTCGACTGCTGTGCCAGGTCTTGGAACTTGTGCTTGTCTTTTAGCAGACCTTCATGCGCTTGTTTGTGCGCCAAACCTCACTACAGATGCACTTAGAAGACTAGGTGGAGCATATATGTTGACTACTCAGAAGCATATTCTAAAATATTTAAGAGAGATGGGTATCGAGATAGTACTTCCACATAGTACAGGTGTTCAGGCTGGCCTACAGATTATGTCAACTTTGGTATATAGAATCAAGGTACCAAATGCACTTAGTAGAAGAGGTAGAGCATGTAAGTTTACTACTCAGAAGCACATTCTAGAATATTTAAAAGAGATGGGTATCGAGATAGTACTTTCATATAGTACATGTGTTCAAGCTAGCCTACAAATTCGGTCAACTTTGGTAGATAGAATCAAGCTAGCTCAGGCAGAGAACCCGAAGATTCAAGAGCTACAAGAAGAATGTGAGTCGGGCCTTCAGAAGGAGTTAACAATACATGCGGATGGAAGGCTAAGGTTTGGGAATCGACTATGCATACCAAACATGGATATTCGACAAGAAGTTATGACTGAAGCACACGGTTTCTAGTATTCCATTCATCCGAGAGGCACAAAGATATACCAAGATATCAAGCAACACTTTTGGTAGAACGAAATGAAGAGGAAAATAGCATGCTTCGTATCGCGATGTCAGATATGTCAGCAAGTAAAGACAGAACAACAGAGATTAATAGGATTATTGCAGCCGCTTCTTATTCTAGAGTGGAAATGGGAATACATCACGATGTAATTTATGATTAGTTTGCCTAGATCATCGACTGGTCGAGATACAGTTTGGGTGATAGTAGATTGTCTCACAAAAGTAGCTCACTTTCTTTCTTTTTGAGTAGGACAGCCTACAGAACAATTGGCTGAAATGTATATACGATAGATAGTGAGACAATACGATATCCCAATATGTATCAAGTCAGATCGAGACACACGATTCACTTCTTATTTTTTGAAAAGCTTACACCAGAGTTTGGGCACCAAGTTAAGATTCATCACAGCTTACTACCCCCAGACAGATGGACAATCAGAGAGAACTATCCAGATCCTGAAAGATATACTACGAGCATGTACCTTAGATCTTGGTGGATCTTGGGAGAATCACCCTCACTTGGTAGAATTCTCATATAACAATAGTTATCAGGCAAGTATTCAGATGGCATATTTTGAAGCAATTTACTGCAGGAAGTGTAGGTCATCGTTGGCGTGGGACGACATTGGTGAGCGAAAAATGCTAGGCCCAAAAATAATCAAGCAGACAGTAGAGGTTGTCAAGAAGATCAGAGAGAGACTTCGGGTTGCACTAGATAGGCATCATTAATGGACAGATCAGCATTATAGACCTTTAGAGTTTTGTGTCGGTGACCATATTTTTTTACAAAATTTGTCTACTCGTGGAGTCATTAGATTCGGTATTCACGGGAAGCTTAGTCCGAGATACATAGGTCCGTTCGATATTCTCGAGCAGGTAGGCAATGTTACTTATCATCTTGCCCTTTCGCCTTCGTTACGTGAGTTACAAGATGTATTTTATGTATCTCAGTTGCGTAGGTACGTTCCGGATCTGAGTCATATTCTCGATCACTCTGAATTAGTCGTTGGTACCGACTTATCTTATGAGGAGCAACATGTATCTACATTGGACCATAGAAAGAAGGTGCTCAAGAACCAGACTATTTCTCTTCTGGGTTGCTTGGGGCCATCACTCTCTAGGAGAATCGACGTGGGAGCACGAGGACAAAATTTGATCTTGACCTGCATATATTTGATTAAGAAGGTATATTATTTCTTACGCCTTCATATCTCAGATTATGTGATCAAGTGATCACCTTTACGTTGTGATGATATTGCTTGCATGTGTAGTTGCTAGTAGATTTATATCGTGCTTTTCTTGACTTCTCTAGATATTGCTTGGATTCAAATTTCGAGGATAGAATTTTTTTAAGGTGGATAAAGATATAACTTTTCATTCCCGATATACGTATTTGGAACGTATTTTATTTTAGCATGGTTGCATGTGCATGGATACTATACCCATTCTTTGGTTTAATCTTGTTCATGATTTATTTTATGGATTGGTTCAACTCATGAGTGCCTTTGGTTCAACCCTCAAACCCTACCATATATAACCTAACATTCTCTCTCTCTCTCTCTCTCTCTCTTTCTCTCTCTCTCTCTCTCTCTTCACATCTTCATTACTTCTACCCCTTTAGCTTTCTCTTCCCATTTCATAGGCAAGTACACCTTGGATGAGAAATAGAAAAATCCTCTATATTGTTATTCCATTATATTTATTATGTGTTTCTAAGCACTTTTGGTTCTCGGAGTTTTCTGTTTTTATGGATGGATTAGTGTATATCAATATTTCTAACTTAGAATTTTATTAGATTTTATGAGTTTTTTGGTTTTGATCTATTAAACTTGTGTCTTTGCTACATGATAGAGCTTTCAATTTAGAGTATTTTGGCTTTTGGTTCATCCGATTTGGACTTAAAATAAAAATTTTATGAAGAAAACAAGATTTTAGTTTTTAGAGCTTTTTTGCCGAGGCCGAACCTGTTGTTGGAGAAAACAAAGTTTCCATGCGGCCAGTGAGCATATGCGACTGAGAGTGCCATGCGGCCCGAGAGGGTTATGCAGCCTAAACTCTTGCCGCATACTGACAGCATGCGTCCATCTTGTTGGGCGCATAACTGCTGATTTGCACAATGTCCTTGAATATTATGTGCTTTCACTTACTAAACGAATAAAATTTTTGCTAAGTCCTAGAGAACTCCTTGCGGCAGAAGAATTCATGCGACATTGAACCCCATGTAGCATCGACATCTATGCGGCCAGAAGAACATGTGGCCCCTATTTCTTGGACGTATGACTCTGAACCGTTGGCACTTATTTCAATAGTTTTATCTTTTCTTCCTGACACACTTTATGGTCTTGTCTTTTCTTTCTGACACACTTTATGGCTTGTCACCTCAGTCATATCAGTCACTTTATTTCTTATTTCTGACACTTTATTTAATTTTTTGTCACTTCAACACTTGTCCCTAGGAGTAGACCTTAACCCTGGGCATGCGGCCAAGTGGTTTATGCGACATGACTTCATGCGGCATGATTTTATGCGGCATGAATTTATACGGCCTTGCTTGTTTTGACTGAATGTCTTCTTGACTCTTGTTGTCATGACCCGATCTTCCGTAGGACAACCGGTCGTCCTTGCTAGGCGCGAATCACAGCGCCAGCACTCCCGTGGGACGATCGCTTGACCCATCTGGGTGTGATGTCGCACGAGCGTGAGCCGCATCCGTACAAGGCCGTGATATGAACAGGCAATAAGAGATCTAAGCTATAGAGTCGCACAAATAGTCCGAGTGCATCAAAATTATAAATGCACAGGCAATTGGTAACAAGTTCACCGAGTCGTCAATAACGGAAGCATTGAATAACCCAAGTATAGAAGTAAACAAACTCTTTATTGATATTGAACAAGTATTACAGGCGGCGCTAGGCCGAGATTACAATTTGCTCAAGCCTCTCTCGCTGAAACAGTAAAAGCATGCCAAGTTGCTACATTTATAGAATGATGCATAGGCGATGTTCTAACATTATGTCTTGTATATGTGCTTCAGTTTCGGATGCAATGCTCCAACGCTCCAGAGTGAACTCCACGCCTTAGCACGCATGAAGGAGGCATCTGTACCAAATGAGGTTCTCCCGCACCTTGCAAGCAATCTGGTGGATTATCAGTGTCACGTCCCGGTCCCGAAGGTCTCCCGATCTACGCCCCCGTCGAGCGCGATATCACCGTGCCTCGGCGCTCCCTCGGGACGTATAGTCGTTTACCACCAGGACGTGATGCCGTACAAGGCTAGGGTTACGCCCGCACAAGGCAACATCATTAAAGTTTGGCTATTATTGCATCTATCGAGTAAGCATTGGAGGGACATTGTTGCAAGCATTTATCCATCTGAGTATACAGGGCAAATCGAGGTATCGGGTTCTCTGAATACAATGACATCGTTCCATACATTATGCCCCTTTATACGAAGCAGCTCAAGACAATCGAAACCAGATTTTTGGGTCTTGGGGATGAGGCACACCTATCACTTTCTCGGACAATCCAGTACTTGCAAACAAGTAAACTGTTGGTGGGACAGCACTTTTATAAGTACTGGTGAGTATAAATAACTGGACAGAAACAACATTCACTAAAATCAACACTAAGTAATTATGTTATAAAATATTGCATTACTAGTGATATTTATAGTTTTACCTATGTTCGTTACATGCGGCCCAAGAACGGAGTCATGTTACTTCTTTTGGAAACATCTTTAAAAACAGAATTTATACTCGATATAAGTAAGCAGTAAGATAAGCCGATTGTTCTATTATCAGGGTGTGCGCAGCATGTCTCGTGAGCTATACTCAAAGAATCTAGGGATAAATGCACATCTAGGGACTATCCTCTATCAAGCCAATACAATGAACTAGCTATATGCAGTTCGAACCCAGAGAAACTCAGGATCGGTAGCGGTAATCCAGCTAACCAATGACTCTTTTATCTGATGCTATTAGCAGCTGTGACTCATGGTTGCTTTCCACTATCTCTGTAGCAGCCATGACCAAGGTTCAGCTCTCCACCAATAGCCATTGTTCGACCGATGTGAATGCATGAAATACTATCAAATAAACTCTAGGATGCAGACAAGATGAATCAACAGACCATATTTCTCTGTGCGGACTAGCCGCCCTCTCTTTGAACAAGTTCAAACACACGATATGGTTCTCTCAAAGCACAAGCGATTGTGGAACATGTTCATGCAAACTCTTACTCTTAGACAAGCATTTCAGGTTCTCTTAGTTAAGCAGACATGTTCGTTTCAAAGACAAGCTAGATGAGTTCTCTTATTAGCATGCAAGGAAGGTTCTATCACTCTTCTTATGAAGCTATCTTTAAAGCAAACACGAATTCAAAAATTCAGATTTATTATTAAGGCATGTAAGAATCAGATAACAAAGTTTTGTCTACTCACCTTGATTAGTCATCTCCTGCTTTAATAAGGATCTCTTAAGGAAGATATTCTTTTAAGTCAGCAAATTGATATCTCTTGTATATAGTACCGACACAGAGCGGGGCACTATAATCAGTACATGAATGCACTGGTGGGGAGGCTTCTCGCTCGCTCAAAAAATCCAAACACGTTATATAGGTTCCGTGCACCATCTATTAAGTTATCTTTATAGTCTTGCCTTAGGATCAGTTTTATGGCAATGATAAAAAGCCTATCTCGTGTAGCAGTGCATCGTGCGATATAATGAAACACAGTGAGACTTACCAACATACCATTTGTCCTTCCCTGTCTAAGGCAAACCAAGTTAAATCAAGCACGAGCATATAATAAAATCTAGGGCAGTTGACATATGCAAACACAAGTGTCGTGAGCGAGATTATATTTTGGGTGCACGATTATACAAATTATAAGGCATTTTGTATTAGATGTTCAATGTGTTTAATTATGCAAAAGCGTTTCATATTCATATCCATTTAGGTATTCCAATGCGGTTATAAGTACATGTGTATTATACAGAGCATTTTTCTACAATGAAATGACTTGCGTCCGTATTGCCGCTAAGCGAGGATGACTTATCTATATGAACAGTTGTCGCTGGCATAGCCATAAAGGACGGGTTATAGTCCCGAGACAAGAACGATATACAACGCAGGTGGCGAGCCCCGCTACATAATATTTTGTCCATTACCAAACGACTATACGATTAGTTCCGTCCGGATAAAAAATGTCCCAGCGCCCCGACAACCGTCCGCGAAAACCAAAAATATTGTGCACAAGTTATCCTCGACATGCAAGTCTTGGGTCATTCCAGATTCATAACAATAATTTTTGATTCTTTTTCTGAACGAGCATTGCTCCACAATTTGTGATTCATTGCTTTACTTGCACGATTCTCTTTCAGTATTCAACTTGACTTGATGCAATCTAAGGCAATACGAGTATGAGAAAATCATATAGCATGATTTGTCTTTGCATAGTCTTCCTGAGTCGTTAGATTGAGTACAAGATGAGTATTAATTTTTTTGAGGTATTGTGATATTATCTTGCTTAACTGTCCATTGATGCAGTCCCCTAGTTCAAAAAATGCCTTGGCGACCTAACGGTCCTGAATACTTTCAATGTTCTATACTTGGCTCAGAACGACTATCTTGATAGCCTTCCTGCCTCAACTGAGTGGATCACAGATAGTGAAGTACGATGAATTATGGCATGCATATAAGTGATAAGCATTTAATCGAGGCAACAAGTACAAGTGAATATATAAGCATGCAAGTATTTTATTTATGTGATCATAAGCATAAGAAAAACATATAGTATAGCCTTTATGTTTTGCACGGGTCTAAGGGCTAGTGCAAAAAGTGAAGTCGTACAGGAACATACTGAGCGGCATAGTCTATGGGCATGCAATATAGCAAGTAAAGCAGTGAACTACGAAGAGTATAATATTCTACTCGAGGCATAGCGGGGTCTAGTTGCACAAGGCAAATGTAGCATGTGAGGGTCCATTTATAAGTAAAGCTTCATTTCCATGTTCTAACACAAGCAATACAAGTTGGAATTATTTCCTTAGCTAGGAGTGTTGTATTCTTTATTAGCATACAATGGATGATTCACCTAGCGACTAACATGTATCGTACATATTTTTAGTGTACTGGCTAAGCAAAGACAAATTTATCGTCGACACCCACCTTAGCGATGATTCACCTCGGTCGAACGAAACTCTGAGCGAGCCTCTGAAAGCCTAAGCTAGAACTCTTGAAGGGCCAAGTCTGGGAATTATTTTCCTCAAACGAGTCTTCTCACTGAGCAAAGGGAGGTCAGGTCGTTGCACTTTTGCCATTTGAATCGGTTGTTCGCTTGAACGGAACAGGTCATTACACTTGTGACCTAATATATAATTGGTAATTGGAATCGAATATTGTATCAGTGCTGATGCCCCTATTGCCTGCTTATTGTTCATGTTTTAATGTACGTCGTCAAGGTGCGACACGTCCTGTCACGTGTTAAGAGATTATATTTGGGTTGTGCATCGAGAATGCCTCCAAATCCCTGAATGCATGATAATATATATATGTACATTATTTCCCCCGCACGGGCATAATAAACGAGTCAACTACCAAAGCATGGCTAGGATATTGATTGTATGAATGTTGCATACACGCTTAGGTGAATCTAGATTTGACTTACATGAATTCGTATCTAGGGTGCCCATACTTTATACGATATCTTAAGAAAAATTCTCATGTGACCACGCCTTGAGATTTCAAGTACAATATAGGGCTTGTTAGGTAATTAAAAGTGGTAGTAACATTTGGAGGAAACAATATCCCAAGATCATGCCAGCGAACCTTCCACAGAGATTTATTTTAAGTGCGCTGTGGGCTGGCCACCACGGATACTGTATATCATCTACCTTAGTGGAGTACAATATCTGACTTATTGTTATACCGAGCCACTATTTCAATATAGGAATACTAGAAAAGCTAATACCATATTTTTAACGTAGTGGCCCTACGGGGGACTGGTGTATCTTGCAAGTACCTATTTTATTATATTGGTTCGTCTAGCTCATGTTCGACACTGGCGTGATATGAGGATACTTATTATGCATTATTCTGAGATAACCTCATACTCCATAAAATAGCAAGTTGTACAAATAATTGGCCAATTTAGGAAGAAATATAATTGTTTGTGATTGTATCTATTCAGCTAGTAGCCTAGGGAAATGGACTATCATAGTGTAAGGGTTCAACCCTAGTCCTTGTTTGGTTGTAGGGTTGAGTCCTAGCGCTAGGATATGCTATGGACCTAAGTTACGACAATGAACCTATTTATTATTATATGTTTTTTGGGTTTTTGTTTCTCTATTTCGTGCTTCTTTTGTGGTACTTGCTATTTGGGGTCTAACCCCATTGGTTTTGCATGGCCAGGTTTCTACCAACACATGAGGATCCAACGTACTTTCTTCCTAACTCATAGCATGCACCAGGAATATGGTGGGAGGAGATAGGGAGTGGATTTTCTTCTTCCCTGCTCATCTTGCAAATTTACTTCTTTTGGCGTTTAGCCACCGATACCTGTTAGCCGACTCGTATGTATATTAGTTTTCCTTACATGATTGTATTAAATTAGACTACAGCTGATCACTTTCATATACTTTTGTTACTTTTCAGCTTTTTATTTTACGCAGCTGGACTCCAGAATATTTTGGTAAAGCGTTTGGGATGCCTTATTGCTTATCATATATGCTCTATGCTTACCATTTCTTGTTTGAATGATTAAGACGTAGAAGATCTTGACCATAGGAGAGTTGATCGTTGCATGCACCCCCTTATCTTATACAGCCGTGATCGTCGTACGACGTATAGCACCTTGTAGGGGGTAGCATGCCATGTCCGTCTCCGTATTCCGATACTGGGGTGTAACAATGATTGTATGCCATCTTTGCTCGCCAGAACTTCCTGAATTCGTGATTTATGCGTCAATACTCGTTTTGGCCATTTGTATGCCAATAGTGGATTTTGACCCATTGTGCCCGGATATTATTTTCTTGTCTGATTTTATGTGCCAACCCTATATTTTTAATTTATGCACATGTATGCCATTATTCTCTTTAACATACTGTCATGACCCGCACCCGATGTAGGGATAAAAGTAGTGAACAACGCCCAACCTACACTGTAATATCGGCGGTAAAACAATTTTTGGATAAAATAATCTATCAATATAAATATGCTACCAACAATATGAATATACTCAATCACGGATCTATAGATGGAATAAGCACAAATATGATAAAAGAATAGAAGAGTTACAAATACAACTCATGTGACAAAATAATATCCAATGAGTCAGAGAAACTAATAATAATGTTGGAGACAAATCCAGTACAAAAGGAATCTATCTACGAAGCTACGAGTCCTGGGTCGTCTGTCTCAGTCGGGATGAGACCGTCCTGAGCCAAGGTCTCTAGCTCTAAGCCAACCACGTCTTGAGGCCCGTAGTGAGTAGGGTACCACTCCTCAGTATCATCTGGGAAAAATATATCCAGTCAGGAAAGGAGCAGAGTACATCTCTAACAGTAGTTCTAATAAATGATCTAAACTATGTAACAGTAAATAGATGTGAATATACAAGATGCAACACAAGAGATATGTAATAAAGGAAATACTGAAAATAAATACAAGAATGAGCAATATAAAAATGAACAAGAATACTAAAACTAAGTGAGTGAGTACCAGCTTTAATATGTGATCGGCTTAGAAACTTACACAAGGATTATAGCTTAGTTAATCATACGTGCGGCGTTTGATTAACACTCACAAGGAACAAGACATGCACAATGAGGGTATGATCATATATCTACACTAAATACTCCCTGCTCCTGACTGGTATAGTGGATCCAACCATGGTATATTATGACACGGGTTTCCACAAGAAGGGCGCTACTTTTCTCATGAATCAATGTCTGTACATATACAAGAAGAACAAGGAAACAAGGCTTGCATAAGATACACCATAAATACCAAGGAATAATATCTCATGACAAGATCCAGATATACCAATCTGTGTAACTATCATGTCAAAAAATTAAGGATATCTATACTAGATACAAGAGACATACATGATATCATAAATGAGAAACTATCAGAGAATGTACTCGCCTAAAATTTGGTGAATAGTATCATAAATGTCCGGTATGGTACCTCGAAGACCTAAATATAAAATATTATATCAATACAAGATTTTAGAATAAAAATAAGTTAAACTAGTCAATTTATAGGTCAAACTGGTCAAACTAGCTATTTTTAGGTTATATGAGTCTAACTCTAGGATATTGGGTCCATACACTATATAACTAGGCCACACTAGCTATACTAGGATACTAGAAAACTAATAGGATACTGTATCGTAAGATACGCAAGTTAAAGATATAAAAATAGCATAATACATATATACAATCAACCATATCTAATATTCCTAACTAAACTATTGCTAAGTGGATCCCTTGGCTTTGAACCAATGCGGTATCGCACCACTACACACCCATCTTGATACTCAAACCCAATATCTTGAGTATCAACCCAATACCTTGAGTATCCAATAATACCTTGACATTACCTTAGTATCACAAGGTAATTCAAATCTAATATATACTAACTACCCAAAACTAAACTATAAACTAACATGTATTTACTAATACCAAACTACTATACTAACTACTAATACATATACATACATATCTCTAACTAGTAACATGTATATATATATATATATATATATATATATATATATATATAACCACTAGATAACCATAGGAATACATATATATTTATAACTACTATCAATAACTAACTACATATATATATAACTATGTACCAAAACAACTAACCACACCTTACTAACTAAACTATTTATGAACTACTAACTAACCCTCTCACCTTGATGTCCTAGTTGCTGCTGAAGTTGCTGTTGGATGATGATGTTGTTGTGACATGCTGCTCAACTTGCTGATACACTGCTACTGCTGAATATTGCAAGCTTGCTGCCTCTCCATATTGCTACTGGCTGCTTGCTCAAGCTGCTGGTGGTCCTCATGCAGTGCTTGCTCTTACTACAGCTTGTAGTTGCTGTTGCTGTTGCTTTTGCTGCTACTATGTTGGCTTGCTCTTGCTGCATCATTGCTGCTACATGTTGCTACATGTTGATGTAGCTGCTGCACTGCCTGTTACAGTGCTTTAATGAATGCTGCAGTGCTTGAGCTGATGCTGCATGTTATGGCTGCTTGCATTGAGCTAGCTGCAGATGCTACTGCCCATGTTTGCACTTGTTGTGCTGCTCTCCATGCTGTGCTATGCAAGCTATGTTGCTGATGCTGTACTGTACAGTTGCTGCAGCTTACTGCTGCTCTATGTTCACTGAAATCTGCACATCCCGACCCCCCTCTCTCAACACACACACACACAAACACCAATATATATATATATATATATATATATATATATATATATATATATATATATACATACATAACCATGAAATTATATATCACTAATAGATATAAATAATTATTGAAATACATGGAAACAAACATGTGGAGTGCATCGCACCCGTATCACACTAGATCTATGATACGCTTGCGATACGAGTCAACCATACCACCAAACGTACCCCAAAGGACACGAGCAAGTCTAAAATAATATTTATGAATAATACTAAGAATCAATTACATATCTACGTGTCCGTATCAAAATATGACATGCACAAACCTCCGTGTCGGAAGAAAACTCCCCAATCAATCCGTATCTTCAAATTATTAGGATACAGCCTACATATATCCAATTATGGACACACTAGCCACAAAAAATCAAAAATATGTTAATTTGGTCTAATTGACCAATTAATAAACATAAAATGTGTCAATCTCAAAATTTTCCCAAAATTGACACAAAATAATACATAACTTTCTCCATAGGCCTCCTATGAACCTAATTTCAATTCCTATAGGTAGCCTTAGCATATATGTGGTTTCTAATGATTAAAACACATATTTATAGTCTAATTAAAGGAAAAAAAAATAGAATTATACCTATTGGAAGATGGATTCCCAATAAAACTTTCAAATTATGTGAAATGAGTCTTCAACTTGTAGATTCTTGCTCCTCCTTGTAGATCCTTGTTCTACTAGCCTCCAATTATAATTTGGGAAGGAATTGGAAAGAAATTTGGGTGTAATTTGATGTGAAAAATGAAGAAATTTGGAAAAAAAATTCCAGATCTAGATTTGAAATAAAAATAAGGAGAGAAAAAATTCTAGATCTAATGAATTTAACTTAATTAATCATTCTCCTAATAAATAGACTTATAATTGGGCTCAATTCTAACTAAATTTAAATATTGGTCCATGAATCTAATCTAAATAATTAGGTCCACAAACACAAGTCCAAAATAATAAACTAACATCTAACAATAATTAAATAACTCAATAAATAAATATACAACATGCACAATATTTAATTAATTATGAAATGACCAAAATACCCTTTTCTAAAAAATATGCTAGTGACAAGTCCACCCCCATTAAAATAATTTTATCCTCAAAATTCAAAGACGAAACTACCCCCAGAAAATAAAACAGAATAGAACAGAATAGAAAAGGATCAGGAAAGAACATACCTCAAGGCATAAACAAATATGGGTAACGCTCTCGCATTTTATCCTCCCTCTCCCAGGTAGACTCCAACGGAGAGTGATGCCTCCATGCGATACATACCAAGGAAATAGTCTGGTTCCTTAGCACCTTCTTTCTCCGACCCAGAATCTCAACTGGCTGCTCTAGATAGCTAAGAGTAGGGCCCACCTCTATCTCTAAGTGATCCAATACGTGACTAGGATCTGCCATGTACCGTCTCAACTGTGATACATGAAACATATTGTGTACTCCCTCCAATATAGGTGGCAAGTCTAGTCTATAAGCAACTGCACCGACCCTTTCTAGAATAGTGAAAGGTCTGGTGAATCGAGGACTAAGCTTCCCGCCTCCACCAAAATAAATCATGCCTCGTGTCGAAGAAATCCTCAAAAACACCAAACCACCAACCTAGAACAAAACACAATCTTAAGAACTTAATCTATAATAAATAAACAATATCAAGCACAAAACAAAAATCTCAAACTAAATCTCAAACTCTAAAGATCTCCGGTGGCTATCGGCCCAATGTCGATGTCTTTCCTGCGCCACTCGAAGTTTGTCTCGGATCAGCTTAACCTTCTCCGCTTCATCCACAACCATCTCTGGCCCTAGCAAAGCTCTCTCTCCAACATCTTTCCATGAAAAAGGAGTATGACATCTTCGACCGTACAGAGCCTCAAATTGTGACATCTCTATACTAGCATGGTAACTATTATTGTAAGCAAACTCTACCAAATGGAGATGGTCCTCCCAAGTTCTCCCGAAATCTAGTACACAAGTGTGAAGCATATCCTCGATAGTCTGAATAATTTTTTCTGACTACCCATCCGTCTGGGGGTGATATACAGTACTGAACTTGAGCTGGGTTCCCAAACTCGCCTGCAAACTCCTCCAAAAATGAGAAATAAAACGACTATCCTGATCCGAGACTATGCTGACGGGAACCCCATGTATCCTGATGATCTGCCTCATATACATCTCGGCACATCGTTCGGCTTTATCTTGAGCTGATGGTAATCCGAGCGAAGATTAATTTTCGAGAACAATGTTGCTGCTTGTAACTGATCGAAGAGATCATCAATCCTAGGAAGGGGTACTTATTTCGAATAGTAGCTTTATTCAATTCTTGATAGTCGATGCAGAACTATAACGAGCCATTCTTTTTCTCAATAAACAACATAGGCCCAGCCCACAAAGATACACTAGAATGGATATACCCACGATCTAGCAATTCTTGCAACTGTATATTTAACTGCTTTAGTTTTGCCGGGGCCATTCGATACGGAGTCTTAGAAATTGGTTAAGTTTCTAGAAATATGTCTATAGTGAACTCTATCTCTCGATTATGAGGTATGCCGGACAACTCGTCTGGAAACACATCAGAAAAATCTGCCACAACGGGAATAGACTTAATATTTGTGCAATCTTGATGAGTGTCTCAAACGGACGCCAAGTATCCTTCACAGCTGGAGTGAATCATCCATCGAGCAGACATTACTGAGATCACCATGCATGTATTTGACGCTCTCGACTGTGGAATGCACGCATAGCAAAATTTGATCTCGCCAAGTAGACAAAATATGACTTTTTTCCCGCATAATCAATGGTAGCCAAACAAGCACCGAGCCAATCCATCCCCAGAATAAGATTGTAGTCCCTTATGTCTAGAACTATCGCATCAAGTGACAATTTTATTCCCCCGATGCAATTGTATCCGTATCGACAAACTGAATTGGTAGGCAAGTTCATACCCGACGGGGTACTGACGCTAAGCCTTAGGCCTAACGGTATCTGAATAAATTCGAGCTCCCTAGCAAAGTTTGTTGATATAAAATTATGTGTGATACTGAAATCAAATAGCACTTGTGCAGGTACATTATTGAATAGCAATATACCTGATACTACGATATTCGAGGCGAGCGCCTCGTCCCTCGTCAATGCATAAACCCGACCCCCAGTGTTCGGATGACGCTCCTGTTGTTGCGCAGGCCGATTAGCATGGGGTCCCTGAACAAAATTTTGATGCTCTACACGACGCAGAGGGACTCGGTTTGGACGATCAAGATAGTCCCGGGCATAATGGCCCAGCCGACCACAGTTGAAGCATCCCTGATTTAGATATTCGTTAGCTTGGTGCCTTGTACGGTTGTATTTTGCACAATGCTGCCCCTGATTTCCCTCCGTATTATTGTCCTGGTTACCGCCATTATTTGGAAGCTTATTAGCATTTTTTCCTCCTGTATTACTAGAGCGCTTGTGATGAGAATGTTGCACAGTGCCGACAATAGTGAAATGATATTGCGGTTCCAGGACAAGGGCATGATTAAGGACTTCCCTCATCGTCTCATACTATGGAGCGACTACATGCGTGTGAATGAAAGGTCGCAGACCGTATTTAAATCATCTGGCTTGGCTTGCTGTATTGGGCAGATAAGAATTAGCAAACTTGGCTAATCGGTTAAATTATGCAGCATACTGCTTCACTGCCATGCTCCCTTATTGCAGACGCACAAAATCGTTCTCTTTCTGACGACGAATGGGTAGAGGGATAAACTCCTCTTCGAATGCACCACGGAAGGTGGACCAAGGGACCGTCTCGCCATCACCGTCTGCGGAGAGATATCTACGATGCATATTCTACCAATCATGCACGTTCATACAAAGCTGGAGCTGGGCACATGCGACTTGCTTGTCATTAGGTACTTCTAGGAGTTTAAAGTGATCCTTAAGCTCGGCTAACCAATCTAGAGCCACAACAGGATCTTCAGTCCCTCGAAAGGACGTGTTGTAAATGTTTTTGAAGTCAAAAAAGTTGAAGGCAGTCACATCGTTCTTCTTTGGGTTCGGGATATTTCGACTTCAGTTGTTGGTGGCTCCACCGGTGCCGCTACTGTCATTGCAGAATGGTTGGAAGCTAAGGTCTGAACAATTTTTTGTAGGGCATCCACCTGCTTCTGTTGGACCTTAAATCGAGCTTTTAGATTTTTTTAGAACTTGTCATGTCGGGCCTCATCCCTCTTTTGTTGCACCTCTAGCATTTGCATCATTCTTTCGACCGAATCGATGGAGGGCGCAGGTCGTTGGATCTCAGAACTAGCTGAAATGCCTGAAGTACTTGCATTAACTTGCCATGTTGCATGTGTTTGAGACATTCCTTCTAAAACAAGGAACTTACATCATTCTCATAGAGTATTACGGACTCACCATTGTCACGCCCCGATTTTGTAGAATCGATAGTTATCCCCCGAGCGTGACGCCGTGCAGGCCTAGGTTGTGCACTGTACAAGGCTTAGGTATTTTGCATAACGAGCACATATTCAAAGTATGCAGATAAATTGAAACACAAAGTTAAAATATGGAAAGTTCTCTTTTATTGATAATGAACATCTATTACAAACTCTTGAACGAGTCAGAAGGTTGCCACACGGGCTTACAAAAGTTTACACAAAATGAGATAGCAGTTCTGCATATTATATCTCTTTACTAAACTTTAAAATATTTAAGACCTCCTGGCGGGATGATGGCTTTTCCTTTCAGCTATATTTGATTTAAGTTTTGCTAGCTCCACGGGCTTCAAAATGCTTCAAAAGATGGCATAATCTGGATGCACTGACAGCTGGACTGGATTGGAAAGACAACTTCAGCCCCTTGCTCGGATCTCCTTAGTGCGAGAAACCTGTTTCAACGAGGGTCAGTACATCAAAATATACTGGTGAAGGCGAGCTAACCCAATTATACCAATCTACACATTGTTTAGATAAAGCATACATTTTTTTGGTCTTTCTATCTTGCCTTAGTTTATTTTATAAGCAAGCAGTATATATAAAATTTACTGAAATAAACTTACCACCGTTCGGTGACTTTTACCTGCCCGTCTGAACCACATGCACAATACTTACCATGTCCTTCCCTGCCACGAAGACACAAGTTAGCTTTGTACAAGTTTAAATATACGAGGGGATCACTAGCACGTTGCCATAATGGATGGTTTAGTCTTGGGACAGAATGACAAGCGACGCAGGGAACATGAGGTGCCACAAGCCACTCCATCCGAAGCAGGCGACTATCAGGAGTTCTATCCGGACTGGATCGGTGCCAGTGCCCCAGCGACCGTCCACAAAAACTAAGACCTTATGCACAAGTTGTCCGTTATTAAATATAGTACACTAAGTTAGCAATTGAGGCAATTCAGGGCAATTTTAGGCATGGGACAGTAACATGGCAAGATCTTCTTTTGCATAGTCTTCATGTTCAGTTAATCGCATGATAGAATAAGTTCTATACATAGTACAATTTAAAGAAGAAGTATACATTCTAACTTATATTTATGCATATGATGAACATTCTAAATGAACAAGCATGCAATAAGGTAACCGTTCACAAATTGATTGACAAGCATAATAATCCAAGTTTATTCTATTTTATCTTGACATCTTTTAGTTATTACTTGGTATCGTATGATCGGGGCAAACAAAAATACAAGATTTTAGATATGAAGACTTGGAAGAAGGGCCAACTGAATCAAATATAAGCCACTCACTTAGTTGGTTGGAAGGAAGAAGGAAAGAGGTGGTTCAGGACTCCTCTCGCGCATCGCCTACTGCTCGTTCACCTGCATTGCCACGAACAGTTGATCAATACCTCTTCCACTCTTTCTAATCGCGAAATTAAAGTGTAGTTCAACGAACAAAGATAATGAAATCCATCAAAATCGTTCAAGAAAATGTAAGCAAATCCGAAAATTAACTCAAAATACGAAAGCAACAAAGCGACAGTGAAAACTGAGGCAAGAAAAACTTGCAGCAGAGAGGTCCCTCTTGACTCTGCCGCTAAGTCGATCCTAGGGGCATGGTCCACTAAATATAGGAATCAATTTTGAAGAAGCAATTCCATAACGAGGATGAGTTCTTGATTAAATCTATCCCGATCGAACGATACCGTCTTCTATTTCTTAGCCGCGCTCCCCGAATAGGGGGAACGGGACACCACATCCTAACCAACTAATTGGAAGTTTCGTCCATGAAACTTAGGGATAGAACCTACCACTAAGAAATAATGAAGAAAACCTTTCCCTCATCTCAGATTCAAGCTCCAAAATAGATTTTTTAGCCGAATAATTTTGCCAAAGCATGCGCACAAGGGGAACCGAACAACTTCGAAGCAGCTTTTCCTTGCGATCCAAAATTTGCACAGGTTGTTTGGCATTTGTCAAGTCTGCCGTAAGATCCTGTTGATCAAGATCTACCATGTGACTCAGGTCATACACATACTTCCTAAAATATGAAACATAGAAGACATCGTGCACTTCGGATAATGACAGTGGTAGGGCAATCTGATATGCAACTGAGGTGACCCACTTTAGTATCTCAAACGGACCTATAAATCTTGGACTTAGCTTTCCCTTTGCTCCAAATTTGGTCACTCATCGCATGGACAAAACTTTAAGAAATACCCGATCGCCTTCAAGGAATTCAAGTAGACGCCGATGCGTATCTGCATAGCTCTTTTGACGACTCTGAGCTACCTTTTGCCATTCCCGAATCAAATGAATCTTTTGGATGGTTTGCTCCACAAGTTCAGGGCCAAGAATTTGTCATTTTCCAACTTTATCCCAACATATCGGGGATCTGTACTTCCATCCATATAATGCCTCCTACGGCGCCATCTGAATGCTGGATTGAAAGCTATTGTTGTATGCAAATTTAGTTAACGGTAGATGCATGTCCCAACTTATCTTCAAGTCCAAGGCGTAAATTCGTAGCATGTCTTCGAGGATTTGGTTGACATGTTCTGTTTGACCGTCTGTTTGTGGATAGTAGGCGGAGCTGAACTTCAACTTCATTTCCATTGCTGATTGTAGGCTTTCCCAGAAATATGATATGAATCGACCATCTCTATCGGAGATAATGGATACGGGCACGCCGTGGAGTCGAACAATTTTGTTGAGGTAGATCTGAGCCAAGCAGTCGGCACTCCAAGTACTTTTGATAGGCAAAAAGTGAGCTGACTTGGTGAGTCGATCGACGATAACCCAGACGACATTATTCTCCTATTGCGTCTTTGGTAAGCCAATAATGATATATATTGTTCTATGTTCCCATTTTCACTCTAAAATAGCAAGGTTCTGCATCTCTCTGCCCGGATTCTAGTGCTCAACCTTTACCCTCTGACAAGCCATATAGTACGACACAAACAACGCCACATCTCATTTTATACCGTACCACCAAAACGTCATACGGAGATCTTGATACATCTTTGTACTAACCGGATGAGAAGTATAACTAGCATAATAGACTTTCGTGAGTATCTCCTTTCTGAGGGTTGCATCATTTGGAATATACAATCTTTTCTTCACTCGGACCATTCTGTCTGTGCCTACCGCAAAGTCGGATGTCTTTCCTGCTGAGATAAGACCTTGCATCTTTTGCAGGAATATGTCATCCTTCTGAGCGGACTTGACATTTTCTAATAAGTCAGGTTTGAAGTGTAGTTGAGCCACTTGCGCTCCCTTTTTGTATCTGATTATAAGTGTAATATCCAGAGCTTCTATATCCTGACGCAGCTTGTTATTGATATACAGGCTTCCAACAAATACTCAACTCAGTGTATCAGCTACAACATTGCCCTTGCCCGGGGTATATCTGATCATTAAGTCAAAATTGCTAAGAAGTTCAAGCCAGCGCCACTATCGAAGATTTAAATCCTTTTATGTATATAGATATTTTAGGCTCTTATGGTCTGTATAGATATCGTATGGTACACCATAAAGGTAGTGGCGCCATAGCTTCAGCGCGAACACCACCGCTACTAGTTCAAGATCATGCATTGTATAATTCTTCTCGTGAGGCTTTAGCTGCCTTGACGAGAAGGCTATCACTTTATCCCATTGCATAAGAACACATCCCAATCCCTTACCTGAGGTGTCACTATATATTTTAAAGTCATCTGGTCCGTCTGGAAGGGTAAGAATTGGTGCAGAGATAAGGCACTGCTTTAACTCCATAAATAAAGCTTCACAGTCGTCCATCCATGCGAACGTTACTCCCTTTCGAGTGAGATGAGTCAGAGGTGATACAATCTTTGCAAAATCTTGTATAAATCTACGGTATTAACCCGCTAAACCAAGGAAACTCCGAATATTGCTAGCTGACTCCGGTCGTTTCTACAGCATAATGGCTTCCACTTTCTTTGGGTCAACTGAGATGCCTTATGCAGAAATAATGGATCCTAGAAAGGATATATTATCTAACCAGAACTTGTATTTACTTAGCTTGGCATACAACTTATTATCTCAAAGGGTTTGAAGCACCATCCGCAGGTGTCCTACGTATTCATCCCTATTCTTCGAGTACACCAAGATGTCGTCTATATAAATGACCATAAATTTATCGAGGAAGGGCCGTAATACTCGATTCATCAAATCTATAAAGGCAGCAGGGGCATTCATCAGACCAAACGGCATAACGAAAAACTCGTAGTACCCATAACGGGTTCGGAATGCAGTCTTGGGCATATCCTCTTGCTTAATCTTCAGCTAGTAGTAGCCCGAGGGAAGATCAATTTTTGATAACACCGTTGCCCCTTGCAGCTGATCAAAGAGGTCATCTACCCTGAACAGAGGATATTAGTTTCTGATGGTGACCTTATTCAGCTCCCGGTAATCGATACAGAGGCATAGCGTTCCATCTTTCTTCTTCACGAAGAGTAAATGCATACCCCAAGGAGACACGCTCGGACGGATGAATCTATGATCCAGTAACTCTTGTAGTTGGCACTTTAACTCCTTCAGTTCAGCTGGGACCATTCTATACAGAGGCTTAAAAATCGGCTGAGTATTCAGGAATGTGTCGATGGTAAACTCGATCTCTCGGTCAGGTGGCATACCGGGTAGTTCGCTCAAAAATATATCAGGGAACTCCACCTCAACGGAAGAAGACTCAACGTTTGCGTAATCCAGCTGTGTGTCCCAAACTGATGCTAAGTATCTCTCGCAGCCTGAGTTTAGTATTCGCTGATCAGACATTACAAAAATTACCATGCAGGCCCTGGTCGTATCAGTTTCTGGACTGCTCGTGTAGCAAAATTCGACTTCTCCAGGTAGGCGAAAGATGACTCATTTTTTGCACATTCAATAGTTGCTGAGCAGGCGCCGAGCCAATCCATTCCCAAAATAATATCATAGTCCCAAACATTTAGAACTAAAATATTAGCGATAGCTTCCTTCCTCCAATACAGACGTAATCACCTTGACATACTAAACGGACAGGTATTTTCGTGTCGAAGGGGGTGTTAACACTAACGTCTAAATGCAATACTGTCATTTCTATATTGTTTTTCACGGTAAAATTTGTGGATATAAAACTATACGTTGCACCAGAGTCAAACAACACTCGTGCAGGTATGTTATTAAAAAGCAAAGTACCTGACACAACGGTGTCTGAGGCCAGAGCTTCCTTCCGTGTCATAGTGTAGACCCGACCTTGAGCTTGGTGACGCTCTGGCTGAGGCACAACTCGATTGGCCTGGGGTGCAGTAGCCTAATTTAAATGTTGAGGGGGAAGGAGTGGACAGTTGCTAATCTGATGGGTTGGATCACCACAACAAAGACATGTGCCAAGCTTCTTACGACAGTCATTTTCAGTGTGCCCCCTCATATTCCAGAAAGTACAATGTTGCCCCTGATTTTCTCTTTGACGCCCACCATTGTTTTGATGCTTTAAAGCGATATTTCCTCTTTCGTTGCTATGACATTTTTGATTGGAGGTATACACAGCACCGGTAGGAATGTGAGGATACTATGGTTTAAGAGAGAGGGCGTGGTTCAGGACTTCCCACATAGTCTGATATTAAGGAACGACCACGTGCACATGGATAGCAGGACGCAGACCGCCTTTAAATTATCGTACACGACTCACCGCATCAAGTAAATAGGAGCTTGCGAATTTGGCAAGCCGGTTGAATTTGGCAAAATGCTTTTTGACTGTCATATTGCCTTATCGTAGTTGCACGAACTCGTTCTCTTTCTAACGACGTACGGGAGGGGGTATGAACTCCTCTTCAAATGTGCCATAAAAAGTAGGCCATGCGATCATCTCTTTATCATCAGCAACTGGAAGAGATCTCCGATGCACGTTCCACCAGTTGTGCACATTCAAATGGAGCTGGAGTTGGGCATACATAACACGCCTCTACTCGGGTACCTCCAGGAGTTTAAAGTGGTCTTCCAGTTTGGCCAACCAATCTAGAGCCATGATTGGTTCCTCAGTCCCTTTAAATGGCGTATTACAGACTTTTTTGAACTCCCCAAAGTCGAAGGCAGTCATATCCTTCTTCCTTGGAGTTTAAGGTGTCTCAACTTCAAGTGCAGGTTGCTCCACCAGTGTCGCTGTTGTTGTCGCGGACTGGTTGGAGGCCAAGGTCTGAACAATTTGCTGCAGGGTATCTACCTGCTTTTGTTGGACTGAGAATCTGGCTTTTATATGGTCTTGAAACTGGGTTCATCTCTCTTCCGCTCGCTTCTCAGCCCGTTCATAGTGAGCCTCCTCCCTCTGTTGGTTAGCCTCTAATATCCGCATCATTTGCTGAATAGGATCTACACAGGACATAGATCGCTAGATCCGAGAACTTTCTGAAGTATCAAAAATGCTTTCTTGGGCTTATGTCTCGCCCAGTGCTGGCGCTGATAATTGTGCTTGTGCCATTCCTTTAAAAGAAGGTAAATTACATCAGGATCATAATGTATTATGGACTCATTATATGAACGTATCTTATTTTGGCCTAACGTGTTCAAGAGTTTGCACAGGGATTTGATCGTTAAAGGAACTTTTCTAGTACGAGGGTCAAAGGAACTTGAAGCTGTGCTCTGATAACCAATATGTCACATCCCGATTTCGTGGAATCGATAGTCGTCCCCCGGGCATGATGCCGTGTGGGCCTAGGTTGCGTACAGCACAAGGCTTAGGTATTTTCGCATAGCGAGCACGTATTCAGAGTACGCAGATAAATTAAAACACAAAGTTGAAACATGAAAAGTTCTCTTTTATTAATAATAAAAATCTATTACAAACTCTTGAATGAGTCAGAAGGTTGTCGCATGGGCTTTTAAAAGTTTACACAAAATGAGATAGCAGTCATGTACATTACATCCCTTTACTAAACTTTAAAATATTTAAGACCTCATGGCGGGATGATAGCTTTTCCTTTGAACTGCATTTGAGTTAAGTTTTGCTAGCTCTACGGGCTTCAAAATGCTTCAAAAGATGGCACGATCTTGATGCGCCGACAGCTGGACTGGATTGGGAAGACGACTTCAGCTCCTCGCTCGGATCTCCTTAGTGCGGGGAACCTGTTTTAACGATGGTCAGTACATCGAAATATACTGGTAAAGGTGAGCTAACCCAACTATACCAATCAACACATTATTTAAATGAAGCATGCATATTATTTGTGGTCTTTCTATCTTGCCTTAGTTCATTTTACAAGCAAGCAGTATATATATAATTTACTGAAATGAACTTGCCACCGTTCAGTAACTTTTACCTGTCCGTCTGAACTGTCACGACCCGATCTCCCGCCGGAATCGGCCGTCCCCGCTTGGCACGAATCACCGCGCCAGCGCTCCCGCGGGACGTACGTTTCCATCGGGACGCGATGCCGCGCGAGCCTAGGGTTGCGCCCGCGCCAGGCAAATACCGAAACGGCCGTTGATAACTAGTTCACAGAGTCGTCATAGCGGAAATATAAAATGAACACAAGTATTGAATCCAAATTAAGCTCTTTATTGATATGAAGTAAAGATTACAAGCGGCGCTAAGCCGAGATTACAAATCGCTCATGCTCTCTCTCTCTCTCTTACATTGAATATGCCCTTAGGCTTGGAACCAATACAAACGATCTGGATGATGATGTTCCCATACATTATGTCTCATATATGCGAGCTCCAGGTCCGTGCGCCACGCTCCAAGACGCCAAGTGCGGTCCGGCGCCTCATTGCGATAGCGATCTCCGAATCCGTACGAGTTCCCTCTGCACCCTGCATGCAGACTGGTTGGGTATCAGTACATTGAATGCACTGGTGGGGAGGCCTCTCGCCCACGCCACAAAACAAGCACGTTCATTAGTTATGTGCACCGACTAGTTCCGTTGTCTTTCTATTCTTTTGCCTTAGGATCAGTTACATGGCAATATAAAGAAAGTAATCTCCGTGTCAGCTCAAGAGTGTCATATTCATGAACAATTGAGTTCACCTTACCATTTCTTACCATTCGGCCTTCCCTGTCATATGCAGCAATATAAACAATTATCTACGAATAACAAGAAGCAACTTATAAAACCCAAGTGTTATGCCATGCCTCTGCCTCATAAGACCCATTTTACTAGAACTATGTGTGATACCATGCATCCATTCTAATTATGCATAATGTCGTGCAAACACACTCCTCCCCGTTTCTCCTTTTCTCAGTGCGGATAGCCGCTATGCAAACATGACTTATCTATATGAAGGTCACTGGCTCTGTTAGCCATATTGGACAATATCTGCGATGGACGGCTGCCTCCCCAGCTCGGTTGCTAGCCTTGCTGGGCCTCCAAGCCGTCTAACGAGTCGACGCCCATCCAGGTCGGTAGCAAGCCTTGCTGGATGCCTCGCTCTCGCCCGCTAGTCATCAGCTAGCGTATTGCCAGGACTACACTGGCACTCCGTCCTCCCGGGCTGACACGATTCGGATGCCTCAGCAATCGTGTCGAGGACTCTCTCTACCTGGTGCGCAACCAGTTGTCCGTGACCACGCAACTACTCCCCCAACTTCCAATCCTAGCCGAGGACAACACTCGGATCTATCTTTGCCGAGGACTACACTCGGATCAATCCTTGCCGAGGACTACACTCGGATCTTTTCTTCTTTACGCAGCTCTCTGATTAGAGACTGCCTCGGCGATCTGCATATCCCGAGTACATTCATTTCCTTCCATCTCCTGACTTGGAACGACTACTTGATAGCCTTCCTCGTCTATGCATGCAACATGATTTTTACTCCGTCCCGTGTCATGTTCCGTGCGGTGCAACGCCTCAGTATGAACTCACACTACTTTACAGCATATATGAAGAAATTACTACATTCCAACCCAGCAATCTCGACTATGCAAATAGCAAGTAAAATCTCCATGTTCTATACGATGATAAGTCGGGGTTATCCCCTTAGCTATGTGCGTTCATCTCTTTTATTAGCATGCAAAGGTTATCGCCCATAAACTAGCATGTGATAATCATTTTCTTAGTGTGCAGCTAAGTAGAGACAGGTTCACCGGGGCCACCCACCTTAGCGATGTATCGCATCGGTCGAGCGAGACTCCGGACGCGCCTCTGATAGCCTAAATCTGACTCCTTTGAAGATCCCAGCATGAAAGCCTTTGCATCGAACGAGCCATCTCGCTCAGCAAGGCGGGTTGAATAGCTACACTCATGCTGTTTGAATCGGCCCTCCGGGTTGAGCGGAGCGGGTCGTTACATCATACACCACTCAGAACAAGTCTCGTCCTCGAGACTTCTTGAGCGCAACTCGTACTATCGCACATCTTCTAAACCCAACTTTATACACCTTGCCTAACTTCCAAGGACTGTCTTAATACCATAATCATTTACTTTCTCACCATGCGTTACGCCAACGTTAGCTAATTCTCATCGAACGACTCTATCGTTCAATGCTATCGAGTTATACTCAACTCACTCGTCGCACTCCCGACTCAAAATCTACTGCACCTGGTGCAGGGCTATAATACCCAAGCACATGGTATTCTATAACTTAATGGGCACTTACAACTCACAATTGGGTGGACTTGTCCAACTTGTTATATTACTTCTCATAAGAACCAAATGCATCCGAACAGATTCGACAGTTTACTTGACGTCGCCTATCGAAACCCATCGTTACGCCTAAACCAAAGGTTTGAATTTGGGCTAATTTTCCAATCTCGTTTGCATCACTCTCTTTGAGTCACCGTCCAATCTCGCTAAGTAAATCGCACCCAATCACCTACGTTTTCTGACTCAGTCTATATTGCGCCTTAGCGCAGAGCTAAATTGCCCACCTGGGGTACGCTCAAGTCCTTCGCACCTTTGGCTCAATCGAACTTAACTTTCTATTCGTTTCACTCATTCCGTTCGCCCGAGTGCTTAATCATTTTATCTGAATGATCTATTCGTTCAACTATTGCATCCCCAAACTCAGTCTCGTACTGCGCCTTAGCGCAGAACTATCTCGGTAGCACGAGGAACGATATAATCTTTCCTCTATGAAAATTTAGGTTGAGGCTAAATCATTTCAGTTGCCACACTCATCCATGCGCATTCGAACATTTTCCTTTGCAGCTGCATCCGAGTTATGCATATCGCTAAGTCTGGATCGAACCCATATTCAAGGCGTCCCCCAAATATGTGTATTTCAACCAAGCTCAGTGACAGCTAAGTCTGACAAGCTACTCGTGAAAAATCTTTCGAAACGCGGATCGTCCTGTTATATGAATGACCGAACTCTTGTTCGATCCAGCTATCGTCTTATCCTTTACCGTCGCGTAACCTATCCAACCAAATCAATTATCACTCGAGTCCTATCTTGCATTACGTTTGTTTCAACGCAACGTTGCTAGTGTATATTCCCAATTCCAAATTCTAACTCTAAGTCTCGTTGCCCCAGTTCTATCGTTCTTCCCGAACGATACTCTGAAGTCAGCCACTCCAGTTTAACTCAAGGCACAAGGTCGTCTGCCTAGCCACTAGGTCAGTTCACACAGTCATAGGTACAACTCAAGTTTGCGACTCATCGCGCAACCGCGTTGCACAACGCTCGCCCCAAACACCCTAAGGTCAAACCATTGTTCCTTTACACGGGTATTCTACCCAAGCTCGTTTCACTCAGATTTCTAAACATCGAGCACAGTTCATCCTATCACACCAACACGCTCGTCCAACCGAACCCACGATACGCCCACGTTGCAGGTTTAACCCATCGATTCGCATACACTATCTCTTTTATCACGTTGATAGAATTCACCAATCCATTATTTTCTACACCTGTATGACTAAGCCATAATTCCATTGTAAATCATCGATGTATATCATGAACTCTAAGTCGTCCAGCTCAATCTACGTATCCGTTCATGAAAACATCCAACATCTCTTACTTCACGTTTCTAGACTAACTCCTCAAGAAAATCCTTAGACTCATTTTATCCTGAAACTTGTCTTATCGTACTAAACCACAAGTCAGAATGATCCCTCAATTGTCACATTCCGGTCTCCCGCTAGTTCAATCATCCTCGTCGGACGTGATATCACCACGCCAACGCTCCCGCGGAATGATCGTCCTAATCCGGACGTGACGCATGTGCGAATAAGAAGTTATACCCGCACAAGACAAGAAGGTCAATCGTTATGGTTATCCTCGAACGAACAGACACTTCATCATCAATTTTCGTTTTATCCCAAGTTGTACATTGATCCCTCAAGTCATGTTCTTCCAACTACCGTTCTTACTGCAATCAAAATTCGCTAAGCCAAAATATCCAACTTCAATATTACCATTTTGAACATTTCTTTGTCTACTCTTAGCATTCCTCAAACCACTAAGTTCAAATCCCAAACTCAAAGTCTATCCCATTTGACACGTATCCATTCATCGTGTTCGTTTGGAATAATCACCGAAGCTATTCCCCCGAGTTCGATTATCCCCGCCGTACGTGAAATCACCACGCCGGCGCTCCCGCAGAATAATCGTTCTCACTGGGACAGATTTCGGATATTATCTTTCCGAACTTGATTTCAAGATCGTTCTTCCAAACTCCAAGCCAAATCTATTACCGCTTAACTTGATGCATCAAACTCACCATTATACTAACTAGCATCAATCCATACTTATCTTCCAACCATTGCTATGGTCTAAATCTCCCAAATTTGAAATCATCGCATTCGTACTCAAACCGAACTCTATCGAGCGATATCCTACTCAAATCCAAATTTTCCATGCACGCTTTCATTCGTTCGCTGCATTATTTCCAATTGCACTTACTCCAACCGCATCTCAATTTATTCAATCTCAACTCAAGTTTCTAATTCACTTGTTTCAACTCAAATCGCTCGTACAATCCTCTTAGTTCTCCCGACTACGATATCAATTTCAATTGTCCTGAATTCCTATTCGATGTATGCCTTATCTCTTATTCAACTCATCGTAACTCGTTCGAACCAAGTATTGCATGATTCTTCCGAGTTCGCTTACTTGCTAGGCATTCTTTATTTACACTAAGGCTTTACCCAATCTCGTCGTTCGCCGCTAGACTCGCTTAACTCCGAATCTACGACTTCGTTCGAGCATTTCTAAGCCGACCAATACACCACTCAGGGTTCGAGTTATACTCCCTGAATCTTTACAACTCATTATATCCACAATTCGCATAATCGAACAGGGGACTATCGTATACACCACTCAGGAATCGAGTTATCCTAATAACATCCTGATTCGCGTTCGCATCCTTCACTCGTATTCCCAATTCGTTCCTTAGAACTCCAACACAGTCCCTATTTATCGCCTTAGCGATCTTAGACTCGTACACACCTCTATTCATAGTCCTCCATACGGACTATACCCAAATCATAGCTTATCATTACGGATAACCGTCTAGACTATATCTGAAAATTCCATACACGATTCCCATTACTCGCCTTAGCGGCACTCCGATAAAGTCTCTATCGATTTCCCTCCCGAGTCAAACTTTATTCTTATCCGAACAACACCCAAATCTCGCTGCAACTCGCTAGCATCAAGGGTCTTGGTGCACGATTCTCAACACAGCTTAGCCAAAAGGCCATGTGCAAAGACCACTGTCTGAACGATATACCGTCTCGCACCCTACTCGCTTGGTGTTTTCATATCGACATATAACTTGCCGATTATAACACGAGTTTACTCTCACGATGTCTTTCACAGGTTGGGACAAAAGCTCTCGCATCACAATCCCGTTCAAGCCATCGTATAATTCACACGCACTTTTCAAAAATATTTAGACTTATTGTATGGGACATCCATCGAAGCATCGAGAGAGAGCATCTACCACTTCTTCAATAAACAAGTTCAAAACTGAGAGAATCGAAACGAATTCCAAGGACGTAAAGCCGTACTCTGATACCAATATGTCACGACCCGATCTCCCGTCGGAATCGGCCGTCCCCGCTTGGCACGAATCACCGCGCCAGCGCTCCCGCGGGACGTACGTTTCCATCGGGACGCGATGCCGCGCGAGCCTAGGGTTGCGCCCGCGCCAGGCAAATACCGAAACGGCCGTTGATAACTAGTTCACAGAGTCGTCATAGCGGAAATATAAAATGAACACAAGTATTGAATCCAAATTAAGCTCTTTATTGATATGAAGTAAAGATTACAAGCGGCGCTAAGCCGAGATTACAAATCGCTCATGCTCTCTCTCTCTCTCTCTTACATTGAATATGCCCTTAGGCTTGGAACCAATACAAACGATCTGGATGATGATGTTCCCATACATTATGTCTCATATATGCGAGCTCCAGGTCCGTGCGCCACGCTCCAAGACGCCAAGTGCGGTCCGGCGCCTCATTGCGATAGCGATCTCCGAATCCGTACGAGTTCCCCCTGCACCCTGCATGCAGACTGGTTGGGTATCAGTACATTGAATGCACTGGTGGGGAGGCCTCTCGCCCACGCCACAAAACAAGCACGTTCATTAGTTATGTGCACCGACTAGTTCCGTTGTCTTTCTATTCTTTTGCCTTAGGATCAGTTACATGGCAATATAAAGAAAGTAATCTCCGTGTCAGCTCAAGAGTGTCATATTCATGAACAATTGAGTTCACCTTACCATTTCTTACCATTCGGCCTTCCCTGTCATATGCAGCAATATAAACAATTATCTACGAATAACAAGAAGCAACTTATAAAACCCAAGTGTTATGCCATGCCTCTGCCTCATAAGACCCATTTTACTAGAACTATGTGTGATACCATGCATCCATTCTAATTATGCATAATGTCGTGCAAACACACTCCTCCCCGTTTCTCCTTTTCTCAGTGCGGATAGCCGCTATGCAAACATGACTTATCTATATGAAGGTCACTGGCTCTGTTAGCCATATTGGACAATATCTGCGATGGACGGCTGCCTCCCCAGCTCGGTTGCTAGCCTTGCTGGGCCTCCAAGCCGTCTAACGAGTCGACGCCCATCCAGGTCGGTAGCAAGCCTTGCTGGATGCCTCGCTCTCGCCCGCTAGTCATCAGCTAGCGTATCGCCAGGACTACACTGGCACTCCGTCCTCCCGGGCTGACACGATTCGGATGCCTCAGCAATCGTGTCGAGGACTCTCTCTACCTGGTGCGCAACCAGTTGTCCGTGACCACGCAACTACTCCCCCAACTTCCAATCCTAGCCGAGGACAACACTCGGATCTATCTTTGCCGAGGACTACACTCGGATCAATCCTTGCCGAGGACTACACTCGGATCTTTTCTTCTTTACGCAGCTCTCTGATTAGAGACTGCCTCGGCGATCTGCATATCCCGAGTACATTCATTTCCTTCCATCTCCTGACTTGGAACGACTACTTGATAGCCTTCCTCGTCTATGCATGCAACATGATTTTTACTCCGTCCCGTGTCATGTTCCGTGCGGTGCAACGCCTCAGTATGAACTCACACTACTTTACAGCATATATGAAGAAATTACTACATTCCAACCCAGCAATCTCGACTATGCAAATAGCAAGTAAAATCTCCATGTTCTATACGATGATAAGTCGGGGTTATCCCCTTAGCTATGTGCGTTCATCTCTTTTATTAGCATGCAAAGGTTATCGCCCATAAACTAGCATGTGATAATCATTTTCTTAGTGTGCAGCTAAGTAGAGACAGGTTCACCGGGGCCACCCACCTTAGCGATGTATCGCATCGGTCGAGCGAGACTCCGGACGCGCCTCTGATAGCCTAAATCTGACTCCTTTGAAGATCCCAGCATGAAAGCCTTTGCATCGAACGAGCCATCTCGCTCAGCAAGGCGGGTTGAATAGCTACACTCGTGCCGTTTGAATCGGCCCTCCGGGTTGAGCGGAGCGGGTCGTTACATGAACTACCTGCACAATACTTACCATGTCATTCCCTGCCACAAAGACACAAGTTAGCTTTGCACAGGTTTAAATATACGAGGGGGTCACTGGCACGTTGCCATAATAGACGATTTAGTCTCAGGACGGAGTAACAAGCGACGCAGGAAATAGGAGGCGCCACAAGCCACTCCATCCAAAGCAGGCGACTCTCAGGAGTTCCGTCTGGACCGGATTGGTGCCAGTGCCCCAGCGATCATCCGCAGGAACTAAGATCTTGTACACAAGTTATCCGTGATCAAATATAGTATACTAAGTTTGCAATTAAGGTAATTTAGGACAGTTTCAGGTACGGGACAGTAACATGGCAAGATCTACTTTTGCATAGTCTTTATGTTCAGTTAATCGCACGGCAGAATGAGTTCTATACATAGCATAATTTAAAGAAGAAGTATATATTCTAACTTGTATTTATGCATATGATCATTCTAAATGAACAAGTATGCAATAAGGTAACCGTTCACAAATTGATTGACAAGCATAATAATCTAAGTCTATTCTTTTTTATCTTGACATATTTTAGTTATTACTTGGTATCGTCGGATTGGGGCAAACAAGAATACAAGATTTTAGATGTGAAGACTTAGAAGAAGGGCCAACTGAATCGAATATAAGCCACTCACTTAGTTGGCTGGAAGGGAGAAGGAAAGAGGTGCTTCAGGACTCCGCTCACGCGTCGCATACTGCTCGTTCACCTGCTTTGCCATGAACAGCTGAACAATACCTCTTCCACTCTTTCTAATCTCCAAATTTAAGTACAATTCAACGAATGAAGATAATGAAATCCATCAAAATTGTTCAAGAAAATGTAAGCAAATTCAAAAACCAACTCAAAGCACAAAAGCAATAAAGCGATAGCGAAAATTGAGGCAAGAAAAACTTGCAGCGGAGAGGTCCCTCTTGACTCTACCGCTAAGTTAATCCTGGGGGCACGGTCCACTGAATATGGGAATCAATTTCGAAGAAGCAAATCCATAATGAGGATGAGTTTTGATTTAATCTATCCCGATCGAACGATACGTATTTCTTAGCCGCGCTCACCGAATAGGGGGAACGGGAAACCACAACCGTATGGAATGCATCTTATTTTGCCCAAACGATTTCAAGAGTTCAACCCGGAAGGGACAGGGTTATTTTAAGAAAACTTTCTGATACGAGATCAAAGTATCTGAAGTTTTTTCTCTGATACCAATATGTCACACCCCAATTTTACTAAATCGATAATCGTCCCCCGGACGTGTTGCCATACACGCGTAAGGCACGCGTGCACAAGGCCTAGGCATAATGATATACTTTTAGAACATATGTAACAGAGTACGCAAATAAGATAACACATATTTGAGACATAAAAAAGTTTCCTTTTATTGATAATAAATATCTAGTTACAGACTCTGGACCCAAAAGCGATAAGGATGCCACACGGGCTTACAACTTGGATACAAAATGAGATAGTCATTTCATACATTACATCCTTTACTAAAACTTTAAAATATTATAGACACTTGCTGACGAATCTATCATCTTGCCTCGGAGCTGTATAAAAGGGTTGCGCGGGCTCCGAATGCTTTGTATAAGTTCCAAAAGTCACGAACGGGGTACGTCGAGTACTGGACAGGTTGGGAGAAGAAAGCTTCAGCTCCTTGTTGCGTCGCTTGGGCTCGGGAAATCTGCTGCAACGAGGGTCAGTACTTTGAAAAGTACCGGTGAGGGGAGCTAACCCAACTAACCAAATCTTGTTTATAAGAAGCATGCAAATTATTTGTGATCTTTCTATATTGCTAGTTTATTTTATAAGCAAGCATTGAGTATGACTTTATAGCAATAAATATGCCACCGTTTGGTGACTTTACCTTTTTGTCTGAACTGCCTGCAGAATACTTACTATGTCCTTCCCTGCCACGAAGACATTATTATCTTGAGCAAACAATGCAGAAATATATATTGGGTCATGCAAATTATTGCTACCATGGACAATAGCTACAGTAAAATGGTGACCCTTACAGCGTGGATAGCAAGCTATAAAACCCCATATTTTTAAATATTAATTAATTAATTAATTATTGAATTTATCTTTATTATTTCTTAGTTGATTAGAAATTATATATTATTGATTTAATTACCTAGATAATTAATCATTTAGAATTGTTGTACAAAAACTATTAATTTTTATTTTAGGAATCTCTGTGGAAGGGTAATAGATTTTTTAGAATTTAATTTGAATACAAATGTATTTTTTATACCTTAAATATATAGGTAAATAATAAATAGTTATTAAATAAGATAATAATAATAAATAATAGTAATAATAATCTTAATAAATATAGTAATAGCAAAGGTAACAAAAATAAAAGAAATAAAAGAAAAAGAAAATCTATTAAAATCTTAAATTCTAATAATCCTAATTAACCCTTAAGTAAAACCCCCTTAAAAAACTCCTAAAGCCCTAAGTAAACTCCAACATCAGCTACCAAACCCACCCGCGAGCAGTAGCACCGCTCAGCCCAACACCCACGCACAGCCAGGCTCACCCGCCTCCTTCTTCCTGCTCTCTATACATATATATATATATATATATATATATATATATATATATATATATATATATATATATATATATATATATATATATATATATATGTATACTGATCCCAAACCCTAACCCTAAACCTACCCAACGTTGAACCACCTCCGTCAGAGCCCGCACAACCACCAGCGCCGTCGGCGATGCCGCAGCCGCACGTCCGCGTCACCGCGAGCGGGCCGCACAGAATTAGTAACGATAACCACCTCTTCCCGCGCTATTTTCTGCCTCCTTGCTCGACCAAATTCGGATCCGTCTTCACCGGTATGATCATCACCTATCCCTCTCTAAACCTTGTTAATTAGTTTCAATCATACAGTATTAAAAACTAGGTAAAAATTGACGTCAAGTTGAGAAAAAACTATATTTTTAAACTACAGAAAACAGCCCCATCGACCTATATTCCGAGGTCGATATCTCCCAACGTAGAAATCCAAATCGAGATCTACTTTTTCCTGTGTAAAGTTCATATAACTGAGATCATTTCCTGTTAATTAGTTTATTTTATTATGTGTTAGAATCGAAGATAAATTAGGTTAAAAATCTATAAAAACTTATTTTTGAAACACAAAAACTTGTGATACGGAGCGTGTCCCACCAAATGAGACCACCTCATTGTGTACCAGTTGTATCGAAAGGTGTATATGGTATATCCTGACGTGTGAACTTTCATAGAAACTGATTTAGATGTGTGTACGCATCAAAATCATTCTGTATCCGTAAAAAGATCCCGTATCACAACTTTTGTAAAATACCGCACCATTTAGTGTACGCTTGTCAGAATGCGATGAAACTTGTGACATTAGATTCGTGGTATCATGCTAGTCTTGTGACCCAAGTTTCATACAATTCTAAGATAATTGACCAAGCTATCTATTCGCGGGCCCCACGGTTGACTTTTCGGGCAAATTTGTGTTTGGCTTACCGGAATCCAAAATTGGACGTACCGTTGAGTCCGTATTGACTTTTAGAATTTGTTTGACCTATAATTTATTTCATTTAGAGACCTTTACCTCTGGCACATATTTTGGTGCAAAGTGGCCCACATGTGGATCCACTTTGACCCGAAATTACTGTTTTGCCTATGTATCTAAATTGGACGAAAGGGTAGTATTTTTTAGCTATATGGCTTATTCTGGGAACATTGGTGATATTTATTTCAGCATCCGGAGACGTTTATTCTGAGGCCGTAGTTTCTACTCTTGTGTGCTTGACGCCTAGACATTTACACTTTGCAGCTTTCTTGCTATGCAAGTATACCTTGCCAAATTACTTTCAGTACTTTGCATGTTTATTATATTTCTATATATCCATTGCATTTGTGTTTTCTTTTAGTCAAAATTATATATTATATATGTTAACACACACACTTAAGACCTAGTATCATGAGAGAGGAGGACAATCAGTAGGCGTATGGACTATAACCACTCTGGTAAACCATAGTAACTAGCACGTACTACGGTAGTGTGTCGCGCTGGTCGCTACCCTCGCGGTATAGTCGCTACCCTCGCAGTATATCGATTTCTGATGTCCCTGACGTGTGTATGAGTTATGAGATTAGATAGAGTAGCCTACCCTTGCCATACGTTAAAAAGTTATCCTCATTATGTATTTTATATAGATTGTCTTGTACAGCATACTTATATATTTTTTGTCTATTATGCATGTTTACTGTATTCAATTGGTATGCTTCTATGTGTCTTATTACGTCCCTCTGAGGACCTGGTCTCTTGACATTTATAGATGACCAGGAGTATCCGCAGGAGTACTGGCCAGGACCTGATGTATTATTCTCTATCGAGGAGGTCTTACCTTCTGAGCATCATTGATTATCTCTAACGATGGATCTTCTTAGCTGATACTCTTATATCATCATCTTATTTTATACAATGGTAGGACTTCTATATTCTTCCATAATTTTCAAAATATGCAACACACAACATCGGCCCTCATTTAATCCTAGCCATTATATTTAAATAATATAATTTATAGCCCTCCCAAACACCCCCTTGTCAAGCCTTGGCCGATCCCAAGGAGATATTGACCAAGCCCACTTACCTTGGTCAACCCAAAACCCAAAATTCCACATGTATAAAAATACATAACTTTCTTTTTTCTTTCATTATTTTTCTTTTTACTAAAACCTAAAATAACTATTTAGCCGACTCTTCCCCCTTCTCATCCCTGTACATCCCTACCCCGCCGGAGCACCGCCGGCCGTTCCCGACTTCCACCCAACCTCCTCCACTCCCTCTGGTCTTCTCCTCCATCACCTCCATCTCTGCCCCACCCTCTTCCACTTCCTCCGTCGGCCTCGACAACATCATCCCGAGCCGCTGCACCCACATCCCGCACGACTGCACCACCACCCATCCCTGTCAGCCTCCTCCTTCTCCGGTTCTACACCACCGCCTGCACCGAGTACCCCGTTGACCTCACCCCTTATTATTATTTCATCCTTAGGTCTGTGTGATTCCACCTTGGACATCGATCCTCATACCTTGCTCAGGACCACAGGCGAGTACATTCTCTGACAGTTTTCATGGTTGATTACTTCTATAAATTGTAGTGTATTTCATACTTGATTCCGACACTATGGATACACGGGTTAGCACCCTAGATCCCCATCATGAGGAGTCGTGATTGGAATCCATCGTGCTAGCTGGGGAATAGGGAACTATTAGTAGATTATGTGATCATATCCACCCTTACCATGCATCATAGCTCACCCCACATCTCACGTCGGGTGCGGCCTGACCATCATCATGCCTCATAGCTGTTATATATGATTAGCCTGACCATTACCATGCATCATAGCTAACCATATGGTTAGCCTGACCTTCAAGAATCATAGCTAATCATATATAACCAGCCTGATCTAGTCCCAAGCCGATCACATAATAAACTGATAATTCAAACACTTAGCTAGATGTTTTATCTTTATTCAGATTTACTTGTTCTGGCAGTCACTATTTATTGCTCATTGCTAGATGCTCTTTTGTCTCTTTCATTTTCTCCAGTACTTCACATGTTCAGCTTTTATTTCCATCTTGTATCTTTTACACTGTTTATAGATTTTGTCAATTAATGAAACTGCTGTTAGTGCTTGTGCTTCGCTCCAATCCTGACTGGATAACAACATTTTCAGAGAACCTGGAGGACTTTTGCCCTACTCATTACGGTCCAGGATCAGAGGAGGATTTCACCCCAGAAATCCCCGAGGAGGTGCCTATCCTAGAGGAGAACTTGCCTGCCCATGCTTAGATTATTTTCTGCATTATTATTCTAGACTGAGACTGAGACTGTGATGTATTTATTTTTATTTGTGTCTTTGTGAGGTCATTTGGACCAGGATTGAGTTAGACTTATTATGGTTGGTTTTAAATAGAACTCTTTTCAATTCTCATCGTGCCATTATGTTTATAGTTGTGATTGAGTATATTATAGATGTGATTTATTTATCAAATGTCCTCCGTACGGAGTTGAGACTATTGACAGGATGTGCTATATTTGTGACCTAGACAGCGTTCTACCGCCGATGCTGCGGCGTAGGCTGGACGTACCCACGACTCATGCCCAAATTCCGGGTGCGGGTCGTGACACCCCTCAACTCATTCCCCTGGCCATCTCCCTGCAGAGCCACCACCAATGCCGCTCACCACCATCGTCTTTCCCATTGGCATCAACCTCCACTCCACCTCGCCGTTTCCTTTCCTCTTCGCCTGAGCACTGAACTCCGTCCCTGAGCACAGCCTGTCACCACCGCCGACCCATCAGCCTCGACGATCTCCTCCGACCTTCTCTACTCTCCTGTCCTCTGTCACCCTCGCCGGAGTAGCCCTCCCCTGGCTGGATTCCGGTCAGCAATCATCATCATCATCAACCCACCATTAACTTTAGCACCCCACACCACCAGCACCACCATGAGCTCCTCCTCCGACTGGCCGGACCTCCCCCCTCCACTGGCCGGAACACATCAAAACCCCATCACCATCATCATCTTCATAATCATCACCATTATCATCATCATAGTCACCGTCGACAACATCGTCGACATCGTCATCATCACCATCGTTATCATCGTTGTTAACGTCGTTATCACCCTCGTCGTCCTCGTCATTATCATAGTCAAATACATCATCGTCGTTATCATCTTCGTACACGTACCTCGAGGTACGAATGTGTTTCCCCCTTTCATGTATGTGTGTGTATATGTATTATATATGTATCCCTAGTATATGTTAATATATATAGTATAAATCCAATTAGTGTACATATAATATGTATATTGCATACGTATTTATTTAGCATATATGCATATATATATGGTATATGTATTTATTTAGTGTATATATGTATTATAAGTATTAATGATATATGCTAGATAATAATAATGTATATCTATATATTTACTAGGTGACCCGAGTGTAACTACGGATATCCCGTAGTTACGTTGACCTGTAACCATGTAATATTGTTAGCAGACTGCCATTATGTACACTGACGTACTGGCGAGCCCGTATCATTTGGACTGTCTGTCTTGCACAGCAATTACAGACGCGACACCCATACAAATAGACGCACACTTGACCCTAGTTGACCAGTGACATGCCTAGCTATTCCCTGAGTTTAAGGTATTTATGATTGTGTATGTGCTAGTGTAATGACTGATGTTGTATTGTATTATATGATATGTATATAGGACATATCGAATTGTTCTACGCAACTTCAGGAGCAGGTTATTGGTACTTCGCAGCTTTCTTGCCAGGCAAGTATACCTTGCCGTATTGTACTGTTTAAATTTAGTTGTTATTTTAGTTGCATGTTTATTATTTTAGATTATATAAACTGTGTACGTCCGAGAGAGACTCGGGTGCATTCAACAAAGGCGTTGACATTAGGACTTATGTTTGACCTAGTGTATAGTAGACCCACCTAAAGTTATTGAGTTATCGGTATGACTCCCCAAGCCTTGACACATTTCTTACACGTGTTGTGAGTCTCATATAGGGCACGGACTTGCGTATGCGGTTGGCCACCTGTGCGTGTAGGTCGTACGACGGATAGGGTATAACTGCTAATAGTGATGCATGTTAGAAGACTTAGCAGTTATTAGCAGTCGGAGCATAGACTATTATAGCACGGTGGTCCAATCTTTGTCCTTGTTTGGTTGTAAGGTTGGGCTATTGTTCTAGACTATGAGCCAGAGTTACGACGCCGATACTTGCACTTTGGCGTAGTAGCTAAAGCGTGCTGTGGTTACAACATGCATAGATCATTGGACGGGAAGGACAACTAGTAGGCGTATGGGACACCCACCTCCTTTATTGTAGGCACTGCATTCTTCGGAGCGATACGGACGTATATATATTTTACAGATACCACGTTATTTAGAGTGTTGGACGTTATATATATATTTTTTATAGATACCTCATTCTTTGGAATGATGGACGTTACAGATACCACACTCTAGAGAACGTTGGACGTTATGCCTACGCCTACCCATACATACCAAAGTTATCCTCAAATTGCATTCACGTAGATGGTTAGCGCACCCATTTTATTTATTCAGTATTTACTTTATGGCATGCTTCTATGTATCTTGTTATGTCCCTCTGAGGAGCTGATTCCTTTCTAGGTGTAAATGTTCATGAGTAGTTGCAGGAGCGCAAATCCAAACTTGCTACGTATATTGTGATAAGGTCTTCTCTTCGAGCCTCATCATTGTTAGATGTTGTACTTATATTATATTTATCTTGTTTATTCTTTATTCTAGTCGGCACTGGATTTGTTTTTATCCGACTATCATCTTTAGATACTTTATATTTAGATCTAGTTTCATAGGTATTGGTTATTTATGTCTATTTGATTTTTGTGGATGAAATTTAGTTATGCCCTGTGACTTGTGATAAATATGTACTACTTATGAATTATTGTTATGGTTTTCATATATTGGAGTTGCCATATACATGCGGCTGGCATGCTTACGTATCCTAGTCCTATGTATTTTGGGACTGGAGCGTGACATTTATACTCCTCTCTTATTTTAGTTTGATATAGTCATTGGTAGTGGATTTGTCTCCATCCGACTATTATTTTGGATTATTCAGACTCATTATTCTAGTTTAGTTATTTCTTTTCTATGACTTGTTGTATGGATAAGATTAGTATATCTGTGAATTGTGACATTATATATACTACATGTGAGTTTACATTCATGTTACAGCGTACGTGTGTATTATGGTATCCATATATTAGAGTTGCCATATACATACAGTTGGCATGCTTACGTATTCCTAGTCCTACTTATTTTGGGACTGTGACATGACATATTTTTGATGTGGTCCATGCAGGTCTAGTTAACCGTTTCGGTTATGTAACTGTACCGAGCGGGCCTGCACCTAGGATTAGAATTTTAGGTCTCATCCATACTTGACTATAACTCACATTCCTTCCAACATGTCCTACTTAAGTGCTTGCATCATGCTTGATTCATGTACTCTTCCTAATCCTTCGTCTATCTCTTGCAGAGAGATGAATTTGCGTAATGGACATGCCGCCACCAGGGATAACACGTCTCCAGGGGACAACGACCAATCACCAAGAGAGGCCTTAACGACTCCTCTTCTTCCGGGACCGGATGGACTGACTAGCAATCCAATTCCATCAGCTCCTTCCATGGTGCCTAATGGGACTTTTCTAGCTCCACTAACACCGCAGGATATCTAGACACAGCTGTTCCAATTTATCCAGATGATAATGTAGGAACAGAGTCAACAGACAGCCACACAGGCTGCAGAGCAGAGGCAGCAAGTGGCAGAGCAGAGGCTAGAATTTCTGGCAGCTCTTGAGAGAATGGCTGCCCTAGCCCCTACACCAACCCAGGCACTAGTTTTAGTACTGCAAGCTCGGGTTGGTTCAGTCAAGGACTTTGTGCAGATGGGCCCCAAGCCATATAAAGGCAATAAGAGTCCAGAGAAGAACATGAACTGGATTGCCAATACCAAAAAGTTTTTAGAAGCATCACAACTACCTGCAGATCTATGGATGATAGGCATAAGGACCCAACTAGAGGGTAACGCTCATCACTGGTGGGAATCAATGGAGCGTCAGTTGGGTACGCGTCAGACTTGGGAATAATTCTTGGAGTGCTTTGGGAGAAAATACTTCTCGAACATTATAAGGGGTGCGTTGTACGATCAGTTCCTCCATTTGGAGCAGGAAAATAAGATAGTTGATGAGTATGATGCAGAGTTTAGCCGCCTCAGTAAGTATGGCGCTGCCCTAATACCTAATGACTTGGAGAAGGCTAAGAGGTTTCACCGTGGGCTGACTCAGGAGCTCCAGTACTACACTAGCTCACAGTCCCGGATCTCTTATGTCGAGTTATTGACAGAGGTCAGGATCCAGGAGGCCATCAGCAAGAAAAATAGAAATCAAACCAAGGACCAGTAAGGAAACAGCCATGAGGACCCATTAGACACCCTTTGGCACACTAACAACCATATAGTGTTGCACCGTATCCAACCAAGGACCTCTGTACTTATCACTTTTATGGTAAGAAAGGTCATATTCATAGAGACTGTCATCGTCGATTGGGGCTGTGCATGATATGTGGATCAAGTCACCATCAAACTCGAAAATATCCTCAGCAAACCCAAAGGTCTATGGCATCAGAATCAGGGACACTGCATACACCCTCAAGTATAGGAGACCAAAGGGACCCACCACTACTTCTACAGTCTGTCCAAATGGAGGAGGCTAGGCCCCAACTGAACGACCAAGGACAAGGCGAAGCACTTATTATAACAAATATAGGAGCGCAGGCACAGGAAGCCATAGATACAGGTACGACCTTTTAGTTATAATTTTCTTTGCATACTCATAACCCCATTTTGATACGAGATCTTAGGTATATAAATAGATGTAGAATTATATATAAGATAGTTTAGCAGTTATGAGAATATGTGGATATCCTAACCAGATGGCATGCACGCGATGCTAATGGATGACGCAAATAGCAGAAGTAGTATTCTCTTCCTATCACCATCTCGCCCCCTTGGGTGGCTCATCTTCTCTTCTATATCTATTCATTATCTCGTGCTTAATTATTCCTATCGTAGTTGCATCTTTTCGTGCCATTATGAATTATTTGATTTACTTCAACCTCACCCTTATTTTGTTAGTTAAACATAAATGTGTTAGTAATGATTGATAACTAAAGGATGAGTTCATAATAATAACCCTTATGTATATGTACTATATCAATATATGTATTCCCTTATTATTTTAAACCAAGAATAGCATCCCTTAGTCTAAATAAGAATTAGTTAGATTATTGAACTAGTTCATACTTCTAATAGTTTTATAATTTAGCAAAGACCTAAGTTGTTGCCCTAAACTTAGACTAAGCTTAGGAATGAGTTGAAGGCACTTGTTACGAACTGATGACTATGACAAATCGCTGGCGAGGTAGCGACAACTGCAGCTAGACGATTATGGTAGAGTAGTCGAATTACTTGCAGCCATAGTGGCCAGGTGGCGTGGCAGTATTAGACTACGATACTTGACGGTTATGGAAAAAATTATAGTTATGAGATTCCAGACAGGTATCCCAAGATTCTTGACCCAATGAATAAATTTGTCCTACAACCTAGACAATAGCTTCAAGAGACTTTGACTACTAGTAAAAATTTTGTAAGTTGGGTAGTGTAGACGAGTTAGAGGATAATAGAATAGTGTATGGACAATAAATGAGAAAAATATTAGGATGGATGACCATAACATTTTAGAAAGCACTGCTAGATAGCAAGGAAGTGTAATAGCTATAGTGATTTATTATGAATATGGGTTAGTGTCAATTTTGAGGACAAAATTTTGGTAAGTTGGGTAGAATATAAAATCCTATATTTTTAAATATTAATTAATTAATTAATTAATTATTAAATTTATCTATATTATTTCGTAGTTGATTAAAAATTATATATTATTGATTTAATTACCTAGATAATTAATCATTTAGAATTGTTGTACAAAAACTATTAATTTTTATTTTAGGAATCTTTGTGGAAGGGCAATAGATTTTTTAGAATTTAATTTGGGTACAAATATATTTTTTATACCTTAAATATATAGTTAAATAATAAATAGTTATTAAATAAGATAATAATAATAAATAATATTTATAATAATAATAATAGTAATAATAATCTTAATAAATATAGTAATAGTAATGGTAACAAAAATAAAAGAAAGAAAAGAAAAAGAAAATCTATTAAAATCTTAAATTCTAATAATCCTAATTAAACCTTAAGTAAACCCCCCTTAAACAACTCCTAAAGACCTAAGTAAACCCCAACAGCAGCTACCAAACCCACCCGCGAGCAGTAGCACCCCTCAGCCCAACACCCGCGCGCGGCCAGGCTCACCCGCTCACCCGCCTCCTTCTCCCTGCTCTCTCTCTCTCTCTCTCTCTATATATATATATATATATATATATATAATATATATATATATACTGATCCCAAACCCTAAACCTACCTAACGCCGACCCGCCGCAGCCGGAGCCCGCACAGCCACCAGCGCCGTCGGTGACGTCGCAGTCGCACGTCCGCGTCACCGAGAGCGGGCCACACAGAATTAGCAACGACGACCACCTCTTCCCGCGCTATTTTTTGCCTCCTCGCTTGACCAAATTCGGATCCGTCTTCGCCGATAGGATCACCACCTATCCAGTTTCAATCGTACAGCGTTAAAAACTAGGTAATAATCTACGCCAAGTTGAGAAAAAACTACGTTTTTAAACTACAGAAAACTGCCCCATCGACCTATGTTCCGAGGTCGATATCTCCCAACGTAGAAACCCAAATTAAGATCTACTTTTTCCTGTGTAAAGTCCATATAATCGAGATCATTCCTTGTTAATTAGTTTATTTGTTATATGTTATAATCGAAGATAAATTAGGTTAAAAATCTATAAAAACTTATTTTTGAAATACAAAAACTTATGATACGGAGCACACCTCGCCAAACGGGACTATCTCGTTATATACCAGTTGCACTAAAAGGCACGTATGGTATATCCTGACGTGTGAACTTTCGCAGAAACTGATTTGGACGTGTGTGCGCGTCAAAATTACCCCGTATCCGTAAAAAGGCCATGTATCACGACTTTTGTAAAATATCGCACCATTTAGTGTACGCTCGTTAGAATACGACAAAACTTGTGCCATTAGATTCGTGGTATCACGCTGGTCTTGTGACAGTTCAACACAATTTTGAGATAGTTGACTAAGCCGCCTATTCGTGGGCCCCATGGTTGACTTTTTAGGCGAATTTGTGTTCTGCTCACCGAAATTCAAAATTGGACGTTTCGTTGAGTCCGTATCGACTTTGAGAATTTGTTTGACCTATAATTTATCTCATTTAGAGACCTTTATCTCTGGCACGTATTTCGGTGTAAAGTGGCCCACATATGGATTCGCTTTGACCCAAAATTACCGTTTTGCCCATGTGTCCAAATTGGACGAAAGGGTAGTATTTTTTAGCTATCTCGCTTATTCTGGGAATGTTAGTGATATTTATTTCAGCATCTAGAGACGTTTATTCTGAGGCCGAAGTTTCTACTTCTGTGTGCTTGACGCCTGGACGTTTATACTTTGCAGCTTTCTTGCCAGACAAGTATACCTTGCCAAATTGCTTACAGTACTTTGCATGCTTATTATATTTCTATATATTCATTGTATGTGTATTTTCTTTCAGTTAAAATTATATATTATATATGTTGTCACACACTTGACACCTAGTATCATGAGAGAGGAGGACAATCAGTACGCATATGGACTATAACCACTCTGGTAAACCGTAGTAACTAGCACGTACTACGGTAGTGTGTCACGCTGGTCGCTACCCTCGCGGTATATCAATTTCTGGTGTCGCGCTGGTCGCTACCCTCGCAGTATATCGATTTTTGATGTCCCTGACATGTGTGTGAGTTGTGAGATTAGATAGAGTAGCCTACCCTTGCTCATACGTTGAAAAGTTATCCGTATTATGCATTTCATATAGATTGTCTTGTACATCATACTTAAATATTTTATGTCTATTATGCATGTTTACTGTATTCAATTGGCATGCTTATGTGTATCTTGTTACGTCCCTCTGAGGACTTGGTCCCTTGCCAGGTATAGACGACCAGGAGTATCCGTAGGAGTACGGGCCAGGACCTGACGCATTATTCTCTACCGATGAGGTCTTACCTTCTGAGCATCATTGATTATCTCTAGCGATAGATTTTTTAGTTGATACTTTTATATCATTATCTTATTTTATATTGCAGGTTTTATACTCCTCTCTTATTTTAGTTTGATATAGTCATTGGTAGTAGAATTGTCTCCACCCGACTATTATTTTGGATTATTCAGACTCATTATTCTAGTTTAGTTATTTCTTTTCTATGACTTGTTGTGTGGATAAGATTAGTATATCTGTGACTTGTGACATTATATATACCACATGTGAGTTTACATTCATGTTACAGTGTACGTGTGTATTATAGTATCCATATATTGGAGTTGCCATATACATACGACTAACATGCTTACGTATTCCTAGTCCCTCGTATTTTGGGACTGGAGCGTGACACAAGCCCCGCTACAATGCCCCGAATTACCCGTGCGAGGCTTGCTAGCGTAGCTATCCGAGTTTTGCCCGGAACGAATTGGCCCCAGTACCCCGGGCACCATTCGCAGAAACTAAACCTTGTGCACAAGTTGTCCGACCGAACCATGCATTGACACTAAGTTAATAAATAAAGCATTTCAAGCAAACTGAATGTACATATCTACTTTAGCACAGTGCAAATGGCATAGACTACATGTCCAAGTGATCGTATTCTAATTATTTGTACGATATATTTGTACAGTTATATAGAATAAGTTATAACTATAACTGAAACATGAATATATAAATACATAACGGACAAACACGCATCAATGTAGTCGTTAAGAATTCTAGGTGACAAGCATTATAAGTGTTTAAAGTCTATCTCTTCTTTTATTTGACTCAATTTTATTCTATATTTTGGTATCGTTCGAGCGGGATGCACATATGAGTCAATTTATTAAGAATGAAGAATTGGAAGAAGGGTGCTAATTGAAGTAAAGCTACTCATAAGTTGATAAACTAGGAAAGAAAATGGGAGATCTTCAAGACTCTGCTTGCGCGTCGCATATCCGATCACCTGCACTCACCAACTGATGATCAATATCTCCTGCTTCGGTCTCCAAAGATTTGATATAAAATACGAAATTCTAAGAATGAAGGCAATGAAATCTATCAAAATTGTTCAAGAAAACGTAAGTCATAAAACCAACAAAAAAGCAACTAAGCGGCATCAAAAAACGGACAAGGAAACCAGCGCAACGGAAATGCCCCTCTCGACTCTGCCGTCGAGTTCTTCCTTGAGGCATGATCCATTGAATATGAGACATGATTATGAAAAATCAATCCATGACGAGGAAAAAATCTTGATTCAATCTGTCCTGATCGAACGATACCAAGTATTTCTTAGCCGTGCTCTCCAAATAGGGGGAACGGTGCACTACATCACCTGCTGGTACACTAAGCATCTGGATACAATCTGTGCCACTTCCTACTTTATGCCATACCACCACACACTCTCTCGTATATCTTGATACATCTTATTGGCACCTGGATGTATGGAATACTGAGAGCGATGCGCTTTCTACAATACCTCCTCATACATCTCCCCACTAGGCACACACAAATTAACACCATTCTGTAAAGAACCATCCTCAGTAATCGTAAAATTATCCTCCAATCCTGCTCTCACCTGATCTATGTTGCTCCTCAGAGATACATCCTCATACTGGGCTGCCTTGATCATGTCCATCAACTCTGAGTGTATCTGCAACCCCTATATCTGCATAGCAAAACCAAGAACTATCATCTCAATGTCCAAGCTCTCCAAATCCTCCAATAAATACCAATCATGCGTCAACAACATAGCTAATGGATACCTGCTCAAGGCATCAGCAACTATATTGACTTTTCTAGGATAATACTGCAAAGATATATTAAAATCCTTCATCATCTCCAACCACTGACGCTGCCACATGTTCAACTCCGTCTAAGTAAAAATGTACTTCAAGCTCTTGTGGTCTGTGAAGATCTCCATACGCTCTCCGTACAAATAGTATTTCCACAACTTCATGACAAAGATGACTACTGCCAACTCCAAATTATGGGTAGGATAGTTCTTCTCATAAGGACGCAATTGCTTGGATGCATAGGTAATCGCTTTCTCATTCTGCTGAAAAACACAACCCAAATATTTTCCTGATGCATCACTATAATTAGTAAAACCTTCAGACCCTGATGGCAACGTCAAAATAGGAGCAGACATCAACCTCTTCTTCAGATCTTCAAAAGCAACCTGGCACTCCTCAGTCCAAACAAACTCTACATCCTTCCTGGTGAGTCTGGTCATCGGCTCGACAATCCTTAAAAAATCTTGCACAAACTTCATGTAGTATCCTACCAAATCCAAGAAACTTCTTATCTTTGCTACTGAACTTGGGGTCTTCTGTAACGCCCTGCAACCGCACGGTGTGTTACGCTGAGTCGGATTGAATGAAATAATAGCTGGTTATACTTGATTTATTGGATTTTGGAAAGAAGTATTGATTGAGTTGGTTTCATGTGCAGATGGCTAGCGGAGTTCGATAGGAATCAGGTGTTCGTTCAGAGCAGTACTGAGATAGCTGGATTTGAGCGATAATGTCATCTTCCTTAGTCCGATCGGTTGGATAATTTGGGGAGCGCGGTCTGCTCGTAAGGTCATACCAATTGAGTAGATTCACTACTAGAATAAGCGAGATTAACGACATTTTTTAGCGACTCCTAGTAAAAATATCACTAAATTAGCGACTCTGTAAAATCGTCGCTAGACGTCGCTAAATGGCGACATTTAGTGACGTGTAGCGACTTTTATTAAGATTTTAAAAGATTAGTCGCTATAAGTTCAAGTAAGGTCGCTAAACGTCGCTAATATATCTGATTTAGCGACGTTTAGCGTCGTAATTAGCGACGTATCTATCTAAAATATTTAGCAACGTAGACGTCGCTAATTTTTATTTTTGCGACGTTGATATTTGACGTCGCTAAACGTCGCTAAATTTTGGTTAATTAGGGCTCAGTTTTCTTTTCCCCATCTGTCGAAAATTTCAAAATTTTTCGATTTCCCCCGCCCCCCCTCTCCGGCGACCGGCTCTCCACGACTGCGGCTACTTCGGCATCCCCCTCCTCCTCCTCGAGCTCTAGGTAATCTCTCTCTCTCTCTCATATGACATTGACACAAGACACACTTGACAGACACGACACACGCACACAGACACGACACACGCACACAGACACTGATAGACACACACGACACACACGACATATACACACAGACGCAGACACACACACACGACACACACACACAGACGCAGACACACACGACACACATACATGGACGTAAACACACACACACAGACGCAGATTAGGGTTAGGGTTAGGGTTAGGTTTAGGGTTAGGGTTAGGTTTTTTGACCTGGGGTTAGGGTTAGGGTTAGATTTAGGGTTTTTGATCAGGGGTTAAGTTTAGGGTTTTTGATCAGGGGTTAGGGTTAGGGTTAGGTTTTTGATCAGGGGTTAGGGCTACAGAATATCACTATCACCATTTAAATCAATATTTGTTGCAAAAATAAAAGTACAACTGCCACATTGATTATCTTGTAATATGTGGTACAACTTCCCTTTTTTTTGTTTAATGAACGCATAGTATAGTTGGATCATATTGTTAGCAATAGAGAATTAATTAACAGTTGGATCATATTGTTAACAATAGAGAATTAATTAACAGTTGGATAGCCTAAGAAGAAGACAGCCACACATATCGACAAACCTCTTTCCGCTAATTCTTCAAAATCAAGGCAATCTTCAAGATGGTTGAGAGATTGTGTTGAAAATTATATTGGAGCTAAAGGAAACCTTGAGTAGTCTCTAGATGGCAGGCTGGAGAAATATCACGATCACAATGACTATATATATATATATATATATATATATATATATATATATATATATATATATATATATATATATATATATATATATATACTGAAAAACTGGTTAGTTTTGTTTCATGCATGTCGTTTTCCAATCAGAGGATTAATTAATTTTTCATCTAAGTTATTGTGCTTGCATTTCAAGTTTTTTCTTTTACTTGTTGTTTGCTTTTGTTTACACTTAAATCAAAGGTAGTTTTGAGGATCTGACACTACAAATTCCAATCAACTTTGCTTACCTAGTTGGAATTCATGTTCTACTAATTAGTTATCGATTAAGTACTAGCTGAGCTAAGAAGAAAGGTCTTTGACCCAAGTGATTTAGAAACTCATCGCTTAAGTATTCACTATTTTGATCTAATTCAAACACTCTTGCTGATTTGTTTCTCTACTCTATATCGATTGTCCTATGAACTAGTGGCTCTTTCTCCTTTTTTTTAATGAAAAAGAAGTTCGAGTATTTTACCTATGATAAAAAATTCACTAGTAGGATATAACAGAAATAAAAAATAATGTTTTCATCCTGCTTGTTAATTTTATCTTCACAAATACATTATAGCCTATGGTGCCACATGTATTTGGGATTAATATTATCTTTAGAATCTCTTAAACATGATTGATTAATGTTAAATACATTATTTTACAATACAAACATACAGATGATTTATTAATGTCCATAATCACCTTTCTTAAAACTGAAAGGGATAAATATTCATCATCATTCGTATTATCATCTCCATCATCAACACTACCAATAGATTTGTATTTTTATTGTTACAATATTATTATACTACAACAAACAGCTAATTCTTTGTGAGTCATCTAATTCTTCCGTTCCGGTCCAATAGCTAATTCTTTGCTATTTTTTTGTTTTTATCTATCTTACCAGATGGCACCCAAGAGAGCGACACCTCCTACTGTTAAGGAGGAAGTGATACCTCCTACTGTTAAGGAGGAAGAGATACCACCTGCGGGGAGTTCTAGTCACCCAGCACCTATCGCGGCTGTATCTCAGACGGGAAGTTCCAGTCACCCAGCACCCATAACGGAGCTTGATAACATAAACGCTGTTTATGCGCAGTATTTGAGGGACTGGTATCTGCCCCGTTTTGGATATCCTCGAGATTGATACTGTGATGTTTCATATACTTATATATTATGCATTTTGTGTTACTGTGATACTCTGATACTTATATATTATGTATTTTATGACGCTGTTTATGCCCATTTTGTGTGACTGTGATACTGTGATACTTTTATGACTGTGATACTTTTATTCATATTAAATATTGTTAATCCGGTGTTGAGTGTTCCACCGAAGGGGTCAGCGAACCCATAGAATTCAACGGAGGGTTGCTCCGGGTCTATTTTTAATTAGAAATTTATAAATTGCAGGAATAATAGTTTGGAACAATTTATTTTTTTTATTTTTTTTTAAAATTAGCGACGTATTTAGCGACGTTTAGCGACGTCAAGCGACGTTTTTATAAGTCTCTAAACAAGTCGCTACTTAGCGACGTGTCATTAGCCGTCGCTAAACGTCGCTAAATATGTCGTTGTACGTCATAAATTGCTGACATGGCAGTACTGCCAGGTCATTAAAGACGTCGTTGTTACGTCGCTATATAAGTCATTAATTAGCGACATTTTATTACGTCGCTAATTAGTGACTCAGAGTCGCTAAATGTCGCTAAATTAGCGACACATCTAAGTCGCTAAAAAACGTCGCTATAGCGACGTTTAGTGACATTTTTCCTTTCAGCGACGTTATTATTACCGACTTTATTGCAACGTCGCTAATTACGTCGCTAAATGAGATTAGCGACATTTTTTTGTCAATTAGCGACGTTTTTGGTCATCGCTAATTTGACTTTTTCTGGTAGTGATTGTTCTTTCCATCGGACCACGGGTTCAAGGGATCGACCATATCGGCATGACAGGATGCTTAACGAAATCAATATTGTGAGTGGGCTCTGTCCCTTCTCCTCTACTCCTTCATGCCTAATAATATGGAAAACATATAAAGGCTTGAACACTTGGACTAGAACTTTGGAATCACTACACTGAGGCGTGCATAGAGTGTACGTCGTTTGCTTGGATAGGATTATGGCTTGAATTAGTTTTCGCGCAGGATAGTTGGAGCTAGAGTTGGATTATACATTTGGGCCAGTTGGAGAAATAATTAGAATTATGTTTGGACAGTTGGAATATCTTAGTTGGAACATCGAGAATTCGGGCGAGCGAGCATGCATCCGTGCACGAGTATCACTTGGGCGCTTTATCTTGCAAAGCGAGCAGTTGTGGTTCAAAAATGATCAATTGCGTCGGCGAGGGCATTATGCCACTATTGGGGCATTGTGCCATAAGATTGTGCTGAGCGTGGGGTATTGCACCAATTGGAACACTGTGTTGAGAAGCGATATTGTGCCTATGGGGATAACTTGAGATTTGTGCCTTGGGCTATATGTTGAAAGAATGGTTATGGATATTTGGTTATAGATTATTAGTTGGATATTTGGTTGAATGAGTCTAGGATTGCTTGGTGGGGTTAGAATGTTCGATCCTCTCGTCATACCTACTTGGTGTCTGTATGTCACAGACAACCTGTGTTGCACAGGGTTTCGTTTCCTCGAACGGGATGGACTCTGGGGCACCGGGACCGTTCGACCATGGAGAAGACAAGGGTAACGCGTCTTGGGCGCGGTACCGCTAGTTCGATATAAACCAGAGGGGGATAGCTACCCATTGCTGGATCGAGTAGGACTGCCTATTGATTAGTCCGATCAATGTCCTTTATGGCTTGGCCAGTAACTTCATATAGATAAGTGTTGGCTTGCTTTTCTTTGGTTGGTTTATGCTTCGTGTAGGCGCAGCCACCTTGCCTCGGCAAGAGTGTGCACTTTGAGATTGGATTATAAGTTTTGGTTGAGGATGAATATTGAGGCTTGGTTGTTGGTTTGATGGTTTCTCGTGTTGCTTGGGTTTGAGTAGGACGGGTTGCATGCTAGTATCCTTCGAGTTGGTTATTCATTGCTTGTCAATTGGCTTAAGTTGAATGCTTGCATGCTTAAAATGCTTTACGTCTTTCCTTAATATATCATCCATATGCCATGAAATGAATCTAGGATTCAACTAAAAAGATCACCATATAATTTTTTGAATTCACTATTTTACTTAGTGTCGGCTTAGACGAATGGGTTACCCCACTCACTAGTACGGCTGTGTACTGACCCACGTTTGTGAAAATTATTTTAGGTACGCAGGTGTAGTGCCACTGCTTGGATATACGGGACATAATGTATGAACTGTAAGTACCTTTGTGGGCTAAAGAAAGAGCAAGAGTATTGCATTAGCCTTTGTGGCATCACCATTGTGGCATTCACATTATGGTATTTAATTTGGACCATATCGAGAGCTTCAATGCGTATTACCCTGATGTGTGCTTGGTACACAATACTTGACTTTCGTTGCAACTTGGTCATTTCGATGACAACTTTGGTGTTTGACAACATCGCCTTGTACGAGCACAACTCCAGGCTCGTACGGCATCTTCCAAGACTCCACTGCTGCGATCATCCTGCAGGAGCGCTGCAACATGGTGATTCATATTCAGCAGGAACTATTGAGCTTGTGGAAGATTGGGGCATAACATCTTCCAAGACTCCACTGCTGCGATCTTCTTCGGATCTACTAAAATTCTATCATCAGTCACTACATATCCTAAGAACTCCACCTTGTCTAGGAAGAACTCACACTTGGACAGCTTTCCATATAGCTTCTCCTTCCTTAGCACATCTAACACAATCCATAAATGCTCCTCGTACTATTCCGGTGTCTTTGAGTATTGAGTATGTCATCGATGAATACCACTACAAACTTGTCAAGGTACTGGTGGAACACCTTGTTCATCAAATTCATAAATACCGCTAGGGCATTAGTCAACCCAAACGGCATCACCATAAACTCATACTGGCCATACCGAGTCCTAAAAGTAGTCTTCGAAATGCCCTCCGACTTCACTTTCATCACTTGGAGGTAGCCTGATCTCAAATCTATCTTAAAAAATATCTTGGCACCACTCAACTGATCGAACAGGTCATCAATCCATGGCAACGGATATTTATTCTTGATAGTGAGATTATTCAATGCCCTGTAATAAATGCACATGTGCACCGGTCTATCCTTCTTCGGTACAAATAATATCGGGGCTCCCCATGGTGATAAACTCGATATAATAAATCCTTTATCCTGTAATTCATCCACCTGCTTCTTCAGCTCGACCAGCTCGTTGTTGTTTACGCTATAGACATGTTATAAAATTGGTTTTGCACCTGGCACCAAGTCTATAGAGAATTCAACATCTCGATCTAGCGGCAATCCTGGTAATTTCTCAGAAAATATATCCAAGAACTCTGCTATTAATGGATGTGGCAACTCCTTGTCTTCTATCATAGCTCCACAGATAATGCCTTCTCCCTGCTCTGCATCTCCTCTAGCAAACTCAAACTCTGGCTCTCCTGGCTGGCTAAACAAAACTCTACCTCCTCTATAATCTATGCTAGCATGGTGCCTACTCAACCAATCCATCCTAAGTATAATATCGTAGATCGGAAGTGGCATTACAAGTAGACACGCACTCAGCTTCCGGCCTCCCAGATTAACTCTCCGATCATTGCAAATATCATTAACCAGGATAATGTCTCCCCCGGTCATGATCTAGCAAGTCCTAAGCAAGGACTCAGCTACCAAATGATGCTTCAAATCAAAAAAAAAAACAGATACAAAACTATGGGAAGCACCACTAGCAAACAAAGCTAAAGCAGGAATAGAATCAAGAAGAACAGAATATGTGATAACTTCTCCGGTGGGCTCGACCTCATCAACTGTCATAGCGAACGCTCGTCCCTGATGTGCATATTTCTGATGCTGGTATTGGGCATAACATTGCTGCTGGGTCAGAAGCGACGGTCCCCTCGGTTGTACTGCAGGTGGTCTCGCCTGTGTCCTCAGAGCTTAGCCGCTCCCTGAATTACACGACGAGGATTGGAAAGACACTCTCTCAGATAATGCCCTTCGGTACTATAATATAGGCAAACCCCCAACCTTCTCCTTTAAACTTCCCAGATGTGTCGAACTTCTTACAGAAGTAGCAGGAAGCTTGTTGTGACTGTCTCTGCTACTGCGGTACCTGGTAAAACGGTGCCTTAGCAAGAGTCTGGTGCTGTTGTGGCTCCTAAAAAGGTTTGGATCGAAAATAAGGATGCTTAGCAGTCACCATGCTACTGTTAGCTCCCAAAAAAGAATCGTGATCCCTCTTGGGCTTCAAACCCAACTCTTGCTTAACCTTGCGTGCCTCCACAGTATCTCCGAATAGGACTCATAGAAAGACGGAATGAGGATCTTTACTTCTCAGTTCAGACCCTCATGAAAACGAATAGCTCAAACCTTCGGCTCTCTCACCAAATACTTCGTAAATCGGCTCAGCCTACCAAACTCTACGGTATATTCTTCCACAGACATGCTCCGTTAAATAAGGCTCTCAAACAGCCTTCCCAAGTCTAACATGTATGCCCGAGCAACGAACTTCCTCTTGAAGAGGTCCTTGAATACCTCCCAAGACTGTCCCGCATCAGCAAAAAGTGGCTCATTTCTGAACTAAGTACGGGCGACCTCGAACAACTGAAGTTCTATTGCCTCAACCTTCAGATCCTCAGTAAGACAGGACACCCTCATGAGACGCTCAATATCCTCGAGCCAATCATCAGCGTAGACGATACCCTCCATCCCCTTGAAGACCCGAGGTTCCATCTTCTTAAAGTTTTGGATGTTGCCTGGCCGAAGCTGGGCAACCTGCGGAGCAACCTGCTACTGGACCAGAACTCCTCTCTTTACTACGGGAAGGGCAAGATGATGAGCACTCTCAATGTCCTGCCGTAACACGTCGGTCTGCCTTTGGTGTGCCTTGGACTGAGTCCTTTGTGCCTCCAATATCACGTAAAATAGTGTAAACACCTGAGTCGCATATGTCCGTACGGAAGGTGGAGGTGAAAGTATCATGCCCCGATTCTGTGGAATTGGTAGTCGTCCCCCGGTCGTGACATCGTGCGGGCCTAGGTTGCACACCGTACAAGGCTAAGGTATTTTGCATAACGAGCACATATTCAGAGTACGCGAATATTTGAAACACAAAGTTAAAACATGGAAAAGTTCTCTTTATTGATAATGAACATCTTTTTACAAACCCTTGAACAAGTCAGAAGGTTGCCGCACGGGCTTACAAAATATTGACAAAAATGAGATAGTTGTCCTATATATTACATCCTTTACTAAAACTTCAAAATAAGACACCTTCAACCGGGATGATGGCTTTCCCACGGAGCTGCATTGAGTTTAGGTTGTTAGCTCCTGGACTGGATTGGGCAGTTGTAGAAGCATAAAATATGTTGGAGAATTGTACGCGTATTATACAGTCAAAACCCCAAAAATATATGAAGTCCCTCTCCACGTAAAACAGAGCTTCAAAGTTGTGTAGCATAAAATATGGCTTCAGAGCTGTCCACATAAAACAAAGCTTCAAGGCTGTATGGCATAAAATATGGCTTCAGAGCTATCCGCGTAAAGCAGAGCTTCAAGACTGTTTGGCGTAAAATAGAGCGTCAAGGCTGTTTGGCGTAAAATAGAGCATCAAGGCTGTTCCACGTAAAGCAGAGCTTCGAGGCTGTTTTGACGTAAAAAGTTGCTATACCTTCCTGCATAAAGTTTAAAATATATTTGTTTTTAATGCAGCATAAAGTTGTACGAGGAACTCTTCGTATTCCTCGGATGAATTTGTCAGACAAATCAGTAAACCTGACATCTGACAAAAGTACTGCACGATGATCGAGAGAACGGCTGTGATAATAATTTTGCACAGAGACCCAGGTTATCGTTTAGTAACATATTCTTAATAAAAGTCATTTTTACGTATTCAAAGAATACGCTGCCTATTTTACATGGGCAGAAATGAGTTTTTACGCTCAAGATAAGACAAAATTAGACGCCACATCAAAAGTTGTTCCTCGTACAGAGCTCAAGGCATATCTCTGTATTTAATGCACGAGATGGAGGCATATCTCTATATTTAATGCACGAGATTTTATTCTATTTTTGAATTTTGTCATGACTGGGAAAGCTAAAACTGTGACTAATACGCTCATATCACCATCCTTGTATTTTATGCCAACCAGGCTATTTTTAACTATAGGAGTACGCCGTATGCTATCTTCTCGAAATACGCCAACTCGGCTATATTTGTAAAGGTACGTGATAAGGCTATTTAGCCCAGAATACGCTCAAGACCTCAATCATGATAGATAATTGGCTATTTTATGCTGGTTATCTATTATTCCTGAATCATCAAGTTTTACGCAGAGTTTAGCCTTTTATGCCAAAAAGACAATCATTTGGCATTTACGCCAACCATCTTTACGCAGGGGCAGTTACCTACGTGGCTTGCATGCCATGATCTTCGAAAAGCGGTTATACGTGTTACCTTATAAAGAGATATGTGTCATACGTAGATTCAGAAGATTATTTGAATGTGGGTAGCAGTTATCATAACCGCAGCATAAAGGAAGCATTCTTCTTCACAATTTGGCCTTTTACGCCAACAAGACAGTTATTTGGCTTTTACGCCAACCATTTTTACGCAGGGGCAGTTATCTACGTGACTTACATGCCATGATCTTCGAGAAGCAGTTATACGCGTTACCTTATAAAGGAACACGTGTCATACGCAGATTCAGAAGACTATGGGAACGTGGGTAGCAGTTATCATAACCGCAGCGTAAAGGAAGTATTCTTTTTCACAGTTTGGCCTTTTATGCCAACAAGACGGTTATTTCGCTTTTATGCCAACAAGACAGTTATTTGGCTTTTATGCCAATAAGACAGTTACTTGGCTTTTATGCCAACCTGGCAGTTATTTGATTGATCTCTATAAATAGAGACCCCTGGTCACAGGGTGAAGGGGACAATCAGATCAGAGAGAAAAAAAAAGCACAGACAGAGAGTTTTGGCTGACAACTTTGGCAATAGGAATTCGATCCTACTTACAACCTTTGAAGCTTCTTCTACAGCACTTCTTCATCATCGTGTGGTCCAAGGAACAAAGTGATCGACCGCAGATCAGACTTCTATAGCAATATTTTCCCAGAATTTTTTTTGTACTTAATATCCTTGTATAGGATTAATTGTACTTTTCTCTTTTCTTATTTATAAACAAAAAGTTTTCGTATAAACCTCTTATTTTGTCTATCCAAACAAAAATGATGAATCTGCTAGGGACGACTTTATCCTCTGACGAGAAAGCAATTGCTCAACTCGATGTTGTATCCATCGGATCTACGAAAAAGACTTTGGTCATCCAGTTCGACCAATCTGCCTATGAAGACATGCTTCATGCAGGGGGTAGCTCTCATTTCTCCTCCGTCCAGAATAACAGGAAGCTGCGTAAAGTGTGCATGCCTAAGACGTCCTCTACCCTTCCTGCAAGCTCTCACTCACTGATCAACAAGGTTGTGACAACACAGCCAACATATTCTGTGCGTAAAAATTTGTCTCTCGTCTGTGACGTGGTAGATAAGACTTCTGGCAATGCCTCAATGCCAATCCAGAAGTCTCAAAGACGCTATGTGCGTAAAACTTTATCTCCCATCTGTGACGTGGTAGACAAGACTTCTGGCAATGCCTCAGTGTCAATCCAGAAGTCTCAGACACACCTTGTGCGTAAAACTTTGTCTCCCATTTGTAACGTAGTAGACAAGACTTTTGGCAATACCCCAGTGCCAATCCAAAAGTCTCAGACGCGCCCTGCGCGTAAACCTTCGTCTCCTGTCTGTGACGTGGTAGACAAAATTTTTGTCAAGGCCTCAGTGCCAATTCGGAAATTCCAAACACGCCCTGCGCGTAAAATTACATCTTTCGTTTATGATGAGGCAGATGTATCCTTTGATCACATCAAAGGAAAACAAGTGGCGAATCCTTCAACCTCTAAGTTTTTATGCCCACAAGAGAAGAAAGTTCCCACTCTACAGATTACGTATGACGCTGAAGGCCGTTTGAGGACTTTTCCTGTTTTAAGCGAACCTATGCAAAAATCCAAATTATGCCAGGATAGGCTTGTCTGCATAAAGAAGACTCGTTTCACGGGAAGATACGCTCCTCAGACATATGATGGATCATATGCTACTCATATGGGTGAACTGTTGTATTCCTATGGTGGAGAAAGGGTTATGGTTCCTAATCTACACATTCCTACTGATGTAAAAAGACAGAATAAGCCTTCTTCTTCTTTTGGTAATCCCCCTGATTTGCGTGATTTCTTGATCTAGAAATGCAAAGACAGGGGATCTCCTAATATGTCTATTACATCCCTAGAGAACATTGTTGTAATAGTCATAAGGTTGTAATTAACTGTTGCTGTTCTAAAGCAACACGGTCAATTTTTGACCGATTGAACTATTCTTTGTCATTACAGAAAGAAGAACCAGACAACGATATGTCTAGGGGTAGTCTCCCTCGACAAAACAGAGCAGCATCCAAAGCTGGGGGTAGAATTCCCTCTGAGTTCGAAGATGATGCAACTATGACCATCTTCCCTGAGGACCGTACGACTCAGGTATCGGAAGCCCAAAATCCAAAGGGGACTTTCTCCTTCAATGATGATGATATCATTGAAATCTTTAATATATTGATGAAGGAAAATAAACTTCGGCTACCCAACATCAGATGCCCTGATACAACTGACAAGGTCGATGACCCAAAATATTGTCTCTTTCATCGGTACATTCATCACCCCACAAAGGCATGCTATATACTGAAAAGGAAAATCCAGGAGTTGATCAATGCCAAAGTCATCACTTTGCATTTATAACGAGAAAACGGTCACTGCAAATTGATCTCACTCTAACTTGGCAATTTTCCCCCTCAAGAAGTACCGGATGATGAGTTCCTAAAGTCTCCCCAGCGGATCAACCTTCAGGTCTATCCTCACTTACCAGACCACTCTTCAGTGAGTTTATTGAACATTAGTTCACGTACATTCTACCTCTGAACTACGTCTCTCAACTTTTTCCAGCAGAGTGAATCTATCACTGCTAGAGAACTGTCGCCTATGTCCTATTTTTCTTTATCCCCACAAAGTCATATCTTACCACGTCTATGTTACCTCTGAGTAAGATATTCTTAGAACTTTTTTATGTCCATATCACCTATGAGTAAAGTTCTGCTCTTCGACTTTCTACTATCGCGTTCGCATAACCCCTGGTAGTGCTAGTCATTTCAGCTTATTATCTGTACTTAAGGTACGCCATGGGTAATAAGTCCACAACCCAGATGTACAAATCAACTCTTGGTTCTTCATCCCCAGCAAGTACCTATGTACAATATTTTCTCCTTCGTTACAATTTTTTGTAAAAAACCAGCATCCGTATCCAAGAGTCCCGGATACGCAATGGATGATGGATACTCAAAATCTCCCCAGCGAAGCAATCCTTAGGTCTACTCGCACACTCCTGCAGTGACTATTCATAACCAATCTCGATTAGATGCTAGCTATATTTATATTACCTCTGAGCTATCATCCTATCAATCTCCCCAGCGGAATGATCCTTTGGTCTATCTTCATGTTCGGATAGACCACACTCAACAAATCACTCCTCAATGAATTTTTTGGACATTAGTTTACGTTACCTCTGAACTGCTGTCATAATATTTCTCTCAGGCTGAGTTTGTCATATCCATATTACCTCTGAACAAACATTCCGAGTTTTGGCTATCGATCATCACGTCCATATTACCTCTGATATCGTTTGTCATCCCTACTTATCACCCGTACTCTAAGTACGCCAGTGGTGTTAGTTCCACAAAAATTGCCACGTCCATATTACCTCTGGAAGGGCTTGTCTTAAATCTATTACTTGCACTCTCGTGCACAAGAAGTAATAGGTCAAAAAAAAAACCCCGGAGGGATGCCCGTAATGGAAATAAATAATTTAAATATGTCTCTCCACTATCCCCACAGAGTCATATTTTACAGCGTCCATATTACCTCCGGCAGGACTTGTCTTAAACCTATTACTTGCACTAACGTGCTCAAAAAGTAGTGGGTCCACAAAAACGGTCATGTCTATATTACCTCTGTCAGAACTTGTTTCGAACTTATTATTTGTACTCAACATGTGCAACAAATAATAGGTCCACCAATGTCACGACCCGCACCCGGATATTCGGGCACGAGTGCGTGGGCACGTCCATCCTACGCCGCAGTGTCGACAGTAGTACGCTGTCTAGGTCATTTTCTGGGATCTATAAATATCTATCTCATCCACAATAATAAACAGGCAAGGATAATCACAGGAATAAGAATGCTAGGATTTCATAATATTTAATCTGTGACAACCAAATCCACAGTTATTACAAAGCCAGAAGATAAATTGGGGACAAACCCGAGTATTATACTGAAAAGGGAAAAACTAGCTAACTGGCTACTACTCCTCAAAGGTAGTCTCCTGAGTAGGAACCGGCTTCTCAACTGTATCACCTGCTACCTTATCTGGGCCATAATAGGTGGGGGCAAGGTTCTCATCATCGCCTAAAACAATGGATCCAGTCAGGAAAGGAGCAAAGTACACAATGCACAACAAGATTTAAACTAAATATTTGTGACAGGTAGAAAAGAACTGACTAAGCATCATGATCAGAATATGCATAATAAATAGTAAAGATTAACTGAGAATTAATGCTATAAATCAGGTCTATAAGTAAAACATGGTTAATTGCTATAAACCAGGAATGTGAGTAAAACAGGAATAAAATGTGACAGGAATGTAACTGTAACCGTAACAAGACAACATGAACTACAACAAGACAAGAACTATTGTGTGTGAACTTGTGTATTTAGAATACATAGTTGGCATGTAGGGGCTTATAAGGCTAATAAGGCTGTCATAGACGACTAGCAGTCAGAAACAATCAGGAATAAGGCTGACGGTACAGTCGCGTACCAACAGCTAGCAGTCACGACAGGGGGAAGGGTAAACTACGTGCCTCCTAGTATTCTCCCACCCGACACGAAAAGCAAGACATAAAAATCCAGTATTCAAGACATGAAATCCAGTGTTCTAACACTACGTGTAAACATCAATGTTACTAGTAGAGCAAAGAATTAATCGTCACAATATAAAGGTTAAACTTGAAGTGCAGGTACTTGCTTGATGTTTGGATCCAAATACAGTCATGTTCTCGAGGAATTTCCAGAAATGACTCCGGATGCTGAAATAAATATTACCATCATGCTCAGAAGATATCAAATAGCTAGAAATGCCTGTCCTTGAGTCCAATTTGGAGACAAGGGCAAAAACGGCAATTTTGGGTCAAAACGGGGTCCGCATGTGGGCCCGCTTTGCACCGAAAAATGTGTCAGGGTCAAAGGTCTCCAAATTCACCAAACTTAGTGTTAACAGGTCAGGAACGATGATACGAACCCAACGGAACTTCCAGAATTGGATTCCGATGAGCCGATCACAAAATCGTCCGTCGAGCGGGGCCTGTGGGGCCCACGATACGCAATTTCGTCAACGTTCTCAGAATCGAACCAAAGTTGGGTCACAGGACCAGCGTATCGCTACGAGTCCGATGGCACAAGTTTTATTTTGATCCGACGTGTGTATAGGAAGTTAGGGCTTGATTCAGAAAAGGCGGATATGGGGCGGTGTCCGCGGATACGCGTTGATCCCGGTGTACACGCACACCCGAATCGACTTCCGTGAAATCCTACACGTCCGTATCAACGCTGCGCACGTATCTGTGAAGACCGTGTGCGACCAAGTCGTCCCGTTTGGCGGGGCGTACCCAGTTCCGGGGTGAATCGGGTCGTTATTTTTCCTGTTTTTGGATCGCAGTGTGCGATCACCACAGGACGCGATGCCCCGAGCGGTTTATCCGGGCACCGAGAGGGTCATACAGGCTTCGCAACACAATTTACGGAATTGAAAATGGGGCAGCGAGGAGAAAGATATGAGTACCTGAACAGGGCTCAGAAATAGGGTTTTTCTCGTGTCCGTGTCGTGTCCGACACGCCGACACGAAAATTGGGAAATTGGGTTAGGGTTAGGGTTTTCTCTCAGGCGGCCGGAGCTGCGGAGGCTTGGGTGGCTCTGCGACGGAGGGAGGCCGAGGGTGGCTCGCCGGGGGAGCGGGGACGGTCGGCAGCGGCTGCCGGAGGCGAGCTCGGCCGCTGCTGCTGGCTGCTGCGGCTCGACGCCGGAGGAGAGGAGGAAGGAGGAGGAGAGGGGAGCAGCTGCGGGGCGGTGAGGCGACGACGCCGGAGCAGGACGGCGGCGGTGGTTCATGGCTGAGCCGGCGGTGGCGGAGTGGGTGAGGGAGTCGAGGGGGCGGCCGGGTTAGGGTTTTTAAAAGGGGAGAGGAGGCGGTGGCGCTCCGGGCGAGGCGGAGGTCGGGCGGAGCGCGGGCGGCATAAACGGCGGTGGACGCGGGGTCGTGGAGCGGCGGCGGCGCCGGATGCGGAGGGGGAAGCGACCGGGTCGCTGGGCTGGGGGTTTGGGTTCGGGTGCGGGTCGGGTTCAGGTGAACCCGACCCGACCCGTTAGCGATTGGGCCGGAGGGGACTGGGCCGGGTGTTGGGCCGGCTGAGCGGGCTGGGCTTGGGCCGGTAAATAATAATAATAATAATAATAATTAGAATTAATTAGTTTTTTAGGTAATTAAAAATAGGTCCGGGTCCAATAAATTCCAGGAAAATTATCCTAAGTCCAGTTTTCCATTTTACACCCAAAAATATTATTTCCATAATATTTTAATATTATTTATTATCAAATAAAAATCATTTAATAATTAAAACCCTGATTTTAATTACAGAAAATTCCCAAAAAATTCCAGAAAATTGTGAAAAAAATCCCAATTTAAAATTCTTACAAAATCTGGGGGTTTACAACCAAGGATCCCCCAGTGGGATATCCTCAACAAATACGGTATTGTACTACGTCCATATTACCTCTGGTACGATATCCGAAGTTCACACAAACAATCGTAAAGAAATGGAGGGCCCTTATGTGATTGTAACAACATTTTCAAATGGTGCTTACAGATTAGCCATGCCTAATAGAGATTTAATAATGGCTCCTATCAATGGAAAATTCCTGAAGAAGTATTATGCTTGATCTCCCTTGCTTAATAGAGTATGATAAAGATTTCATTCTGATGATACTACACACAAAGGTTAGTTGAATCATATTCTATCATGTTCATATAACCTATGAATATATATGTTTAACTAATTTGAAACTTCAAAACCTATCATGTCCATATTACCTTTGATAGTGTTTTGTATAGAAATTTAGTTGGATCATATTCTATTATGTTCATATTACCTCTGAATAGATATATTCAGCTAAACCTTACCGAAAGTATATCATGTCCATATTACCTCTGATATCACTTTCATCTTAGCCTGTCATTTATATTCTAAAGTGATGGGTCCATAAAGTCAGAAAATGTATCTTTATTATCTCTGGAAATAATAAATTACAAAAGGAGCAAAAAAAGTACATAATCCATCATTGGGGAGGAGCAGTTAAATGGCGGATCTATTGTGCTAAAGCAGTCATCCTTTCATTCCTGGAGTTCAAAATTCTGGTGCGAGCCAGTGCCAGTCTTGCTTCGTCATTGCTCAAGAGAGATAGTTTAGACAGAGAATCAACAAAACTTGTATGGATGACACCTACATATGTCAAATTTTGTTGAGCTGTATTCACTTGGCCCTCCAATACATCACGAACTAGCGATGCTTTGAAAAGTCTCTCCCTTGTTTGAGCAAGTTCAGCTTCCAGTTCTTGAATCCTCACTTCATATCCCTCACATTCGGCACGGCACTGAGCTAGCTGAGGAATACTCTCCACCAATATTGCTTGCCCTTTCTCCATCTTTTGTTGCTGTTCTTGGATGGATTTATTTAAAGTTTCTGCCTTCTGAGCAAATTTTGAAGTTAGGGAGTCGTACTCAGCCTGAACCAAGTCATTGATGCTGCCTCTGGATAATTACAAATATTCGTTAATGGGTTATTCTAAACCATTAACTATTTACTCTAGCGCATTAGCCCTCTCAGCGTCATTAAAATTTTGTATTTGCGATATAGTAAGCTTGGAGGACGTCTTTAAAGCATCAAGCCTAGAATCTTCTCCAACACCATAGATATTAATTCTTTCAAAGTGAGGTAGAATATGCTAGTGTATTATTCAACTAGCATAGCAAAGCTCAAATGGATGCTGTGAGTAGCCACAATATCAGTGAATCTCCTTTCTGGAATGACTGCAGAGGATGTTGCCACAGTCGTTGCTTCAACAGATGGTGCGACAAAAGAAGAGACACCAACAACAGTTGAAGTTGCTGGCATGCTCGACGAAGGAGGCACAGTCAAAATGGTTGGTTCATCCACCTCTGATATTATTTGAATTGCTGCTGGCGGGGATTATATCTGAGAATGTTACGGATGAAAAATTAACGGTTTCAAGGTATGCTTCTTCGACGGTGGCCACAGCCATCTCAGTAGCGGGATCCACAACGAAATCAGAGTTATTTCAGCTCCGCCCTCCCCAGAAATGTCTTCGCCTGAAAATAAGATAAGAGAAAGTTAATATCAATTTGATGTTAAATTTTCCTAAGAAAAGCGTAAAGACAACATTTACCCATGGCCGATGGTATGTATATTGCGTCTGCAGCCTGTATAGCTAAATTATTTCTTAATAATGCTAAACAAGCTATCATACCTGGCGAGGAGGGTACACCAACTGATGCTTGAGGGTAGTCATCCTAGTCATCATCCAGATCTACTCGAGGTTCATTGGGTGGAATCTCGCACGAAATACTTACAGATGAAGGAGGGGCTAGTCCCATTATTTGTCTTATAAAAGGTATATGGATTATTAGCGAGCTTGGCCTAGAAGACGATATAGAAGCATCACCAGTAACGGTGGTAGATGTAATCGCGGCAGCAGTCGCGGGCAAAGAATCTCCAGCACTTTCAGCTGGGACTGTGGAGGCTCCTTCTTTAGAAGGCGAAGGATCCCTAATCAAAGAATCATCCCTAACAGGAGAAATAATAGGTTCACTCCTGGAAGAGGCCCCCTTGGTGGAAGTCCTTTTAGGACCTTTTGTAGTCTGCTTCTTCTTACGAGGGGAAGGCTCTTTCTGAGTTGAAGCCTTTCATTTATTAGAAATTATGAGAGGCTCTACTGGTGGAGCTATTATGCCTCTCGGTAATATCAACAAATAATCATCAGCACCAGTAGTTTTATCACCTTCATCAGAGGAGACAGAGGGTATCTCCTCTCTTCCAGTGGACTTGTGGGAGGGTATTCTGAAACTTCCATATACATTAAAATCACGATGGAAGGTATTGATGGACACATAAAACTGTGCGTATGAATGAAGAATGTGCAATTCCATGGAGAGAGAAGTCGTAGGTACAGGAAAGGTTGCTCCAGTACAACCCATGATAAAATAACGCTATCCTCTAGCTCTATCGATAAGCCCACCTTTGAATTTAAAAATGGTAATAGGATTTCCCACGTGCAACTGATCATATTCAAATTGCCTGGCGAAATGGCTAGACAGATATGGTTCCAGGTAACAGTGATCCTCACTTCTGTACAGCAGGTGTGAAGGTCTAATACGGACCAACCAGTAAAAGGCTTCAGGAGAAAGAATAGACTTCTCCTTACCTACATCCTGAAGTTTAGTCCCATGTTGATTGATATGTGCGGGGGGAACGGTGCAGAAGAATATCCAACTATGGGCAAAATTCAGTGCTAGTCGACAATCTATGACGCTAGTCACATTCCAAGAAAAATTTCTGTAATTCAACAGGAAGTTATTGCCCGAACCACTGGAAGATCCGGGAGACATCACTCTGGTATTGTGAAGGATTAACCATCCCATCAAATATAAGAATGGTAATTCCACTCTGGGATAACCCTTGCGCTGAGTGGTATCAGCCAGCAGTCCATCAGTAATGGCCCTCAGGCCAGCTTGTATCCTGCATACCATGGCAGGGAGTAGGCCCAATCTTACCCCAAATACCAAACACACTGCGGGCTATAGGGTATTACGATAAAAATGATCTGCCGACGCAATACCAGGCACCATCCATCGGCGTAGCCAAATAGAAAGGAAGCCAGCCAGTTGAGCTTCTTTTGACAGAGGATTTTGGCAATGCCTCATATAACTGTAGGCTTTGGTCCCTGCAGGATAATTACCTATCTCTTCATTAAGAATACAATCTAGAGCCTCTGCATCTTCAATAAGGTCATCGATTGTGTTGGCATTAAGAATGCTCAGAGGGTTCAAAGGTTTGTCTTTGCTATCTACAACCTTGTCCTGCTTAGCATTTCTAGCCTGATGGAAGAAAATGTAAGATACATATTTCTTAATATGGGCTAAATCAGAAGGCTCTCTACAGAAAATAGTGCAGGCAAGATAGTGGCTCATTAGTTCTTGTTATACAGCCACTACCCGAGGGTTGGTATCCTTCAACTCTCTGTTAGTGGGGACATATTCTTCATAGGGGATATCTCCCATCGGTAGTTTTGAGATATATGTCATGTCATGAAGTGCCAGGCCCAACTCACCTATTGGAGTGGCAAAAGACCCAGTGAACGAGTTATATCGCTCCATCAAAGCTAAGAACAAGTTTGTGATGATAGGCAGTCCAACACAAGTAGCACTGACAGCCTCAAATAAGTTAATATGTTATAGCTCCATTTGAAAGTGCTTCAGGGCCCATGTAGTTAAACTGGCGCATCGAAGGTTGTGGGGGTTAAGCCATCCACTAGTGCGAGGGTTAACCCTGGGATATACTCCTCCCTGCTCCATGAATTTATTGCAGAAAGTTGTCATTTGAAATGGCTAGATCAAAGAAGAGTCTTTACTAGGGATGCTTCTTTACTAGGGACGCTGCCTGGTAGTAAACCTCTGAAGGGCATAATAGGACCTGAGGGACTACTTACAAAGGATTCTCGGTTTAATCCTTTCTTATAAAAGATTTTCCCTGGCTGGCCATGAAGATCAGGAGTCAGAGACCATGCCATCCTTCTGGGATGTGTGGCATGGAAGAATACAGAAATAGGGTAGTCTCTGAACATCTTTGGCAGATACATAATAGTACCCTCAATAGAAAATACCCAGTCTTCCATCTTGGGCTTTGTTTGGGATTGCTTATCAATTACATCCCCAAATAAGAAAGCTAATTTCTTACACTCGGTTCCATCTATGTATGTCAAGGGTTCCCCGCTAATCATACTCAGCAACATTCTTTCTCCTTGGGCCGAGATCAGAATTCCCCTTTCATGAGGATACTCGTTTTCAAAGATGGAGAAAGATACATGGGACAAGTCCTCCAAGTAGTTGAAATTTAACATTCCAGCAGCAGAATCCATTACTTCAGCCAGAGGGGGGAACTGTAGGTCCACTGTAAAAAAAGCAAGAGAATAAGTCAATTTTATGCTGGAATTTACTTTCAGTGCGTAAAATGCAAGGTTTGCAGTATACACCAAAATTTGACAGTCTGAGTTTTTACGCCAGATTGCAAAATATGGAGTTTTACGCTGGAATTTACTTTCAGTGCGTAAAACGCAAGGTTTGCAGTATACGCCAAAATTTGACAGTCTAAATTTTTACGCCAGATTGCAAAATATGGAGTTTTACGCTGGAATTTACTTTTAGTGCGTAAAACACAAGGTTTGCAGTATACGCCAAAATTTGACAGTCTGAATTTTTATGCCAGATTATAAAATATGAAGTTTCACACTGACACATTAAAATATGGGCGTATTTGTGCATATACGTATAACGTGTGCGAAGGGTTTTTATTTCTCTCAAAGTTTTACCTGTGATGCCCGGTGCACAACTAGACGGCGGAGCACTTCGTTCAGAACGAGGCTCGCTTGGCCTAGTAGGAGTCGCTCGTGCTTGAGCGAAGGAGCGAGATGATGAAGCGGCTTGCTTTTTCTTAGCGGTGGAGGTCTATTTTGGTGCCATGGCAAATATGAGGTTTTCAGAAAGAGATGAAGGGTTTTTCAGAAAGAGACGAAGAGTTTTTCTCTCTCATGACCAAGGCCTATTTATAGAGTTCAAATGACTCTCCGAATCCTTAACCAAATCCAATTTTTAATTATAGTCGATTAGGATTTAGGACCACGTCAGCCGATCATTTGAAAAGGAAGACAAATAGTCATGCTGCGTAAAGGATCTACGATTTTACTCTCAGAAGCTATGAATCTACGATTTTACGCTCAGAAGCTACGGATCTATGATTTTACACTCAAAAGCTACGGATCTACGATTTTACGCTCAGAACTATGAATCTACGATTTTACGCTCAGAAGCTACGGATTTACGATTTTAGGCTCAGAAGCTACGGATCTATGATTTTACGCTCAGAAGCTACGGATCTACGATTTTATGCTTAGAAGCTACGAATCTATAATTTTATGCTCAGAAGCTACGGATCTATGATTTTACGCTGAGAAGCTACGAATCTATGATTTTACGCTCAAAAGCTACAGATCTACGATTTTACGTTCAGAAGCTAAGGATCTACGATTTTATGCTCAGAAGCTACAGATCTATGATTTTACGCTCGCATGCTACGGATCTATTATTTTACGCTCAGATGCTACGGATCTATGATACGCGGGACAGATCAGTTAGAAGAATACGCGTATATATTGATAATTTGAGTTTTACGCTCGAAAAAGCCAGTTACAAGAGTTTATGCAGAAAATGCTCTTTTTTTATCAGCGTTTGCAAACAGAAGACGAGTATTCAGTAACTTATCTTCTTCCTCAGTCGAAAGGACTTCATCAGATGAAGGTCCAAGGAGTTCCCTAAAAATGTCTGTCTTCACTGGAGATGACTTTTCTTCCTTGGCCATTGATAGTTCATTCGAAGTTTAGCCAGAATCTTTTACATCTAGTTCAGGGATGGCCTGTTCGGCGGACGTTTCATGCCCTATCTCAAGAATCTTTCGAGAAGCCATTTTTTGAAGATGATATTCTAAACAGATGTTCTTCGTATTTATGAAGGAGAAATGACAGTTCAGAATTCTATGTGACTCCTCGTCAAAAACAGCATGGCGATTGGATTTTCAAGACAATTTAATGCTAAAGAGTTTTTACGCATCTTCCTTTATGCGTAAAAGTTGGAACGTGACTGGATGCATATTTATCAGAGTCTGCGTAAAAAATTACTCAAGGGGGTTGAAGCTGCGAATTATCAGACTTTCTCACAGCAACATGGCAAATCAATAGTGCGTAAAAGAAGACAAGTTTATTAATCATGATTATATATGATAGAAATCTATTTTTTACAAAGAATTTTTCATTAATATTCAAGATCATGATTATATATGACGGAAATCTATTACGATAGATTCTCGTCTGATGAGATCTTCATTTCTTCTTCTACAGCACTTCTTCAGCTCCTATACACCGGGTGCCAAGAAAATGATTAATGGCAGGAGGATACAGAACTGGGCCTGTATTATTCAAGCCTACCCTCCATATGTCATCGACAGCCATGCTTAGAATTGTGATTGGGATTCAGACCCAACACAATACTGGAAGACACGGCCAAGCTACACCCCAGGATCCAGCTTCATAATAGGGGAAAATACAGCTAGCAAGTTGTGTGGTCTAATGTGACCCTTCCTCTCTCTTTGACAAATTTTCATATAAAATTGCTGATTATCTCGAGCAAAGGAAGCTATGATATACTTCCATGGTCCATCATTGCAGAGAATATTTGCTCGAAGACGTCTTTTTTATGGCTCCTTATATGCTGGAAGAGCATAATCTTCTTCTTTCTCAGTTCAGCCCAATAAATATCAGCAGTCGTCTTTGTAGTGAAGGAAGTATGGAAAACTAAGTTCATTTGCTTGCCCTTATATAGGCAGAAGAGAACATACAAATCCCAACAACTTTTTAAATATAGCCAAAAAAAGTAGCCTTGAAGAACGGGTCAAACTTGACCATTTCATGCTTCATTCAAAGTATTTCAAACGAGGAATTTAAAAACTTTAAAGGGGGTCTTGTAGAAGCATGAAATATGCTGGAAAATTATACGCGTATTATACAGTCAAAACTCCCCAAATATATGAAGTCCCTCTCCGCATAAAATAGAGCTTCAAAGTTATGTGACATAAAATATGGCTTCAGAGCTGTCCACGTAAAATAAAGCTTCAAGGCTGTGTGGCGTAAAATATGGCTTCAGAGCTGTCCGCGTAAAATAGAGCTTCAAGGCTGTTTGGCATAAAATAGAGCGTCAAGACTATTCCGTGTAAAGCAGAGCTTCAAGGTTGTTTTGGCGTAAAAAGTTGCTACACCTTCCTGCGTAAAGTTTAAAATACGTTTGTTTTTAATGTAGCGTAAAGTTGTACGAGGAACTCTTCGTATTTCTCGGATGAATTTGTCAGACAAATCAGTGAACCTGATATCTGACAAAAGTACTGCACGATGATCGAAAGGACGACTGTGATAATAATTTTGTACAAAGACCCAAGTTGTCGTTTAGTGAAATATTCTTGATATAAGTCATTTTTACGCATTCAAAGATATGCTGCCTATTTTACATGGGCAGAAATGAGTTTTTACGCTCAAGATAAGACAAAATCAGATGCCACATCAATAGTTGTTCCTCGTACAGAGCTCAAGGCATATCTCTGCATTTAATGCACGAGATGGAGGTATATCTCTGCATTTAATGCACGAGTTTTGTTCTATTTTTGAATTTTGTCATAACTGGGAAAGCTATAACTGTGACTAATACGCTCACATCACCATCCTTGCATTTTATGCCGACCAGGCTATTTTTAACTATAGGAGTACGACGTATGCTATCTCCTCGAAATACGCCAACTCGACTATATTTGCAAAGGTACGCGATAAGGCTATTTAGCCCAGAATACGCTAAAGACCTCAGTCATGATGGATAATTAGCTATTTTACGCTGGTTATCTATTATTCATGAATTATCAAGTTTTACACAGAGTTTGGCCTTTGATGCCAAAAATACAGTCACTTGGCTTTTACGCCAACCATCTTTACGCAGGGGCAGTTACCTACGTGGCTTGCATGCCATAATCTTTGAAAAATGGTTATACATGTTACCTTATAAAGGGATACGTGTCATACGCAGATTCAGAAGATTATTTGAATGTGGGTAACAGTTATCATAACCGCAGCGTAAAGGAAGCATTCTTCTTCACAATTTGGCCTTTTACGCCAACAAGACAGTTATTTGGCTTTTACGCCAACCATTTTTATACAGGAAAAGTTACCTACGTGGCTTGCATGTCATGATCTTCGAGAAGCAGTTATAAGCGTTACCTTATAAAGGGACACGTGTCATACGCAGATTAAGAAGACTATGGGAACGTGGGTAGCAGTTATCATAACCGCAGCGTAAATGAAGTATTCTTCTTCACAGTTTGGCCTTTTACGCCAACAAGACAGTTATTTGGCTTTTACGCTAACAAGACAGTTACTTGGATTTTACGCCAACCTGGCAGTTATTTGATTGATCTATATAAATAGAGACCCCTGGTTACAGGGTGAAGGGGAAAATCTGATCAGAGAGAAAAAGAGAGCACAAACAGAGAGTTTTGGCTGACAACTTTGGCAATAAGAATTCGATCCTACAGCACTTCTTCATTATCGTGTGGTCCAAGGAACAAAGTGATCGACCGTAAATCAGACTTCTATAGCAATACTTCCCCAGAATTATTTTATTGTACTTAATATCCTTGTATAGGATTAATTGTACTTTTCTCTTTTCTCGTTTATAAACAAAAAGGTTTCATATAAACCTCTTATTTTGTTTATCTAAATAGCAGTGACTTCAGATCCTTGCAGGATCTCCTTGGTGCGGGGAACCTGTTTCAACGAGGGTTAGTATATCGAAACGTACTTGTGAAGGCAAGCTAACCCAACTATACCAATCAACATGTTGTTTATACGAAGCATGCATATTATTTGTGGTCTTTCAATCTTGTCTTAGTTTATTTTACAAGCAAGCAGTATATATAGAAATTACTGAAATAAACTTGCCACCGTTCGGTAAATTTTACCTGCCCGTCTGAACCACCTGCACAATACTTACCATGTCCTTCCCTGCCACGAAGACACAAGTTAGCTTGTACAGGTTTAAATATACGAGAGGATCACTGGTGTATGCCATAAAGGACGGCTAGTTACTGGCGAGAATGGTTCACAGCGAAAGTACAAGGTACGTTATGGGATATCTCGTTCAGTACAGTAGACTATACACGAGAGTTTCGTCCAGATCAGATCGGTGCCAGTACCCAGCGACCGTCCGCAGGAACTAAGACCTTGTGCATAAATTGTTCATAATCAAACGGCGTCTATATTAAGTTAACCATTTATATAGTTAAGGCAACATGAGTATAAGACAAGTAGCATTGCATGATTCATTTGGCATAGTCTCCCTGAATAATTTATTGCATAGCAAGGTGTGTTCCATACGTAGCACAATTTATTAAGCAATGCATTCTAACAGAAATTAAAGCATGTATAGAATATTCTAAATGAACTAACATGCAATAAGATAACCGTTCACAAGTTAATTTACAAGCATAAAGTTATCCAAGTCTAATCCTTCTTTTTATCTTGACATCTTTTAGTTATTATGGTATCGTTTGATCGGGGCAAGCAAGAATACAAGATTTTTAGATGTGAAGACTTAAAATAAGGGTCAATTGAATCGAATATAAGCCACTCACAAGTTGGTTGGAGAAGAAAAGGAAAAATGTGCCTTAATATTCTGTTCGTACGTTGTCTACTGCTCGTTCACCTGTATTATTATGATCAGCTGATTAATACCTCTTCCACTTTTTCTAATTTTGAAATTGAAGTACAGTTCAACGAATGAAAATAATAAAATCTATCAAAATCTTTCAAGAAAACGCAAACAAATCCAAAAACTAACTCAAAGCACGAAAGCAACAAAGCGATATCGAAAACTAGGCAAGAAAACTTACAGCGGAGATGTCCCTCTTGACTCTGCCTCTAAGTCCATCATTGGGGCACGGTCTACTGAATATGGGAATTGATTCCGAAGAAGTAAATCCATAACGAGGATAAGATCTTATTTTAATCTATCCCGATCAAACGATACCGTTTGTATTTCTTAGTCACGCTCCCCGGATAGGAAAAATGGGGCACCATAGAAAGTCCCTCAGATACAGCCAAAACAGTACTCTAAGTTAGAGGTGGACCCCCGAATGCAGCTGATACACCAATCACCGGAGAAGTGACTGGTGTAGGCCCTCGAAAAGTCATAAATCTCTCAAAAACTGCTCCTCTCTTGTTGTGATCTGGTCTTAGACGGTATCCTGAGGCAAAGCAAAAGAAAAGAATCAATATGGCACATGATATAAGGCATTCAAAGAAGGACAGTTAAAGATCAATTATCAATATTAAGGAAGAACTGTTAAAATAAACAATAGAGTTTTTTCTAGATGTGGTTAGTTAAAGATCAATTATCATATAGCCTATATCCTATATCCTGAATAAATAATAGAACTATCCTCAGCAATAATAAAATTATCCTCCAATCCTGCTCTTACCTGAGCTTTGATTATCCCCAGAGATACATTCTCATACTGGGCTTCCTTGATCCTGCCCATCAACTCCAAGTATATCTATAACCCCCACAACTGCATAGCAAAACCAGAAACTATTGTCTTAATGCCCAAGCTCTCCAAGTCCTCCAACAAATAGTGATCCTCCGTCAACAACATAGCTCTCCAAGTTCATAAGTTTAGCTTCCTTGTGGTACTTGTTGTTTTGGTGTCTAACCCCACTGGTTTTGTATGGCCAGATTTTAAAGCAGGACAGCAGGATCTTCCGTACTTTCTGTCTCAAGATGGTGAACACAAGGAGCACCCGAGGACATGAGTATGTTTCTTCTTCCTAACCTACTTGATCTTGTATACTTTTTTTGAGGCGTTTAGCCATCGAACATGTATTTAACTCATATTTTGGGACTTGATATTCTAGTCTGCGGGCCTACATGTAAAGCATATTCTAGACTATAGCTAGAGCTGATCATGTAATATTGTACTCTTGTTAGTCCTTTATTTTAGTACTAGATTCATGATCATCTGGGTACGTATGGTTTGGGATACTTTACTATTATATTTTGGTGATTATACATCTTGTAAACTTGTTGCTTGCTTGAGATTGAGACATCTAGGATTCTTAACCTAAGATTACTTGACGGATTGTAGAGTAAACCCTTACATATCTAAACAACCGTGACCGTATCTCGGGATATAGAGTAGAGTACTCTGGTATACGTAGCTAACTTTGTCTGCCTCTGTTCTCCAATATTCTGGTTCTAGGTCGTGACATGGTGTGAGAGAGATACTTTTGGATGGAAGAATTATTATGGTGGGTATGATTATAGAGTCTTGAGTGGATTATGCTTGAGGGGCTGGGGCCCGAGTGACAGATGGTGTGATGGTAACCGTATAAGATAACTCGAAAGGGATCCAAACATGGGATACGGAAGAGGAAGGACGAGGAAGGTTGAGGTGCATGGTTTTGAAAGGCATAATCGACTCGACGAATTTAACATGACGAGATGTGTAACGACGTGAGATTCCTAGATCAAGACAAAGATAGGCACTCTGGGTAGAGGAATAGCCAAGAAAGACACAGGGGGAATGTGGAGATAGCTTGTGAGACGAATACTAACGCAACTAAGGATAGCATAGACAACCAAAATCTGAAGTTTTGAGTAATTGGGAGATGTGCCAAAGAGCTTTGATATGGTGATAGAAGTTGGAGTATGGGAGTGGGTAAAAGGTTAATTAGATAAACAATAGTGGAGAATGCATATGACTAATATGACAAATGCATGAAAACATGTGAGAGGAGTGATAAGCCTGTTTCGACAATATAACGACGACGATGTTCAGAGTACCCATTGTGCTCAGGATTGTGCGAGGGTGCGGTCAGGTAAGATATCCCATTAGAATTGAGGTATGATAAAAGTTCTTGATATTCCCCCCATTTTCAAAATAAAGCGTAAGGATTTTTTTGATTGAAGTAATTATCCACCAGTGATTTAAAGAAGATAAAAAGTCATAGACATCAGATTTTCTTTTAAGTGGATAAAGCCATATATATTTTGTAAAATAATGAACAAAAATGACATAATATTTGAAATTATCATTGAATGAATGGGAGAGGTCCATACATCAAAAAATATTATTTCAAGTGGAGAAGTTGAGACAAGAGTGGAAATAGAGAAAGGTAACTTGCGACTTTTATTGCATTGGCATGCATTACAATTAAAACTTAGAGATGATGAACTGGAGACTTCTAATTAAAATTCACAAACAATATGCCTAAGATTGACTGCGACGGATGACCAAAGCGATGATGCTACTCGGACGAAGTGGTCTTAACGCTGGAGAAAGCGACCAATGAAGAAGAATTAATAGAATGAACCGGCCATTTATACACACCATCCTTAGTGTGTCCTTATAAAAGTGTTTCCCTGTACGAATATCCTTCACAAGAAATGAAGCGGATAAGAATTCGATGGATGTATTGTTAGATTTACAAAATCGAGAAATATAAATAAGATTTTTAGGCATGGTAGGAACACAAAGCACATTATGAAGTGAGAAAGTATTTGAGGGAGTGTGTAGAGATGTAGAACCATCACCAATCATAATGTCGTCGGTCCCTGAATATGGAGCATGACTTAAGAGATTACTCAGGTTGGTAGTAACATGGTGTGATGCACCGCCATCTAGGATCCAATTGGTGTCTTCAGAGTTGTCTATTTTGCAACATTGACACATGGTTGCCATAGAGTTGGAGGTTGAGATTGTCATTTTTGAGATGCTCGTTGTGGATTGGACGACACATTTGTTGGTGTCAAGCGAAATAAAGGACATTGTTGAATCGTGTGTCCTTGAGAACAACACCCTTGACACTTTTCAATATATGTCTGAGGAGAAGGACGGTCAGTCCGTATATTGGAGCTGGTTGGTATGCATCCCGACGGCCATTGGATCCTCGACCCATTCGGTCGAGAGTTGGCCATGGGATTCAGAGTGGCAACTGTTGTCGGCAGAGGGGATAAAGAAAGGTTAGGATTTTTATGAGAAAGAATAAGAGAAGTTCAGGAACCGATGCTTTGATACCATATATTATTTCTAGGAGATTAATCTTCTACAATCATGTATCTAGAATATTAACATTTATATAGATAATTAATCTCCTACAATCATGTATTTAATCTCCTAAAATCATGTATCTAGAATATTAGCATTTATGTAGGTAATTAAATATACAACTCGGTAATTAATCTTCTACAATCATGTATCTAGAATATTAATATTTATATAGGTAATTAATCCCCTATCAATATATATAATAGGTATTTAATCTCCTACCAATCTTCAGTAGCTATATTAGGATCATATTGATTATAATATAATAATATCCTATATATTGATATTTATGTATCAATATCTTTATCAAATAGAATTTGAAACATACTTTCTTAAATAGTTTAGCTGTTAATGTCAAAAATTAATATTTATTGAGGTTAACAGCTAAAAATGATGGAAAGTACTAAACATTTAGTTGAGGAAGTGGCCTATAATTATTAAATCGTTTAGAAAATTAAACCGTTTAGTACTTAAATAGTAGAAAATTAAATCATTTAGTTGTTAACCTCAAAAATTAACTTTTATGGATAGTAATCATTTATTTATTAATTAATATTTACGTATAAATATTATTATGAAATATAGAGCAATAACATCATGCTAATAAATAACATGTCATATTAACAATTTTCTCCAACGTCGTGTAGATTGGTTTGCAGATTTGGAGTGCGGTCGGAAATGAACAAAATTCGAATTTTTGAGCACTTCATATATTCGTTGGAGGATTTACAGATAAGATATATTATGATTTTACATGAATAGTAAATCTTGTTTGTCATGAAATTGAAGTTTCGACATCGGAGTTTGTTTTTGGAAGTGGAGTGCGAAAGTAAAAAATTCCCATTCCCACTTCACATAATTGGTTGGAGGCCACTTCCTCCATACTTTAACAAAAAAAAGGTTTATTATTCATGTTACTCCAACAAAAAGTTACACTTTTTAACTCACTTTAAGTTAACCAAACAAACATTAAACTTTAGAATTTTCCACTTCTAACATCCAGTTCTTCCAAGCATACAAATGAAAAAATATATACTTCACCACAATGTATGCAAAAAATATTAATTTTTAATTTTTTTTACTTAGTCGTACTTCGTCGAACAAAATAGCCCCTACATCGATATTATCGATCTGTGAAGAGTACGATGGTTGATGCATAGATAAACACCAATCACAACAATAATAATTCCAATTACAAGTATGAAACAAAATTTATGATACTAATATAATCAACCGCATCATAAAAAATATTATAATAAAAATTAATAAAAATAATATACTACACCTCCTGGAAAGGATAAAGATTAATCGTGTGAAGTATGAACCAAAAGATGCTCACCAAATATCTCCTTTCTCTGTACTACACCTCCATGTACTTTTAATTAATTAACCCAATTTCCATCTTTGGGCAATTTTCTAATTATTGGGCGCTTTTATGCAAAAATACATTAAGGTGTCCACACCTTTGGATAATACATAAAAAAACCTATTTTTCCCTTCACATGAATTTTTTCCATGATTTTTGGAATTTGCAAACGCGCAACATCGCCCCCCTCATTTAAACCTAGCCCTTGTATTTAAACAATATAAATTATAGCCCTCTAAACATTCCTATGTCATGCTAAGGCCCTCTCCAAGGAGATATTGACTAAAGCCCATATTCCTAGGTCAACAAAACCCTAGCTTCACATGTATAAATATATAATTTTATTTATTTTCTTTTCTTTTTTCTATTTTTACCAAAACCTAATAACCATCACCTTCTCTCCATCTCCTGTGCACGACCCCCCTCTGCCAACTGCCGGCCGAAGCTGCCCCCAACTGCCGGACCTGACCTGAACCACCTCCTCCCTGCTCTCTTCTTTATCTCCTTCTTTTCCACTGCCCCTCACCGGACTCCCTCATCACCATCATCATTAAACTCCTCTTCGTCTTCTTCCTCTCCACCTCCATGTTCTCTCCTTCCCCGCCTCGATCTCCCTCGACTGGAGACTGCCGACCCACCATCACCGGAGTACACCACCACCTATACGACTTCCTTCTTCTCCGCTCTGTCAGCCACCTGAGCCGCCACTTCATCTTCGTCTCCATTTTCTTTCGCTTGCCCCGACTTCCTGACTACAGTCGACTTCCCCATCCTCTACATCACCCTCGACCTCCGCCGGCCTCCTCTTCCCTTTTCCCCCGTTCATCGTCTCCACCACAGCCCCCATCAACCCCGAACAGTCTCCCTCTCCGTTCTCCTCTACCTGAACCTCTCCCACAGCCTACTGACCGCTGGAGCCCCGAAGAACTGACCTCGCCTGAGCATCCCGACTTCACAAGCGGCATCCCTGACCTCCACTCCTTCCTGCTCTTAACTCCTCCGTCCCTGTTCTCCTTCCTCCACCGGAACCACCACTCCCCGCCGGACTCCAGTAGCCTCCGGCCATCCACCTCAGCATCATCATCACCATCATCCGTTATCATCACCATTAACACCATTGCCATTATCAACATCATCACCATTAATACCATTACCATTATCGACATCATCATCCTCGTCATCACCATTATTCCAATCATCATCCTCGTTATCACCATCATCCACATCATTATCCTCATCATCACCATCATCCACATCATCATCCTCGTCATCACCATCATCCACATCATCATCTTCGTCATCACCATCATCCCAATCATCATCCTTATCATCACCATCACCCCTATTGTCATAATCATCAGCAACATCATCACCTTTGTCATCGTCGTCATCGTGGACCCGTCACCCTCGCCAAAGACAACCTGTAGCAGTCACCCCCAATTCCCGTGCCTATGCACGCTGACCCCAAAGATCTATTGAATTATTCTGCGCGACTTCCGGAGCAGAATATTGGGACAACATAGCTTTCTTGCCAGGCAAGTATACCTTGCCAAATTATTTACAGTATTTTGCATGCTTATTATATTTCTGTATATTTATTTCATGTATAGTTTTTTTCAGTCATTACTATATACTAGATATGTTGACACACACATGACACTTAGTATCATGAGAGGACAATCAGTAGGCGTATGGGCTATAACCACTCTGGTAAACCGTAGTATCTAGCACGACTACGTAAGTGTGTCGTGCTGGTCGCTACCCTCGAGGTATATCAATTTCTGGTGTCGCTCTGGTCGCTACCCCCGAGGTATGTCGATTTCTGATGTCCCCTGACGTGTGTGTGAGTTGTGAGATTTAGATCGAGTAGCCTACCCTTGCCCATACGTCGAAAAGTTGTCCTTATTTACATTCATATAGATTGTCTTGTACATCGTACTTATATATTTTTAAATATTATGTATGTTCACTGTATTCAATTGGCTTGCTTCTATATATCTTGTTATATCCCTCCGAGAATCTGGTCCCTTGCCAAGTATAGACGACCATGAGTATCTACAGGAGTACGGACCCGGACCTGACGCTTTACTTTCTGTCGAGGAGACCTTATCCACTGAGCAACATCGATTATCTCTAGTGACGGATCCCTTAGTTGACACTTTTATGTCATCGCCTTATTTTATATTGGAGATTCTACTCTTCACTCCTATTTTAGTTTTGTTATAGTCATTGGTAGTGGATTTATCTCCACCCGACTATCATTTATGGATTATTCAGACTCTTTATTCTAGTTTAGTTATATTTCTTTCTGTGACTTATTGTGTGGATGAGATTAGTATTTCTGTGACTTATGATAATATAGATACCACATGTGAGTTTTATTCATATTACAGCGTACGTGTGTATTATGGTATATATATATTGGAGTTGCCATATACATACGGCTGGCACACTTACCTGTTCCTAGTCCTACGTATTTTGGGACTAGGGCATGACATATTTTTGTGGTGGCCCATGCAGGTCGAGAGCATATTGTCTCAGTTGCGTTACTGTACCGAGCAAGCCTGCAATTAGGACTAGAGTATAGGATCTCATCCACAATGGACTATGACTCATCTTCCTTCCAATCTGTTCTATCTAAATAATTGCATCCTGCTTGATTCATGTACTTCCTAATAGTTCCTTGAGTATAGCCTTCCCCTAGAACATAGGAACCCTTGTTGTTAGAATAATAATTAGGATAACACACCTACTGAGAATACAACTAGAACATAGACACATCACTAAGTTTAGGACACCTAATGAACCCTAGCACCCCATACCTATAAATTAGATGACCATTACCCCTTGAGATATTTATGAAGGACTTGAGAGTGGTGTAGACACTACTAGAGTTAATTAGAAATTTAACCATATTATTTGACCCTAGTATTGAGGGACCACTAGAAATCCAAGGTCGAATATTAGGACCAAACCTAACTTTTATAGTGAGATAGTATTATAGAACTATATATTTAGATTCTTGTCTCGATATTAGTATATAGTACCTTAGGAAGCCAAGAGGAATAAAATAATACTTCCTTAGATCATACCTCGAACACAGAGATTAGCAAACCATCTTCCCCTTAGAAAACTATGATATTATCTAGAGCCTTTCTATTTAAATTCAAATCTTGTTCCTCTAAAAACTTAGCGCTCGCTATTTGTGCGACGACTGATTATGCTTTCCTTTCTTTTCTTTCAACTCGTGCCACCTAACCCTTCAATTCCTAATATTAACCCTTTTGTTCTATGAGCACTACGATTAAGACCTAAGATGACCATTACCTATGGAGTTTTATAATAGGATACCCTAATAAATACCAATATCTTTTCTCGTAAACCTTAACAGGAGTTTCTACTTTATCCTTAAGGTGGTACAATATTAGTTAATTCTTTTAAGTTGGGTAGTATGCCTTACAACATAGTATCACATAGTCCTCTTGACCCATTGATGAAGTATAAGCGAATGACACCAACTATAGACTTGCATAAGAAGATAGTATTTCTTCAGACAATAGAACTTAGAGACCCATACCCCTATTTGGTCGACTAACAACTTAGACAAGAAGTTAGTATGACGACTGTAGAGACTGTAGAGTCTTACCTTCCTTGTGAACTTAAATTATTATGTACTTCTTTCATCATAATCCAGCGTATTTATATTTTTTGTACCATATTGACTTATGTCGCTATTATAGCCTAGTTTTGCAAGCTTATTCTTTTATCGAGCTTGTTCATGACATATATATTATTGGATATACACACTAATATATTTTAGAATCAGTGTATTATGGCCTGATCAACCATAGTGCGCTTGGTTCGCCCCTCGCATGACTACTTATGTGGATTGAGATAAAATTGACTTAGCTTCTTAGATGAATGTACTTGCCCTCTAGACATGTCTGAGCGTATCGTATCGGTTATATAACTGTACTGATACGAGCATGCTAATAAGAAATTACTAAATAGGATTTCAACCACAACTGCCTTGATAATTCCCATTTGAATTCTTTAAACGCCTTGACCTCCATACTTCCATTCTATTACCTCCCCCTTGAACTCTTTATTATTGTTTTTTCGTCTTCCTTTATTTCAAAAAGACAAAATCTCATGCTTGGTATAAGTTTGATACACAAAGAGACTAGATATACCCCATAGGCTAATCACATGACTTGGTGACTCTATTTTATAATTGATTAAGGATATATCATAGGTAATATGTTTGGTGTTAAAACTTTGAGAATTGAATAACATGATTAAATAATTAGAGAAATATTTTCTTAGATGTATAGGCTTATGTGATAGATGGGTAAATTTTAAGTTGGGTAGAAACCACATTGTTAAAACTTGAGGTGAATTCTTTTAGATTGTGATCAGGTGAGATTAGATAGAGAGAAACCATACCTTATTTTAATTTCGAGGACGGAATTATTTTAAGTTGGGTAGATTGTAAACCCCTCACCCAAAATTAGGTCTATTTTGCTTAGATAGTAAAACTAGGGCTAGTTTGAATCCAATTAGAAATATAATATTTTATTTTATTTTCTAATATTTATATCACTTAGTGCACCTTACCGTTGCTTCTATAATTGGAGCACTACACTAGCCATTACCTACCTACAAATTTCACACTCTTACCCTAGACATGATTGCCTTCTATTTTGACCTTGGTGTAACTTATAATTATACTCTCTTGTGCTATATTTTAGTCGTACAACATTCATCGCAGACGTTATTATTTAATTCTAAATAAATTCAGACTTTGTACCCGTGTGCGTTCCAATCGAAATTGGAGACACAATCTTGATCCATTTCGTGCAACCCAAATTATGATAATATTCTACTCTGAGCCCCCTATGTCCATTACAATGGTGCCCCACCTAATTTTATCTCCATGTACTTCTAATTAATTCAAGAATACCTTGCACATTAATTTTAATCAATTAACACAATTTTCATCTTTGTGTAATTTTCTAATTATTGGGCGCTTTTATGCAAAAATACATTAAGATGTCCATACCATTAGATAATACATGAAGAAATCCATTTTTCCTTTCACATAATTTTTTTCTATGATTTTTGGAATGTACAAACGTGCAACATCGCTCCCTCATTTAAACCTAGCCCTTGCATTTAAATAATATAAATTATAGCCCTCCAAACATCCCTATGTCATGCCAAGGCCCACTCTAAGGAGATGTTGACCAAAGCCCATATTCCTAGGTTAATAAAACCCTAGCTTCACATGTATAAATATACAATTTTATTTTATTTCTTTTTTTATTTTTACCAAAACCTAATAACCATCACCTTCTCCCCATCTCCTGTGCACGACCCCCCTCTGCCAACCGCCGACAGAAGCTGCCCCCAACTGTCGGACCCGACCTGAACCACCTCCTCCCTGCTCTCTTCTTTATCTCCTCCTTTTCCACTGCCCCTCACCGGACTCCCCCATCACCATCATCATTAAACTCCTCTTCGTCTTCTTCCTCTCCACTTCTATGTTCTCTCCTTCCCTGCCTCGATCTCCCTCGACCGGAGACCGTTGACCCACCATCACCGGAGTACACCACCACCTACACGACTTCCTTCTCCTCCGCTCTGTCAGCCACCTGAGCCGCCACTTCATCTTCTTCTCCGGTTTCTTCCGCTTGCCCCGACTTCCTGACTACAGCCGACTTCCCCCTCCTCTATATCACCCTCGACCTCCGTCGGCCTCCTCTTCCCTTCTCCCTCGTTCATCACCTCCACCACAGCCCCCATCATCCCCGAACAGTCTCCCTCTCCGTTCTCCTCTACCTGAACCTCTCCCACAGCCTAGTGACCGCCGGAGCCCCGGAGAACCGACCTCGCCTAAGCATCTCGACTTCACAAGCGGCTTTCCTGACCTCCACTCCTCCCTCCTCTCAACTCCTCCGTCCTTGTCCTTCTTCTTCTGCCGGAACCACCACTCCTCGCCGGACTCCAGTAGCCTTCGGCCATCCACCTCAGCATCATTATCACCATCATCCGTTATCATCACCATTAACACCATTGCCATTATCAACATCATCACCATTAACACCATTACCATTATCAACATCATCCCCATCATCATCCACATCATCATCCTCGTTATCACCATCATCCTAATCATCATCTTCGTCATCACTATTATCCACATCATCATCCTTGTTATCACCATCATCCACATCATCATCCTCGTCATCACCATCATCCCAATCATCACCATCATCATCACCATCACCCCCCATCATCATAATCATAAGCAACATCATCACCTTCGTCATCGTCGTCATCGTAGACCCGTCACCCTCGTCGAAGATAACCTGTAACAGTCACCACCGATTCTCGTACCTGTGCACACTGACCCCGAAGATCTATTGGATTGTTTTGTGCGACTTCCGGAGCAGAATATTGGGACTATATAGCTTTCTTGCCAGGCAAGTATACCTTGCCAAATTATTTACAGTATTTTGCATGCTTATTATATTTCTGTATATTCATTGCATGTGTAGTTTCTTTCAGTCATTACTATATACTAGATATGTTGACACACACATGACACTTAGTATCATGAGAGGACAATCAGTAGGCATATGGGCTATAACCACTCTGGTAAACCGTAGTATCTAGCACGACAACAGTAGTGTGTCACGATGGTCGCTACCCCCGAGGTATGTCAATTTTTGGTGTCGTGCTGGTCGCTACCCCCAAGGTATGTCGATTTCTGATATCCCCTGACATGTGTGTGAGTTATGAGATTTAGATCGAGTAGCCTACCCTTGCCCATACATCAAAAAGTTATCCTTATTTGCATTCATATAGATTGTCTTGTACAGCGTACTTATATATTTTTAAACATTATGCATGTTCACTGTATTCAATTGGCTTGCTTCTATGTATCTTGTTATGTTCCTCTGAGGAACTGGTCCCTTGCTAGTTATAGACGACCATGAGTATCCGCAGGAGTACGAACCCGGACCTGACGCTTTACTTTCTGTCGAGGAGACCTTACCCACTGAGCATCATTGATTATCTCTACCGACGGATCCCTTAGCTGACACTTTTATGTCATCGCCTTATTTTATATTGGAGATTCTACTCTTCACTCTTATTTTAGTTTTGTTATAGTCATTTGTAGTGGATTTGTCTCCACCCGACTATCATTTATGGATTATTCAGACTCTTTATTCTATTTTAGTTATATTCCTTTCTGTGACTTGTTGTGTGGATGAGATTAGTATTTCTGTGATTTGTGATAATATAAATACCATATGTGAGTTTTATTCATATTACAGCATGCGTATGTATTATGGTATCCATATATTGGAGTTGCCATATACATACGGCTGGCATACTTACGTGTTCCTAGTCCTACGTATTTTGGGACTGGAGCGTGACACATTTGATACGGAATATCGTTCCCTCCCTATGTTCTAATCAGCTTTTATGTTACCTAATTAACCCTACAGTGATATGGAATTTCTTGTCATAGCCACATAAATATTTCTCTTAATATTGTCGTATAGAGTACGGACACATTTGATACGAATATATTTAATATAAGGAGTCAAGTCTGAATCCACACAAATATAGATGCAATATTCAAACCAGCAATAACCTAGCCACGTTATGGTTCTGACTCATTATCATCGTGCCAAGAATTCAGAAATATAATATTATACACCGAGCATGAATCATCATGTCACGTTAAGTGTACATATTGGCCAATATTCCACACTCAGTGTACAATGAAGCCTTTATAAATAGGCGAACAGGACAAATGTATCTGTATGAATACAATAATCAATTTGGGATACCAAACCTATCAGTTGGTCACATAAATCATATTTGATAAGGTCAGGAGTCACAATTAATTAGGAATCTTATATCTGATATGATCGAGTCAATGTCATGAATGTCTCATCAATTCCTCAAATTCTGGGATCATAGATCACCAATCATGGTCAAGCTCAACTAATCTAGAATATGCATCAAGTGCACAACAGGACCCATGCATGCATAATCAATCACAAAGTCCTGGGTCAGAGTACTTTGCAAGTGCTAAATATAGGCTAGTTAGGAATAATGGTGCACTATGTACGAGTAAGCAACTATATGGCGCATAAACCTATAACACTAGGTCCCAAAAGTTATGCCACAAAAGTCTATAACATGGCGTACAAAATCGATAATAGAGCAGTAGGAAGATGTGGCACATATATCAAGAATTATAAGAATAGGCGCATCCTACTCATGCAAGCAAACTGGCACAAAAAGTAAGAGTTACGAGTATGGGAAGTGGCACACTATACAAGTGCAAAATAACTACAAGACAAAACACAAGTCCCAAGGCGGCACAACACTCGAGGGCACAACAGTCGAGGGCCTCAAAAATTGAGATGTGCCAAAGTCAAGCCTAACTTATCGAGGCTGAACCGAGTAAGAGTATGCCAAGAGTTAACAAGTGCGTCGGGTTATTAATCTATCAAAAGTGCGCCAAGCATTTAGCGTCCATAAAATGCGCCAAGGGTTGTGTATAAGAGTGGCGCACTTTTGATAGTTAATGCATAATGTGTCAATTGTCTCCGGTTTGTTGATTTGGTTAAAAGTGCGCCAAGGAGGAAGTTGGTCAAAAGTGTGCTGAAAAGTAGACTAGCGCAATTTTGCTTGGTTTATTCGATAATACATTAATTATGCGCCAAAGGCTAAAATCTTCCAAAAGTGCGCCAAGAAGGATTTTTCTAAGAATTTATCCCCTTGATATACTTTTATAAGAAATTGGCAGTACTCTTAAAGTAAGCACGAGTATGGAATGCAGGTCACATTCAACATGTGCCCATAGTATAAATCCTCAGGAGGGACTTCTTGTCGTTGTTCTTCTTCTCCAACTGATCCACCATTTTATGTACTCAGAGCTCAAGCTCGAGACTATGACAGTGCTCCATTCCTCAAATAATAAGAACCAAAAATCAAGAGAAAATCCAGGCTCGAAATCATAAAACATCTTTTGAAAATACCTCATTTTTAGGGGATCATTTCCTAGAAAAATATACTCATAAAAATCCTCATAATAAAATCAAGATAAAACTATTAACCACCTCAAATCTGAAAATCCAAGGACTAACTATAATCAAAATACTACTAGAAACTAATTACAACAAATACTAAAAATAAAACTATAGCCGATCATGTTTCTTCATATTTGCAAGATGTACTTGTCTATGAACAAAACCAAGAGCAAAACAAGAAAAATGAACAAGTAAGGAGAGAGAATGAGAACAATGATATATATAGGCAAGAGGTTGATGGTAAACCGTCGGATCTCTCTAACAAATCTAAGCCATATACCCTATCTACCACCATCACACCATTAATATTAGCTAATGTGTGCCAAGATTCCATTCAACCATGCACTTAAAGAACACCTAGAGTGCGCCAAAATTTGAAACACAAGCAAAAGTGCGCCAACTTGAGTATATTCCAAGTATATGGGATAGGGATGTGACATCTCTATTCACCTTAAAAAAATTTTGTCATCAAAATTTTAGGACTAAATCAACTAAAGACATTAGGACAAGGACATCTAGCTACAAGCAATCACAAAAAATATACAAGGAAACCAAACAATATACATATAGCAATATTAATAGCACTGGCAAGGTGATCAATGATCACAGAATTAGAAAAGGCATATAAAGAAATATATTGTACGAGTCAAATAAGTTTGGATACCGAGATCGAATATCGTCCTCATGTTTCCATATTGACTCCCCCAAAGAGTAGTTTTCCCAAGCGACATGGACAAGGCAGATAGTCCGGTTCTTGAGTACCTTCTCTCTCTGGTCCAAAATGGACACGAGTTATTCCTCGTATGACAAGTCGCTACCCACGACTAGCTCAGAATGATCGAGAACTTGGCTTGAGTCTGGGACATACCTACGCAACTGAGACACATGAAATATGTCATACACCTCACGAAGCGAAGGCGAAAGGGCAAGGTGATAAGCAACATCCCTTATCCGCTCGAGAATGTCAAACTGCCCAACGTATCGTGGACTAAGCTTTCCGCGAACTCCGAATCTAATGACTCTATGGGTAGGCAAAATTCGTAAAAATATGTGGTCGTCGACACAAAACTCTAGAGGCCTACGATACTAATCCGCCCAATGGTGATGTCGATTCGGCACAACTCTCAGCCGGTCTCTGACCTGCTTGACAACCTCCACAGTCAGAGTAATCAATTCTAGGCCCAACATCTTTCTCTCACCAATGTTATCCCAAGCTAACAGTGACCTACATTTTCTTCCATAGAATGCCTCAAAAGGTGCCATCTGGATGCTGGCCTGATAACTATTATTATACGAGAATTCTACCAAGGACAGATGTTTCTCTGATGATCTACCAAAATCTAGGGTACAGGCTCGTAACATATCCTCCAAGGTCTGGATAGTTCTCTCGCACTACCATCTGTCTGAGGGTGATATGTTGTACTAAATTTTAACTTAGTACCCAATCTCTCATGCAAGCTTTTCCAAAAATGAGAAGTGAACCTCAAATTTTGGTCTGATACTACACTTACTGGTACACTATGTTGCCTCATTATCTTCTGCATATACATATCTGCCAATTGTTCCGTAGACTATCCAATTCTGAATGAAAGAAAATATGCCACTTTAGTGAGACAAGGCGGAAGGAAGACACACACACATGAAAGCAGGAGCCAACTGCAGCACATCTCAGTGTCTTGTTTGCCGTTCTTCTTCTTTACTTGAAGCGCAGACACTCGTTAATATACGCTTTTTTGTTATGAAGAGGGTCTGTGTGCGGATTTGATTGAGATACACTATCACCCAAACTGTATCTCATCAGGTTGGGGATCTAGGTAAATCGATCCAAAAGTCCATAGGAACATGCTTTCATTTCCACTCCAGAATGGGAAAAGGGTGTAACAATCATGCCGACCTCTGCTGCTCTGCCTTCAATTATTGACATATCAGGCATCGGGATACAAAATATGCTTTCTCTTGCTTCATCTCGTTCCACCAGAAGTATTGCCTAATATCTTGGTACATCTTCGTGCCGTCAGGATGGATAGAATACTGGAAATTATGGGCCTTAGTCATGATCTCTTATCATATATTCCAACTCCGCACACAGAGACGAGTTCTAAACCTCAATGTCCTATCGTCGTGAATAGTCAACTCTTTCTCGAGTTTCGACTAGCATTCTGCTTGTAACTCCTGGATCCGCGAATCTCCTGCCTGAACTTCCTTTATCTTGTCTACCAAAGTAGACTGTATTTGTAAACTAGCCAAGACTCCCTCATCTTGTGGGAACAGTATCTTAATGCCCATCTCTCGAAGATCTTCTAGGATATTCTTTTACGTTGTTAGAAAAAATGTACCACCCCTCATGCTAAGAGCATATGCTACTAAATTAGCTTTGTCCGGATGGTATTGAAGTTACGTCATAATTTTTTAGCAATTCCCGCCATCTCCTCTGCGTTATATTCAAATTATTCTCGGTGAATACATATTTTAAACTCTAATGGTCTGTAAATATTTTTACCCGATCACCGTACAAGTAATATCTTCACAACTTGAGCGCAAATACCACTGCTGCCAACTCTAAGTCGTGAGTCGGGTAATTCTTCTCGTGATCTCGAAGCTGACATGATGCAAATGCTACCACTCTCCCATGTTGTATCAAAACACATCCAAGAACCTTCCATGATGCATCACAATAAACTGTTAACCCTCCTGATCCTGCTGGAAGTGTCAGAATCGGTCCAGAGATCAACCTTTTCTTCGGTTCTTCAAAAGTTGCCTGATACTCTGCTGACCATACAAACTAACATCCTTTCGAGTCAACTGAGTCATTGGTGGGGAGATCCTTGCAAAATATAACACGAACCTCCTGTAGTACCTTACTAATCCAAAAAAATTATGCACATCTGCCACGGTCTTCGCAACTGTCCAATTCTCTACCGCTTCAACTTTCTTGGGATCCAATGATACTCCTGCTCTCGAGATGATATGTCCCAATAATTAATATGATCTAACCAGAACTGGCACTTGCTAAGTTTTGCATACAACTGGTGCTCCCTTAAAGACTACAATACCTTCCTGAGATGCTCTTCATGTTCTTCTTTATTACAAGAGTACACCAGGATGTCATCGATAAACACTAAAACAAACTGATCTAATTAGGACATGAAGATATGGTTTATCAAATTCATAAACACTGATGGTGTACTGGTCAATCCGACTGGCATCATTAAGAACTAATAATGTTCATATCGTAACCTGAATATTGTCTTCGATATATCTTCCTTACTCGCACCTGATGATATCCGGATCGCAGATCAATCTTAGAGAATACTCTGGCATCACTCAACTGATCAAAAAGGTTATTAATTCTAGGCAAAAGATATTTGTTCTTTACTGTCACTACATTCAGCTGCCTATAGTCAATACATAGTCGGGTCAATCCATTATTCTTCTTCACTAACACTACTGGGGCTCCCCATGGTGACCCGCTGGTATGAATAAATTTCTTTGCCTTCAACTCTTTAACATGTTGATACAATTGGTCAAGTACAGAAGGTAACATCTGGTAAACCTTATGAGATGTAGGCTTCATTCCTGGCATCAACATTATACTGAAATTTATCTCTCGAACCGGAGGCAATCCTGGAAGTTCTGTGGAAAAGACATCCATGAATTTGTCAACTATCTTGGGTATCAGTTCTCCTTCCGTTGCTACCGTCGTGACTCCTTCTTCTTGTTGGCCTCTCATAGACCTCACGAGCGTAAACTCTTCCAAACCAGGGATACGAAATAACACTCTACCCTATGACAATCTATCATAGTATTACGGTCTCTTAGTCAGTCCATGTCTAAGATAATATCAAATTTACCCATAGGGAACTCAATCAACTTCGAAGGTAATAGGTGGTCACACAATATGACTGGCAGTCTAGGCACACCCCACTAACTTCTACAAGCCTATTACCAGTGAGTATATTTAGCCTTTCTGGCAATATCTCAAACTTCAATACAATATGTGTCACAAATTGTGCAAATACAAATGAATGTGAATCTCCTGAATTAATTAATGTTGTAGCAAGAAAAGATGCGACAGAAATATTACCTACCACCATGTCACATGATGCCAAAGCCTCCTCCAAAGACAAGATGAATACCTGCCCTTGGTCTTGTCAAGCTCATTGTTGTTGCCTTCCCTGGTGGCGCTGTCGTAGTCTCTGTTGTCCTTACTACTGTTGGTGCTATTGTTGATATTGATGCTGACTATATATCTGAGCCTACGTTGGTAACGGTCGCTGAGCTAATGACCTCACCGCCAATGTTGGCCCTTCATGCTGCATTGCTCTTGGTGCTGGCAATGCAGGAAACTAAGGTGCTAGTTCCCCCGACCTCTACATCAATGGGCATGTAGCAATCCTATGATCAGGGCTACCACATCCCAGACACAACCCTTTTGTTGTCATATAATCACTCCTGGTATGGCCTCCCTTGCCATAATACGTACATCTTGTTGATGCCGACTGGCTTTGTTGCTGCTGATGCCTTCACTGTTGAAACTATACCTCTGTACGGTATTGTATCACGAATACGAACGCCATGAGATGGTGCTGGCGTTTGGGGCGATGCTCCTCCTCAAGTGCTCTGTGCATGAGACATCTTTTGTCCTCATATCCTCGATGTCAATTTTTGAAAAGTTAGTCCGTGCCTTCTGGCTGCCACTAATACGTTATCAAAAGTCTGGTAGTTGTGTCCCTCAACCAACTATAAATTTTTTAAATAAATTCCTTGTTGGAACCTTATTGCCTAATCTGGCTCTATTGCCACGATTGCTAGTACAAATCTACTCAGTCGATTAAATTCTGCTGTGAAGCCATCCACTGTTCTACCAGACTGCTTGAGATTAATAAACCTTTGCTGCAACTCAAACTGGACCACGATTCTAAAATACTTTATTCAGAACTGAATCCAAAATTATTCCAAGAAATAGGCTACCTCAAGCCGACCTTTTCTATCGCCCACCAATCCCTAGCGAGGCCCTAAAGTTGTAACTGAACTTGGTCAACCTGTTCCTCAGCTGGAACCTTGGCCGCAGCCAGAATGCCCTCAATATCCTTGAGCCAATCGTCTGTCGTAATGGCATCCTCCGTACCATCAAAGTACCGGGGGTTAAGTCAACAGAATCTAATCGATACCACTGAATCTATCCTTTCGCCTCTTTCTAGAGTCATTTGTAACCCCTGGTTCAATAATACATTATATCCCTGTTGTTGGAGTTGTTGACGTTGTTGTACCGCCATATGATATTATTGTGCGACCATCATCTCCCTGATGATCTCTAATAAAGCGGGGGGTATCAAGTGCTGCTGGCATTGCTGGCACTAGTGGGGGAGTCGAAACCTCTGGAGCAGGTTGCTCAATATTTTCTGCCATTGTCTCACCTGGGGGCCCAACCACTGGCTCGATCCGAACCGAGTCCTGGAGAAACACAGCCTTACACTGCTGTCCCATCTCGCCCGGACCTTCTGGTTGCCTCGATGCCCCTGATGCTCCGGCAACCCAAGATGGGGAAGCCCTGGAAGAAAGGGACAAAAGACATCAAGAACAAGACGGGAAGGAACAGAGAAATAATTAATCAAATGGTTGAAGCTGAGTATAGAGAAGAACGAATTCAGAAATTCAAGGAGGAACATGTTTGACTGAGACTTCTAAGAACATGACACCCCACAAGTCTAAAAAATTAGACCTACATGGGCCACCACTAAAACCTTGTGTGAGACTCATCTCACTATCGCGTATTTTTTATGTTAATATCTTGTATATGTGTGTTATTGTTGTATATTGCTTCTCGTATATTTTTTTAAATTTCTTTAGCTGCTCTCATATAATTTCTAGATTTGTAAATAGTGTTAACCACTCTTGATATATAATCTCTCTCTCTCTCTCTCTCTCTCTCTCTCTCTCTACTTCATTCTTTCACGTTTCTCCTTTTTTATTTTCTTTTCCTTTCCTCTTCCCTCCTCCCTAGCCGAGAGCAGAACATGTCGGTCCCCTTTCCTTTGGTAGTAGTGGTAGTAGTCAGTAGTGGTTTTAGGCAAGTACATCTTGCCAGTAAGGAATAACTTGCACTTTTACATTATTATGGATCTCTTGCATTTTATTAGTCTTTATTGTGCTCTATAAACTCCTCTACATATTTACTTCTTGGTATTTTCGGTTTTGATAGTTTGGTTGGACTAGATCTACATTCTTGAGTTTTCATGATTTTGATCTCTTAAAACTTATTATTTTCCAAAACCAGTTATTCTATGTGAGAGAGCATCTGATTTTAAGTAGTTTAGAACCTTACTTCTCTGGATTTGGGCTAGAAACGAGGATTTCATAGAGGAACAAGATTTCTGACTTGAAGCTTTTTTATGGTTGAAACTTGTTGTTCTGGGACGAAGGAGTTCTATGCGGCCTGCTTGGCATGCAACCTGGACTCCTCGCTCCAAACTCAGCATACGACCATCTTGTTGGACGCATAATTGAATCTGCATATGCATCCCTTGGCTAAACGCATGAAACTTGAACAAAAGAAATTCCTCTAAGTTCCTAATTCCATGCGGTCCAGAGGAACATGCGGTCGAGTTATCCATGCGGCCCGAGCTATGCATTCCCCTTTTCCTTTAATACATGACTCAGCGCCACCTTGGCACAGTTTTCGCTGATTTTATCTTTTTCTTCCCTGATACGCTTTATTGGCCAGTCACATCAGTCACTTTTTTGACACGTTTTATTGTCCAGTCACATCAGTTACTTCCCTGACACGCTTTATTGGCTAGTAACATCGGTCACTTTTCTGAAATGCTTTATTGGCCAGTCACATCAGTCACTTTCCTGACCTTGTGTTTATTCCCTGTTACTCAACCCTTGTCCCGAGGAGTGGACCTTGTTATGACCCATGCGACCAGTTTCTTGTATACGGTCAGCTTCATGCATACGGCCAGCTTCTTGCCTGCAGCCAGCTCATCTCATGCACCTCTAGCACTTATAGTATAATATTTTCCTTTGTTATATATTCTCTTATGGATTATTTACTCCTTGTGCTTGGCCCAATTAGTTAAATCCATATGATACTTGTTATTTCTAAATTGCTTATAACCTGGATGCTACACTTACCAGAACATGGAACGTAATGGAACTATTAAACTTAGAACTCCCGACAACAGACTTGTACTGAATGAACCTGATCCCTGACTCTACATACCTGACATGTACTGAAAAACTGGATAGTGGCTCGGTGTAGCTCACTCCAGACATACAAGAATTTCCAGAACTGAAATGCTTGTACTAATAAGATAAATTCTCGTGGTTACTTGCTTATCCATGTCCTGATTATACTTGTCAAGCTATTGTCCAGTCTTGTATCATATCTAAGACAGATTTCTGAGCACCAAGGTCAGTAATCCTTGATAACTTGCCTAAGTTAATAACTAGAATAATTATCTAGAAGCATCTAGAGAGATTTTTTGGCTATATGTAATCCCGGTATCCCAGCGACACCTGATGGATTTAAAGCTCTCCGTCGAGAGGGACACACTTTCAGCACACCGCCGAGTGTTGCAATATACCATTAAAATACTATACACTTAAATTAATCTATGCTATGTATTCTTACGTCTGAATAACACAGATAGTCTACATGACATGTAGCTATATGGAATCTCAACTACATTTATTAGTAAACAATTGTGATAACCCTAGTTAGTCAATGGCAGTAAGCTGTAGGTCATGATTGGCCGTGATTCCATATTTTCTAGTCTTGTCTTGTCTTGGATCATCCAGCTGCTAATCCTGATCTGTACCTGTTACTGATTCCTGAAACTACTTAAACTGCTTACTTACATATTGCTCTTATTTATATTTTTTTATGCTATTGAATGTTTGCATGCTGGTTTTAGTTACTAAGTTGGCTCCCTTGTGGTACTTTGTTGTTTTGGGGTCTAACCCCACTGGTTTGTATGGCCAGATATCGGAGCAACACCGCAGGATCTCCCGTACTTCTCGCCTCCAGGAGGTGAACACCAGGAGCACCCGAGGACTTGAGTGTATTTCTTCTTTATCACCCACCTGATCATATACTCGTACTTTTGAGGTATTTAGTCACCGAGGACATTTTTAGCTCATATTTTGGTACTTGACATCCTAGGCTGTGGGCCTACATGTAAAACATATTCTAGACTATAGCTAGAGCTTATCATGTAATACTACACTCTGCTAGTTCATCTATGTATGTATAGTTTGGGATGCCTTACTATTATATGTTTGGTGATAATACTTCTTGTAACTTGTTGCTTGCTCAAAATTGAGACAACTAGGACTCTTGACCTAGGAATGAATGTTGAATTATAGAGTAAACCCTCACATGTCCAGACAGCAGTGACCGTATCTCGGGATATAGAGTACTCTAATGTATGTAGCTGGCTTTGTCCGCCCTCGCTCTCCAGAATTCTGGTTTTGGGGTGTGACGTTGTTATACCCCAGTACCGAAATATGGAGACGGACATGGTCAGCTCCCCCGTACAAGGTATAAAACGTTGTATGGCGGTCACGGCTGTAGAAAGACAATGGGGTGCATGCTACAATAAGTCTCCTAGGGTCTCATAACAACCATGTCTCAATCATTCAAGCAAGTAACAACAACATAGAACATGTGAGATAAAGCCGTAAGGCATCCCAAACTTTCCATCGGAATATTCTAGAGATCTAGCAATCAAAATATTAGGCTAGCAGAATGTCAATAGTTACACAACCGAGATCAGTTGCAGTCTGATTATAGTACAGTTATGTAAAAAGGAACTGATATCCAGACAATGCGGCTAACAAATGCCGGTAGTTAAACGCACAAAATAGTAGAATGTACAAGATGAGTAGTAATCAAGAAACTCACTCGTGCCCTTCAACGACCATCCGGCACTGGTGCACGCTATTGTAAGGGGGATAAAATGGATCATCTGGTGCTGGTCCTGAACCTGACCATAAAAAATAAGTAAGATTAGACCCCAAATAGCAAGTACCACAAGGAAGCACAAATGAAGAAATAACACTCTACAAGAGATGGACGAAGGAAGTACCTGATCATCTGGTGCTGGTCACTCCTAGTGGTTGGTCGTCGTCCCCTGAGACGTGTTGTCCCCGGTGGCGGCATGCCCGTTATGCAAATTCATCTCTCTGCAAGAGATGGACGAAGGATTAAGAAGAGCACATGAATCAAGCAGGATGCAAGAACTTAAGTAGGAATTGTTGGAAGGAAGGTAAGTTATAGTTAAGTGTGGATGAGATCTAAAATTCTAATCCTATGTGCAGGCCCGTTCGGTACAGTTACGTAACCGAAACGGCTAACTAGACCTGCATGGGCCACCACAAAAACATGTCACGCCCCAGTCCCAAATACGTAGGACTAGGAACACGTAAGCATGCCAGCCGCATGGATATGGCAACTCCAATATATGGAAACCATAACCCATACGTACGCTGTAATATGAATATAAACTCACATGTGGTATAAATAATGTCACAAGTCACAGATATGCTAATCTCATCCACACAATAAGTCATAGAAAAGAAATACTAAGCTAGAATAAGGAGTCTGAAATATCTAAAATAATAGTCGGGTGGAGACAAATCCACTACCAATGACTATATCCAAAACTAAAATGAGAGAGGAGTATAAAATCTCCAATATAAAATAATATGAAGACAGAAGTGTATCAGCTAAAAGAATCCATCGCTAGATAATCAACGATGCTCAGAAGGTAAGACCTCCTCGACAGAAAAGAATGCGTCAGGTCCAGGCCCGTACTCCTGCAAATACTCAAGAGCAGATACACTTGGCAGAGGACCAGGTCCTCAGAGGGACGTAACAAGATACAGAAAATACGAGCCAACTTGAATACAGTAAACATGCATATAATTTAAAAATAAATAAGTACGCTGTACAAGACAATCTATATGAATGCAAGTGAGGACAACTTTTTGACGTATGGGCAAGGGTAGGCTACTCGATCTACCTCACAACTCACACACACGTCAATGGACATCAGAAATCGACATACCGCGGGGGTAGCGACCAGCGAGACTCCAGAAATCGACATACCGCGGGGGTAGCGACCAGCGCGACACACGCCCGTAGTGCGAACTATATACTACGGTTTACCAGAGTGGTTAAAAGTCCATACGCCTAATGATTGTCCTCTATGATACTAGGTGCCATGTGTGTGTCAACATATATAATACATAGTAATGACTGGAGAAAAACTACACATGCAAGAACTATACAGAAATGAAATAAATGAACAGAAATATAAATAGCATACAAAGTACTGTAAATAATTTGGCAAGGTATCTTGCCTGGCAAGAAGGCTGCAAAATATAGTGTTCCAATGTCAACACCAAGAGTCAGAAGCTACGGCCTCAGAATGAACGTCTCCGGATGCTGAAATAAACATCACCAACGTTCCCAGAATGAGCAAAATAGCTAAAAAGCACATCCCTTTCGTCCAATTTGGACACAGGGGCAAAATAGTAATTTCGGACAAAAGTGGGGTCCACATGTGGCCCACTTTGCACCGAAAAGCGTGCCAAAGGTAACAGTCTCTAAATGGGACAAACTATAGGTCAAACAACTCTAAATGTCAATACGAACCCAACAGTATGTCCAAATATGGATTTCGATGGGCCGAACACAATTTTGTCCAAAAAGTCAACTGTGGGGCCCGCCAATTGGCGATCTGGTCAACCGTCTCAAAAATGCGTGAAAATTGGGTCATAGGACCAGCGCGTTACCACGAGTCCAATGGCGCAAGTTTCGTCGCAATCTGACAAGCGTGCACAAAATACGTGCGAGTTCCACAAAAATTGCGATACGGTGTGTGTCCGCGGATACGGCCTGATTCTGGCGCGCACACGCGTCCGAATCAGTCTCCACAAATTTTCATGTATCCGATTACGCTGTGTGTACCGTTCGGTACACTTGGCACACGGCGAGGCGGTCCCGTTTGGCGGGCGCGCTCCGATCTCCAACTTTTGGAAATCTGGAAAAAGTGGGTGCGCGCAGTTTTGTGACGCATTAAACTATGTCCACAGCAACTAATAGCATAGGATTATTATACAGAAAATAAACTAGGTCATGTAATCTACAGGTATCAAAAAGAATCACCGAATTCGGATCTCTGTGGTGGGAGATACGAACTCGGCAATATGGGCGGTCATTCTGGAATTCTGCGATTTTAGAATTCTGTCTGCTCGCGCTGACTTGGGCGCTGTTTTTTGCCTAGGGGCACACGTTTTTCGAGGTTGACTATGAAACAAATATTGGAGAGGGTTAAGAGAAGATCATACCTATGAAAACGGAACCGCGTTTGGTCGAGCGAGTCAACGGAAAATCACGCCGGAGCGAAGGTGCCTCGAGTGGGAGACTGCAGTTCGCGATGTCGGCGTCGACGGGATGGTTGGATGGCTTGGGGAGGCTTCTCTGGCTGCGGTGACGGCTCTAGATGGGAAGAGGAAGTCTGGAGTTTTATGTTAGGGTTTTAGAGAGCTAACTATATATATATATATATATATATATATTATATATTAAGAGAGAGAGAGGGAGATGGAGGCGGGTTGGATGGATCGCGGCAACATGGTTCCGCTGAAGATGCTAAGTTGCTTAGGGGCGGTCATATGGAATCATATGTGAAAGTCTTTGTATCAGCAAGTTAATTTGCTAAAGGCGTTGATAGTAAGGGGATTGGCTGAATGGGAATAAGAAATTTTCTAAGTTGCAGCAAGTATAGTAGTAAGTAGTTGATTAATTTTATTTTTATTATTATTATACTTATTATTAAATTCTTTTGCTTTATTTTCTTTTTCTTTATAAAATATATATATACATATATATATTTGTATATACATATATATATATATATACTCATAAAAAAATTTATAGATTAGGGTATTGCACATCGTTAGGCTAGCAACAGCTCAAGGGATCTCCTATATGGAATAAATTTCTAAAAATTCCTGATGGTCCCATAAGTCATCTAAGTGCCCGAACACCTAAAATAAAAATTATTAAAAATCTATTTCTCCTATTTAGCACATAATTACCATAATTAAATTATTAATTAATAAAAAAATAATAAATACAATTTTTTAAAAATATGGGTTTTACATTCTACCCAACTTACAAAAATTTCGTCCTCGAAATTGACACTAACCCATATTCATAATGATAACTATAACTATTACACTACATTGGTATCTAGTAGGACTCCTAAAACTCATGGTTTGCCATTCTAACACTTTCTCATCTATTGTCCAACCACTATTTTATCATTCTATAACTCATCTACACTACCCAACTTACAAGATCCTACTAGTAGTCACATTCTTTGGAGGTGTTGTCTAGATTGTGAGGCAATTATATTTATTGGGTCGAGAATCTTGGGATACCTGTCTAGAATCTCATAACTATGACTTTTTTTCCATAACCGTCAAGTATCATAGTCTAATACTGCCTCGCCACCTAGCCAGTATGGCTGCAAGTAATTCGACTATTCTACCATAATCGTCTGGCGGCAACTGTCGCTACCTTGCCAGCGATTTGTCATAGTCATCAGTTCGTAACAAGTGCCTTCAACTCTTTCCTAGGCATAGTCTAAGTTTTTAGGGAGACACTTAAGGTCTTGACTAACTATTAGGGGTATGATCTAGCTCAAATGATCTAACAATTTCTACTATGCTACATGGTGCTACTTAAGGGTTAAACTAATAAAGAATACAGACATTGCTATAGTGCATATATATATTAAGAACTCATCCTCAGTTATCAAGCATTACTAACACATTTATGTTTAACTAACAAAATAGGGGTGAGATTGATATGAATCAAACAATTCATAATGGCACGAAAGATATGACTATGATAGGAAGAGTTACGCACGAGATAAGGAATGAATATAAAAGGAGAAGATGAGTCACCCCAAGAGAGCGAGATAAAAATAGGGGAGAATACTACTACTGCTACTCACGTCATCCATTAGCATCGCGTGTATGCCATTTGGGTAGAATAGAAATATATCCTTATAACTGCTAGACTACCATATATATAATTCTATATCTATTTGTGCATCTAAGATCTTGTGTCACAATGGGATTATGAGTATGCAAAGACAATTATAACTAAAAGGTCGTACCTGTATCTACGGCTTCCTGTGTCTGCTCTCCCATACTTGTCATAATGAGTGCTTGGCCTTGTCCTTGATTGATCAACTGGGGTCTAGTCCCCTCCATTTGTGCAGACTGTAGAAGCAGTGGTGGTTCCCTTTGGTCTTCTATACTTGAGGGTGTATGCGGTGTTCCTAATTCTAATGCCATAGACCTCTGGTTCTGCTGAGGACATCTTCGGGTTTGATGGTGACTTGATCCACATATCATGCACAACCCCAATCGACGATGACAGTCTCTATGAATATGACCTATCTTACCACAAAAGTGACAAGTACGGGGGTCCTTGGTTGGATATGGTGCAGCACTATCTGATTGCTGGCGTGTCAAAGGGTGTCTAATGGGTCATCCTTGCTGTGTCCTTACTGGTCCTTGGTGACTTCTCTGTTGAATTCCGTTTCCCTTACTGATGGCCTCCTGGATTCTGGCCTCTGTCAATAACTCGGCATAAGAGATCCGGGACTGTGAGCTAGTATAGTGCTGGAGCTCCTGAGTCAGCCCACGGTGAAACCTCTTAGCCTTCTCCAAGTCATTAGGTATTAGGACTGTGCCATACTTACTGAGACGGCTAAATTCTGCGTCATACTCATCAACCGTCTTGTCTCCTTGCTCTAGATGGAGGAACTGATCGTACAATGCGTCCCTTACTGTATCCGGGAAGTACTTCCTCTCAAAGCACTCCAAGAATTGTTCCCAAGTCTGTCGCGTGCCCAACTGGCGCTCCATTGATTCCCACCAGTGATGCGCGTTGCCTTCTAACTGAGTCCTCACGCCTATCATCCATAGGTCAGAAGGTAATTGTGATGCCTCTAACAACTTCTTGGTATTGGCAATCCAGTTCGTGGTCTCCTCTGGACTCTCATTGCCATTATATGGCTTAGGGCCCATCTGCACAAAGTCCTTGACTGAACCAACCCGAGCTTGTGGTACTGAAACTAGTGCCTGGGTTGGTGCAGGGGCTAGTGCAGCCATTCTCTCAAGCGCTGCCAGAAATTCTAGCCTTTGCTCTGTTGTTTGCTGCCTCTGCTCGGCTGCCTGCTGCCTTTGTTCCTGTATTATCATCTGGAAGAATTGGAACAGCTGTGTCTGGCCATCCTGCGGTGCTAGTGGAGCTGGAAATGTCCCATTAGGTATCGTGGAAGGAGTTGATGGAATTTGATTGTTAGTCAGTCCATCCGGTCCGGGAAAAAGAGGTATCGCTGAGGTCACTCCTAGTGGTTGGTCGTCGTCCCCTGAGACGTGTTGTCCCCGGTGGCGGCATGCCCGTTATGCAAATTCATCTCTCTGCAAGAGATGGACGAAGGATTAAGAAGAGCACATGAATCAAGCAGGATGCAAGAACTTAAGTAGGAATTGTTGGAAGGAAGGTAAGTTATAGTTAAGTGTGGATGAGATCTAAAATTCTAATCCTATGTGCAGGCCCGTTCGGTACAGTTACGTAACCGAAACGGCTAACTAGACCTGCATGGGCCACCACAAAAACATGTCACGCCCCAGTCCCAAATACGTAGGACTAGGAACACGTAAGCATGCCAGCCGCATGGATATGGCAACTCCAATATATGGAAACCATAACCCATACGTACGCTGTAATATGAATATAAACTCACATGTGGTATAAATAATGTCACAAGTCACAGATATGCTAATCTCATCCACACAATAAGTCATAGAAAAGAAATACTAAGCTAGAATAAGGAGTCTGAAATATCTAAAATAATAGTCGGGTGGAGACAAATCCACTACCAATGACTATATCCAAAACTAAAATGAGAGAGGAGTATAAAATCTCCAATATAAAATAATATGAAGACAGAAGTGTATCAGCTAAAAGAATCCATCGCTAGATAATCAACGATGCTCAGAAGGTAAGACCTCCTCGACAGAAAAGAATGCGTCAGGTCCAGGCCCGTACTCCTGCAAATACTCAAGAGCAGATACACCTGGCAGAGGACCAGGTCCTCAGAGGGACGTAACAAGATACAGAAAATATGAGCCAACTTGAATACAGTAAACATGCATATAATTTGAAAATAAATAAGTACGCTGTACAAGACAATCTATATGAATGCAAGTGAGGACAACTTTTTGACGTATGGGCAAGGGTAGGCTACTTGATCTACCTCACAACTCACACACACATCAATGGACATCAAAAATCGACATACCGCGGGGGTAGCGACCAGTGCGACACACGCCCGTAGTGCGAACTATATACTACGGTTTACCAGAGTGGTTAAAAGCCCATACGCCTAATGATTGTCCTCTATGATACTAGGTGCCATATGTGTGTCAACATATATAATACATAGTAATGACTGGAGAAAAACTACACATGCAAGAACTATACAGAAATGAAATAAATGAACAAAAATATAAATAGCATGCAAAGTACTGTAAATAATTTGGCAAGGTATCTTGCCTGGCAAGAAGGCTGCAAAATATAGTGTTCCAATGTCAACACCAAGAGTCAGAAGCTACGGCCTCAGAATGAACGTCTCCGGATGCTGAAATAAACATCACCAACGTTCCCAGAATGAGCAAAATAGCTAAAAAGCACATCCCTTTCGTCCAATTTGGACACAGGGGCAAAATGGTAATTTCGGACAAAAGTGGGGTCCACATGTGGCCCACTTTGCACCGAAAAGTGTGCCAAAGGTAACAGTCTCTAAATGGGACAAACTATAGGTCAAACAACTCTAAATGTCAATACGAACCCAACGGTATGTCCAAATATGGATTTCGATGGGCCGAACACAATTTTGTCCAAAAAGTCAACTGTGGGGCCCGCCAATTGGCGATCTGGTCAACCATCTCAGAAATACGTGAAAATTGGGTCATAGGACCAGCGTGTTACCACGAGTCCAGTGGCGCAAGTTTCGTCGCAATCTGACAAGCGTGCACAAAATACGTGCGAGTTCCACAAAAATTGAGATACGGTGTGTGTCCGCGGATACGGCCTGATTCTGGCGCGCACACGCGTCCGAATCAGTCTCCACGAATTTTCATGTATCCGATTACGCTGTGTGTACCGTTCGGTACACTTGACACACGGCGAGGCGGTCCCGTTTGGCGGGCGCGCTCCGATCTCCAACTTTTGGAAATCTGGAAAAAGTGGGTGCGCGCAGTTTTGTGACGTATTAAACTATGTCCACAGCAACTAATAGCATAGGGTTATTATACAGAAAATAAACTAGGTCATGTAATCTACAGGTATCAAAAAGAATCACCGAATTTGGATCTCTGTGGTGGGAGATACGAACTCGGCAATATGGGCGGTCATTCTGGAATTCTGCGATTGCAGAATTCTGTCTGCTCGCGCTGACTTGGGCGCTGTTTTTCGCCTAGGGGCACACGTTTTCCGAGGTTGACTATGAAACAAATATTGGAGAGGGTTAAGATAAGATCATACCTATGAAAACGGAACCGCGTTTGGTCGAGCGAGTCAACGGAAAATCACGCCGGAGCGAAGGTGCCTCGAGTGGGAGACTGCAGTTCGCGATGTCGGCGTCGACGGGATGGTTGGATGGCTTGGGGAGGCTTCTCTGGCTGTGGTGACGGCTCTAGATGGGAAGAGGAAGTCTGGAGTTTTAGGTTAGGGTTTTAGAGAGCTAACTATATATATATATATATATATTATATATTAAGAGAGAGAGAGGGAGATGGAGGCGGGTTGGATGGATCGCGGCAACATGGTTCCGCTGAAGATGCTAAGTTGCTTAGGGGCGGTCATATGGAATCATATGTGAAAGTCTTTGTATCAGCAAGTTAATTTGCTAAAGGCGTTGATAGTAAGGGGATTGGCTGAATGGGAATAAGAAATTTTCTAAGTTGCAGCAAGTATAGTAGTAAGTAGTTGATTAATTTTATTTTTATTATTATTATACTTATTATTAAATTCTTTTGCTTTCTTTTCTTTTTCTTTATAAAATATATATATACATATATATATTTGTATATACATATATATATATATATATATATATATATATACTCATAAGAAAATTTATAGATTAGGGTATTGCACATCGTTAGGCTAGCAACAGCTCAAGGGGTCTCCTATATGGAATAAATTTCTAAAAATTCCTGATGGTCCCATAAGTCATCTAAGTGCCCGAACACCTAAAATAAAAATTATTAAAAATCTATTTCTCCTATTTAGCACATAATTACCATAATTAAATTATTAATTAATAAAAAAATAATAAATACAATTTTTTAAAAATATGGGTTTTACAAATACAATCACAACCAAGTCAGATTAGAACGGCCAAACAATGTTATGACTTGTTATGTGGAGTCTGGGGTTATCCCAAATATAATAATAACAATAAGCATCCTCAGATCATGCCATGTCAAGTAGGGCTAACCAAGCCAATATTATACAAGTAGAAAATTATGATCGCACCAGTTCCCCGTATGGCCACCGTGCTAATAAATCAATAACAGTTCCAACCTTCCTATAAAAAAATATTGGCTCGATCTTAAATATAAAAAGGTCAAATATTGTATTCCATTACATGCGGATAATATACAATATTCGTGGTAGCCAGCCTTGTATGCCATAAAAATTATCAAGGGGCGACCCATCACGCACGATCTCGGGATGGCATTCTTTCCCCATCTTCTAATCAGCTTTTATGTTACCTAATTAACCCTACAGTGATATAGAATTCCCTGTCATGGCCACAAGAATATTCTCCTTAATGATGTCATATAGAGTACAGGCACATTTGATACGAATCCATTTAATATAAGGAGTCAAGTCTGGATCTACCCAAATGTAGATACAACATTCAAACCAGCAATAACCTAGCCACGATATGGTTCCGACCCATTAACATTTTCGTGCCAAAATTTTAGGAATATAATATTATGCACCGAGCAGGAATCATCATGTCACGTTCAGTGTACATGTTGGCCAATGTCCCATACTCAGTGTACAATAAAGCATGTATAAACAGTCGAGCAAGACAAGTGTATCGGCACGAATAAAATAACCAAGTCAAGATACCAAACCTATCAGTTGGTCACATGAATCATGTTTGATCAGGTCAGGAGTCACAATAAATTAGGAATCTCATATCTCATATGATCGAGTCACGGTCATGAATGTTTTATCAATTCCTCAAATTATAGGATCATAGATCATCAATCATGGTCAAGATCAACTAATCTAGAATAGGCATCAAGTGCACAACATGACCCATGCATGCAGAATCAATCACAAAAGTTCTGGATCGGCGCACTTTGCAAGTGCCAAATATAAGCTAGTCAGGAATTGTCACGACCCGCACCCGGAAGTTCGGGCACGAGTACGTGGGTACGTCCAGCCTACGCCGCAGAGTCGGCGGTAGTACGCTGTCTAGGTCAATCCATCTAAACTAGTCTAACTCATTCACAAATAACATAGGCAAGATAATAATGAGAATAGAAACTTAAGATTTGAAACTGAAATAAATGTGACAGCAATTCAAATGTTTAATACAGAAATTCCAAATGAAATCGGGGACAAACCCGATTAAATAAGATAGAAAACAGAATAAAAGATAGCTAAAACTAGCTACTCAGCAGCAGGGGTCTCCTGGGTGGGTTCTGGTTCTTCATAAGTATCCTCTGTCCCCTCATAGGGACCATAATAAGTAGGGGCAAGATCCTCATCGTCGCCTAAATCAACAGATCCAGTCAGGAAAGGAGCAAAGTACACAGTGCACAGCAAGGTTAAACTAAATATTTATGACAATTAAATATTGAATATCATGTTAAGGAAATTGCATAAAAGATTGTCAATATCTCAGAGTCACAACTATAAACAGGAATATGAGAGAATAGAAGTAAATGAGCAGGAAATAAAACTACTACAATCAGCAAGAAACATAACATGACTAGAAACTATCTGTATGAAACTTGTGTTTGTTTTTAGAATACTTAGTTGGCATGTAGGGGTTTATAAGGCTAATCCGGCCGTCATAAACGGCTATTATTCACGAATAATCGAGATCCGGCTGATGGACAGTCGTGTACCAACAGCTATTATTCACGACAAGGGGAAGGGTAAACTACATGCCTTTCAGTATTCTCCCACCCGACATGATAACAAGACATGGACTAATATATTCAAGACATGAAAATCCAGCATTTCTGACACTAGGTGTAATCATCAAGGGTACTAGAAAAGCAGGAATTTAATTATCACAATATAATTAGATTTAACTTGAAGTGCAGGTACTTGCCTGTTGTTTGGATCTGTTTAATTAGGTTCTTGGGAGAAATGTCCAGAGGTGAGTCCAAAAGCTGAAACAGACATTACCATCACTCTCAGAAGATGTCAAATAGCTAGAGACGCCTGTCCTTGGGTCCAATTTGGAGACAAGGGCAAAAACGGCAGTTTCGGGTCAAAACGGGGTCCGCCGTTGGGCCCGCTTTGCACCGAAAAACGTGTCCGGGTCAAAAGTCTCCAAATTCACCAAACTTAGTGCCAACAGGTCAGGAACGCTGATACGAACCCAACGGAACTTCCAGATTTGGATTCCGATGAGCCGAACACAAAATCGTCCGTCGAACGGGGCCTATGGGGCCCACGACACGCGATTTCGTCCACGTTCTCAGAATCAAACCAAACTTGACCCACAGGACCAGCGTATCGCTACGAGTCCGATGGCGCAAATTTCGTCTCGATCTGACGAGTGTGCACGAAGTTAGGACGAATTGCTGAAAAGGCGGATACGGAGCGATGTCCGCGGATACGCGTTGATTCCGGTGTGCACGCACACCCGAATCAGCTTCTGCGAAATCTCACACGTCCGTATCGACGCTGCGCACGTATCTGTGAAGACCGCACGCGACCAAGTCGTCCCGTTTGGCGGGACGTACTCGGTTCCGGGGTGAAACAGGGTCTGGTTTTTCCTGTTTTTGGATCGCGGTGTGCGATCACCACAGGACGCGGTGCCCCGAACAGTTTGTCCGGACACCGAGAGGGTCATACAGGCTTCACAACGCAATTTACAGAATTGAAAACGGAGCTACGAGGCGAAAGTTACACATACCTGAAGGGGACCCGAAAACAGGGTCGAAATCGTATCCGTGTCGTGTCGGACACGACACGAAGAAAAGGGGATTTAGGGTTAGGGTTTCGGGACAGCGGCGGCCGGCCGGAGGCCTGGGCGGCACTGGCTGGCCGGTGGTGGTCGGGGAGGGTTCGCCTGGGCGAGGCGGATCCGTCGACGGGCGGGGCGGCGCCGGAGGCCGACGGGAGGCGGCTCCAAGGCTGCTGCTGCTGCTGTTCTGCTCGTCGGGGCCGGCGTGCGGCGGAGCTCGAGGAGAGGGGGAGGAGGAGGAGACGGTTAGGGCCGGAGGGAGAGGCGATGGTCGGCGGGGCACGGCGAGGAAGCTGCGGCTGCGGCGGGGCGCTAGGGTTACGGCGGAGCGGGGGAGATCTGAGGCGGAGGAGGAGAAGAAAGGGCGGGGTTTTATAGGGGTTGCGGGGGGCCGAGGAAGGCGGAGCGGGGCGACGTGGCGCGGGGAGCACGGCGGGCGGGGCGCGGGATGCGCGGCGCTACGCGCGGCGGCCGGCGAGGGACGCGGAACGTGGGGGGGGACGGGGTCGTGCGGGCGGGTCGGGTATTTGCGGGCGGGTCGGGTTTGGCTGACCCGACCCGACCCGATAAGAACGGGTGGGCTGCTGGGCTGGACTGGGCTCGGCCCACTGGGCCGGGCCCAAAAGAAAAATATAAAAAAATAAATAAAGTATAATAATAATAATAATAATAATTTAAAACAGTTAATTAACTAATTAATTAGAAAAATTGTTTTTAGGCATTTAAAAATAGTTCTGGGGCCCAGAAAAATCCAGAAAAATTACCCTAAGTCCAATTTTTATTTTACACCCAAAAATATTATTTTCATGATATTTTAATATTATTTATTGCTAATTAAAAATCATTCATTAATTGAAAAGCTTGATTTTAATTACAGAAAATTCACAGAAAATTCCAGAAAATTGGGAAAAATCCAAGATTTAATAATTTGAGAAATTAGGGGGTTTACAACCTACCCAACTTACAAAAATTTCGTCCTCGAAATTTAAGAATAATAAGGCACGAAAGGAAAGGCCGAAAAATAAAATACAATATACCTCAGGGTTCAAAAAGGTAGGGGTATCGCTCTCTAATCTCGTCTTCTCGCTCCCAGGTGGATTCGCCGGGAGAATGGTGCTTCCAAGCTACGCGAACCAGTGAGATAACCTGGTTCCGTAGGACTTTCTCCGAGCGATCCAGGATCTCCACGGGTTGCTCTTGGTAAGTCAAACTTGGGCCTACTTCGAGTTCTGAGTGATCCAAAATGTGACTGGGGTCTGACACATACTTCCTCAGCTGCGACACGTGGAAGACGTTATGTACTCCATCCAGAGAGGGTGGCAATGCCAGTCGGTATGCCACTTCTCCGATTTTCTCCTGTATGCCAAAAGGTCCGATGAATCTTGGGCTGAGTTTTCCACTCCTTCCGAACCTAATGGTGCCACGTGTCGGGGAAATCTTTAAGAACACCAGCTCTCCAACCTTAAAATAGAGTCATAATCAAGTCTTAGTTCCATAAGCAAAATATTTAAATTGACTTGAATTTTATAAATTTAATTACCTCAAATTCTAAGGGCCTTCGGTGGCTATTTGCCCAATGTCGTTGCCTGTCTTGAGCCACTCGAAGTCTGTCCCTTATTTGCTTTACCTTCTCAGCTGAATCGATCACCATCTCTGGTCCCAGTAGGGCTCTTTCTCCAACGTCGTCCCATGATAGCGGGGTACGACATCTTCGGCCATACAGGGCTTCAAATGGAGTCATCTCGATACTGGCTTGGTAGCTGTTGTTATAAGAGAACTCCACCAGATGTAAATAGTCTTCCCAGGATCCTCCAAAATCCAGAACACATGTACGGAGCATATCTTCAAGTGTCTGGATGGTACGTTCCGATTGTCCATCGGTTTGGGGATGATAAGCTGTGCTGAATTTGAGTTGAGTCCCCAAACTGGCTTGTAAGCTCTTCCAGAAATGAGAGGTGAATCTTGAATCTCTGTCGGAGACAATACTTACTGGAACCCCATGTAACTTAACAATATGTCTGATATATAAATCTGCCAGCTTCTCTGTAGATAACCCTACTTTGAAAGGTAGAAAATGTGCAGACTTGGTCAGTCGATCTACTATCACCCAGATTGCATCCTTACCACTAGGTGTTCTTGGAAGACCGGAAACAAAATCCATTGTGATATGTTCCCACTTCCACTCCGGAATGGGTAGTGGTTGAAGCAATCCTCCAGGTCGTTGTCTTTCATCCTTAACTTGCTGGCACACTAAACAACGAGATACGAACCTGGCTACTTCTCTTTTCATGCCATGCCACCAAACATGCGTCCTCAGGTCCTTGTACATCTTGTTGGCTCCTGGATGTATAGAGTACTGCGATCTGTGCGCCTCTTGCATAACTTCTTCTCTTATGTCTCCTTGAGGTACACATAATCTATCGCCATGCCTCAGTGATCCATCTTCATGAATTCTGAACTCTTCTACTAATCCAGCTTGTACTTGACCTCGAAGGCTTCGCAGGCCTTCGTCTTGAAACTGAGTCTCCTTGACCTTGTCTATTAAGGTAGACTGAATCTGCAAGTTCATCATTTGGCCCTCTTTTCCTGGGATAATTACTTCAATACCCAAACTTTCCAAGTCCTCCAGCAGGTGTCTGTCCATAGTCAAGTACATCGCCATAGGATACCTGCTTAGAGCATCAGCAACTACATTTGCCTTCCCAGGGTGATATTGAAGAGTGATATCAAAGTCTTTCATTAGTTCCAGCCACCTTCTTTGCCTCATGTTTAGCTCTTTCTGAGTGAAGATGTATTTTAGACTTTTATGATCTGTAAATATTTCCACCTTTTCTCCATAAAGATAATGTTTTCATAGTTTAAGAGCAAAAATGACAGCTGCCAATTCTAAATCATGAGTTGGATAATTCTTTTCATGTGGTCGAAGCTGTCTAGAGGCATATGCTATTACTTTCTTATTCTGCTCCAATACACAACCTAGACCTTTTCCAGAAGCATCACTATAAATAGCGAAACCTCCGGTTCCAGAAGGTAAGGTCAAAATAGGGGCAGAAGTCAGCCTTTTCTTCAACTCCTCAAAAGCATGCTGACATTCATCAGTCCAGGTGAACTCTTCATCCTTCCTTGTTAACTTTGTCATGGGTTCAGCAATCCTAGCAAAGTCCTTCACAAACTTCCGATAATAGCCAGCTAGTCCCAGGAAGCTTCTAATCTCTGCTACAGAGTCTGGAGTGGGCCAGGATTCTACTGCCGCTATCTTCTTAGGATCTACTGCTATTCCATCTCCAGTCACAACATGTCCCAAGAATTCTACTTTGTCTAGGAAGAAAGCACATTTGGATAATTTTCCATAAAGTTTTTCCTTCCTCAAAGTCTCTAATGCCAGCCTCAAATGTTCTTCATGTTCTTCGGGGGTCTTGGAGTAGATCAAAATATCATCAATGAAGACCACTACAAATTTGTCTAGGTATGGCTGGAAAACTCTGTTCATTAAGTTCATAAAAACTGCTGGAGCATTCGTCAACCCGAACGGCATTACTAAGAATTCGTAGTGTCCGTTCCGGGTATTGAAAGCAGTTTTAGGGATGTCTTCTTTTCTTACCCTTACTTGGTGGTAACCAGACCTCAAATCAATCTTTGAAAACACCCGAGCTCCACTCAACTGATCAAATAAGTCATCTATCCTGGGCAGGGGATACTTATTCTTAATTGTTAAGGCATTTAAGGCCCTATAGTCAATACACATTCTGGATGTTCCGTCCTTCTTGGGCACAAATAGTACTGGAGCTCCCCAAGGTGAGACACTAGACCTAATGAAACCTTTGTCTTCTAGCTCTTTGATTTGTTCATTAAGTTCTATTATCTCATTCTTGTTGATTCTGTAGGGATTCTGAGATACTGGTGCTGCTCCTGGCACTAAGTCAATGGAGAATTCAACTTCTCGGTCTGGGGGTAAGCCTGGGAGATCCTCAGGGAAGACATCTAGGTATTCAGAGATGATAGGTGGCAACTCTTCTGTTACTAGGGCTCCACAAATTATGTTATTACCCATTTCTCTAGAACCTCTAGCAAATTCAAATTCTGGCTTGCAAGGGGGTCTGAAGATTACACTGCCTCTGTGACAGTCTATTGTGGCATGATGTTGACTTAACCAATCCATACCCAGTATAATATCAAAACTGGGCACTGGCATTACAAGTAGTCTAGCATACAGTTCTCTTCCACATAATGTAATAGGACAATTGTTACAGGCATCACTAACCGGGATGATTCCTCCACCGGTAATGATCTTATAACAATTCCTAAGGGGTTTAGTGATTAAGTTATGCTTCATAAGGAAATCTACTGACATGAATGAATGAGAAGCTCCAGAGTCAAATAAAGTAATAGCTGGTATTGAATTTATAAGCACGGAACCTGTGATCACGTCCGCTGTGGCCTCAGCTTCTTCCAGAGTCATTGCATAAGCACGGCCTTGCTGCGGTGCACCCCTCTGTTGCTGCTGGTGCTGAGCAAAGTGTTGTTGTTGAGTTGGAAGCGGGGGTCCCCTTTGTTGTGCTGCTGGGGGCCTGGCCTGGACTGGAGCCTTTGGTGCAGCTGAACGTCCTTGAGCAGCAGGACAGTCCCTCAATTGATGTGCTGGGGAACCACAATAGAGACAAGCACCTAGCCTCTTTCTGCAGTCTTGCCAAGTGTGGCCTGGTTTTTGGCAATAGTTGCAAGGGGGAGCTCGCTGGTTCTGTCCTTGGGCCTGGGGTGCTGGAGCTCGAGGGGGAGGACGTTGATTTTGCTGCGGGGCCCTCTGCTGTTGTTGTTGAAAAGGGCGTTTGTTGGGTCCCGCATTCCCGGTATCTCTTTCTCGTTTCAGTTTGTGCCCCATGTCTCTCTCGACGCCTTGAGCCACGCTCAAGATCTCCTCATAGGTGCGAGCTCGGCTGGTGGTGACAGCAAGGCGGATATCCGGAGATAGCCCCTTCTTGAATCTACGGGCTCTGTCCTCCGGGGTACGAACCATGTACTCCGCAAAGTGGCTTAACCTGCTAAATTCAGCAGTATATTCATCAACAGTCATGTTACCTTGTTCCAGTCTCTCGAATTGGCTTTCGAGAGCTTCCCGAGCCACTTCGGGATAAAATTTCTCCTTGAATAGCCTCTTGAAGTCCTCCCAGGTGACGTCGGAAGCAGATAGTTGGGGTTCATCTCTGAACCAGGTTCGAGCAATGTCGAACAGTTGCAGGCTTGCGGACTCCACTTTGAGATCATCGGGAACCCGGGCAGTCTTCAGGAGTCTCTCGACATTCTCTATCCACTCATCGGCATAGAGAATGCCCTCAGTTCCATAGAATTCCAGAGGCCTAAGGTTCTTGAAGTCTTTAGCACTCCCTGGCCTCTTGAGTGACGACTCCTGGGGTTTAAGAGCTTCTAAGAGGCTGGTCCGCAGAAGTGCCGTCTGTTCTTTCTGGGATTCCACTAATCCCTGGAATACTCCTATTAGCTGTGCCCCATCTAAGGTAACTGCCGGAACAGATGGGGGCGGCGGGAGTGCAAGAGTCTCGGGCACATTCGGCTCAGCTGGTTCTGATGTGCCTCCTACTGTGTTCCTGGTCTGGACCATTCTGAAAGATTAAGGGATAGGAAGATCAGAATAGAATACTTGGAAATCAAGGGCGATAGAAAAATTGAGCAGCAATGATATCAAGAATTGAAATAAGGACGCTATACTGTGAATGAGCTTTTCCTAGAATCCTCAATTTTATTCCATACCCTGTCCTAGGGTATTACCCTATTTTAGGATAGGACCTGCATGGGCCACCATAAAAACGTGTCACGACCCGCACCCGGAAGTTCGGGCACGAGTACGTGGGTACGTCCAGCCTACGCCGCAGAGTCGGCGGTAGTACGCTGTCTAGGTCAATCCATCTAAACTAGTCTAACTCATTCACAAATAACATAGGCAAGATAATAATGAGAATAGAAACTTAAGATTTGAAACTGAAATAAATGTGACAGCAATTCAAATGTTTAATACAGAAATTCCAAATGAAATCGGGGACAAACCCGATTAAATAAGATAGAAAACAGAATAAAAGATAGCTAAAACTAGCTACTCAGCAGCAGGGGTCTCCTGGGTGGGTTCTGGTTCTTCATAAGTATCCTCTGTCCCCTCATAGGGACCATAATAAGTAGGGGCAAGATCCTCATCGTCGCCTAAATCAACAGATCCAGTCAGGAAAGGAGCAAAGTACACAGTGCACAGCAAGGTTAAACTAAATATTTATGACAATTAAATATTGAATATCATGTTAAGGAAATTGCATAAAAGATTGTCAATATCTCAGAGTCACAACTATAAACAGGAATATGAGAGAATAGAAGTAAATGAGCAGGAAATGAAACTACTACAATCAGCAAGAAACATAACATGACTAGAAACTATCTGTATGAAACTTGTGTTTGTTTTTAGAATACTTAGTTGGCATGTAGGGGTTTATAAGGCTAATCCGGCCGTCATAAACGGCTATTATTCACGAATAATCGAGATCCGGCTGATGGACAGTCGTGTACCAACAGCTATTATTCACGACAAGGGGAAGGGTAAACTACATGCCTTTCAGTATTCTCCCACCCGACATGATAACAAGACATGGACTAATATATTCAAGACATGAAAATCCAGCATTTCTGACACTAGGTGTAATCATCAAGGGTACTAGAAAAGCAGGAATTTAATTATCACAATATAATTAGATTTAACTTGAAGTGCAGGTACTTGCCTGTTGTTTGGATCTGTTTAATTAGGTTCTTGGGAGAAATGTCCAGAGGTGAGTCCAAAAGCTGAAACAGACATTACCATCACTCTCAGAAGATGTCAAATAGCTAGAAACGCCTGTCCTTGGGTCCAATTTGGAGACAAGGGCAAAAACGGCAGTTTCGGGTCAAAACGGGGTCCGCCGTTGGGCCCGCTTTGCACCGAAAAACGTGTCCGGGTCAAAAGTCTCCAAATTCACCAAACTTAGTGCCAACAGGTCAGGAACGCTGATACGAACCCAACGGAACTTCCAGATTTGGATTCCGATGAGCCGAACACAAAATCGCCCGTCGAACGGGGCCTGTGGGGCCCACGACACGCGATTTCGTCCACGTTCTCAGAATCAAACCAAACTTGACCCACAGGACCAGCGTATCGCTACGAGTCCGATGGCGCAAATTTCGTCTCGATCTGACGAGTGTGCACGAAGTTAGGACGAATTGCCGAAAAGGCGGATACGGAGCGATGTCCGCGGATACGCGTTGATTCCGGTGTGCACGCACACCCGAATCAGCTTCCGCGAAATCTCACACGTCCGTATCGACGCTGCGCACGTATCTGTGAAGACCGCACGCGACCAAGTCGTCCCGTTTGGCGGGACGTACTCGGTTCCGGGGTGAAACAGGGTCTGGTTTTTCCTGTTTTTGGATCGCGGTGTGCGATCACCACAGGACGCGGTGCCCCGAACAGTTTGTCCGGACACCGAGAGGGTCATACAGGCTTCACAACGCAATTTGCAGAATTGAAAACGGAGCTACGAGGCGAAAGTTACACATACCTGAAGGGGACCCGAAAACAGGGTCGAAATCGTGTCCGTGTCGTGTCGGACACGACACGAAGAAAAGGGGATTTAGGGTTAGGGTTTCGGGACAGCGGCGGCCGGCCGGAGGCCTGGGCGGCGCTGGCTGGCCGGTGGTGGTCGGGGAGGGTTCGCCTGGGCGAGGCGGATCCGTCGACGGGCGGGGCGGCGCCGGAGGCCGACGGGAGGCGGCTCCAAGGCTGCTGCTGCTGCTGTTCTGCTCGTCGGGGCCGGCGTGCGGCGGAGCTCGAGGAGAGGGGGAGGAGGAGGAGACGGTTAGGGCCGGAGGGAGAGGCGATGGTCGGCGGGGCACGGCGAGGAAGCTGCGGCTGCGGCGGGGCGCTAGGGTTACGGCGGAGCGGGGGAGATCTGAGGCGGAGGAGGAGAAGAAAGGGCGGGGTTTTATAGGGGTTGCGGGGGGCCGAGGAAGGCGGAGCGGGGCGACGTGGCGCGGGGAGCGCGGCGGGCGGGGCGCGGGATGCGCGGCGCTGCGCGCGGCGGCCGGCGAGGGACGCGGAACGTGGGGGGGGGACGGGGTCGTGCGGGCGGGTCGGGTATTTGCGGCCGGGTCGGGTTTGGCTGACCCGACCCGACCCGATAAGAACGGGTGGGCTGCTGGGCTGGACTGGGCTCGGCCCACTGGGCCGGGCCCAAAAGAAAAATATAAAAAAATAAATAAAGTATAATAATAATAATAATAATAATTTAAAACAGTTAATTAACTAATTAATTAGAAAAATTGTTTTTAGGCATTTAAAAATAGTTCTGGGGCCCAGAAAAATCCAGAAAAATTACCCTAAGTCCAATTTTTCATTTTACACCCAAAAATATTATTTTCATGATATTTTAATATTATTTATTGCTAATTAAAAATCATTCATTAATTGAAAAGCTTGATTTTAATTACAGAAAATTCCAGAAAATTGGAAAAAATCCAAGATTTAATAATTTGAGAAATTAGGGGGTTTACAGGAATAGTGGCACACTATGCGCGAGGAAGCAACTATATGGCGTACAAACCTATAATACTAGGTCTCAGAAGTCATGACCTCAAAAGTCTATAACATAGCGCACAAAATTAATAATAGAGCAGCAAGAAGATATGGCACACAAATCAATAATTACAAGAATAGGCGCATTCTACTCATTCAAGCAAACTGGCGCACAAAACAAGAGTTACGAGTGTTTGATAATAAACAAAAGAAATGAAACTAGGTTTATACAAAACCCTTTTTTTGGTTTACAAACAAGAAAAAGAAGTAAAATTAATCATATATGAGGATGTCAAGTACAAAAATTTGATTCTGGGGAAATATTGCTATAGGAGTCTGATCTGCGGTCGATCACTTTATCCCTTGGACCACACGATGACGAAGAAGTGCTGTAGAAGACGAAAAAGAAGCTTCAAAGACTGCAGGAAAAGTTGAACTGTCGTTGCCAAAGCTCTCTATATGTGCTCTCTTGACCTTGACCTTTGCATTTTTCTGACCCCTGTTTTCGACCCCGGACCTCCGTGGCAGGAGGTCTCTATTTATAGGGTTTGGTCACAGTCGGCGTAGAAATCGAACAGCGGAGAGAGCTGCACCTTTTACGCGGTGGTTATAATAACTGCTATCCACGTATGAATGATCTCCTGAATCGGCGTGTGACACGTGTCCCATTATGAGGTAACGCGTATAATCGCTCATCGAAGATCACGGCATGCAAGCCACGTAGATAACTGTCCCTCGCGTAGAGAAGGTTGGCATAAAAGCCAAATAAGTGTCTCATTGGCATAAAAGCCAAATAGTTGTTCTGATGGCGTAAAAGCCAAGTAGGCATAGAAGCCGAATAGTTGTCAAGTTGGCGTAGAAGCCAAGTAGCTGTCATGTTGGCGTAGAAGCCAAATAGCTGTCATGTTGGCGTAGAGGCCGAGTAGTTGTTTTGTTGGTGTAGAAGCTAAACAGCTATCGTATTGGCGTAGAATCCAAGTTCTGCGTAAAGCTTGATGCTGCATGGATAGGTAGCCAGCGTAAAGATAGTCGGTTATCCTTCCTTGACTGAGGTCTTGAGCGTATTCTGGGCTAAATAGCCTTATCACGCACCTTTGCAAATATAGCCTGAGTTGGCGTATTTCGAGGAGATAGCATACGGCGTACTCCTATAGTTAAAAATAGCCAGGTCGGCATATTTCGAGGAGATAGCATACGGCGTACACCTATAGCTGAAAATAGCCTGGTTGGCGTAATATGTAGGGATGGTGATGTGGACGTATTAGCCCTAATTATAGCTCACCCAGTCATTAAAAGTAGAATCAAATCTCATGCATTAAATGTAGAGATCTGCCCCCATCTCGCGCATTAACTGCAGAGACGTGCCTCGAGTTCTGTATGAAGAGCAGCTTTTGATGTGGCGGTTGGTTTCGTCTTATCCGGAGCGTAAAAGCTCATCTCTGCCTGTGTAGAATAGGCAGCGTATTCCTTGAATGCGTAAACGACGTCTTATATCAAGGATTTGTCACTAAACGACAGTCTGGGGCTCTGTGTAGAATTATCATTACAGCCGTCCTCTTGATAGTCGTGCAGTACTCTTTGTCAGAGTCAGGTTCACTGCTTCGTCTGACAGGTTCATTCGAGGAATACGAAGAGTTCCTCGTACAACTTCCCGCTGCATTAAAAGCAGATAGGTTTTACGGCGAAGTGGCAATGTAGCAACCTTTTTACGCCAAAGCAGTCTGGAAATACTGCCTTACGCGGGTTATTCTGGAGCTATGTTTTACGCAGAACAGCGTTGAAGCTCTACTGTACGCCCATGGCTCTGAAGTCATATTTTATGCTACCCAGTACTGGAGCTCTGTTTTATGTGGGCTTCCTGCATGTTGAGGGTTTTCCCCGTATAATTCTCCAGCGTATTTTTCATGCTTCTACAAGACCCCCTTCAAAGTTTTAAATTCCTCGTAATTTGAAACACTTTGAATGAAGCATGAAACGATCAAGTTTGACTCGTTTTGCGAGGCTGATTTCTCGGCAAATATTTAGGAATTTATTGGGATCTGATATGATCTCCTCTGCCTATATAAATGTGAATGAGTTAACATGTTTTTCTCATACTTCCTTCACCACAAAGAGATGGTTATCGAGCTTCGTCGGGTTAACTTGAGGAAGAAGAAGATCATGTTCTTCCAGCATATAAGGAGCCGTAAAAAGAGGCATCTTCGAGCAAATGTCCTCTGCAACTATGGATCATGGAAGGATATCATAGCTTCCTTTGTTCGGGATGATCAGAAATTTCATATGGCAATTCGTCCAGAAGAGAGGAAGGGTCGCATTAGACCACACAGCTTGCAAGCTATTTTCTCTCCCATCATGGCGCTGGACGAGGGTAGGCAGTTTGGCCCTGTCTTCCAGTATTGTGTTGGGTCTGAACCCCTTACACAATTCTAGGGCATGCTTACCATGGCGTATGGAGGGTGGGCTTGCGAAATTGATACATGCCCAGTTGTGTATTCTTCCGCCATTATTCATTTTCTTGTTAATCGACCGCGGAAACCGATTAACTGCTTATTAGAAGACGAAAAAGATCTACACCAATATGATAACCTGGCACAACAGATTCTTGGTGTGATCTTAAGTGAAAATGAGGAAGCCTTTGTAGAAAAAGGATTTTCATCATATGTAATCATGAAGATGAAAAACCCTTTGTAAACTGGATTTCCATCATATGTAATCATGATTAATAGAGTTGTCTTCTTTTACGCATCTGATAATTTGCCATATTTGCTGTGAGTAAGTCTGAATATGTGCAGCTTCAGCACGTCTGAATAACTTTACGCCGACTCTGATAAGAGAGTATCTGATCTCATCCCGTCTTTTACGCGTAAATGAAGACGCGTAGAAAGCTTCTTAGCATTAAGTTGTCTTTGAAGATCCAAACTGTCATGCTGTTTTGGACGAGGAGTCACGTAGAATTTCTGAACTGTCACTTCTTTGATACGAAGGATTCTTGTTCAGACCATCATCTTCAAGAATGGTTTCCCGAAAATTCCTTAAAAAGAAAGGGCGAGAAATGGCCGTCAAACAGGCCATACTTGAACTTTTGAGAAAGATTCCGGCTGGACTTCGGATGAACTTCCAATCGACCCAAGAAGAAGAGTCATCTTCAATGTTTTGGGCACTTAGAATATTTTGTAGCCAAGAAGGAGCATTTTTTGCGTAAACCCTTACAATTGGCCATCTATAACTTTCGAGCATAGAATCGTAGAAAAAAGCTTCCAAGCGTAAAAAGCTTCCGAGCATAAAATCATAGGTTTGTAGCCTCTGAGCATAAAACCGTAGGTTTGTAGCCTCTGAGCGTAAAAGCTCCTGAGCATAAAAAGCATCTGAGCATAAAACCATAGATTTATATCCTCTGTGCGTAAAATCGTAGATTTTTAGCCTCTCGAACGTAAAAGCTCCTTAGCGTAAAATCATAGATCTACTATGCACATAAATTCTGGATCCACTGACTGTCCGTCTTCTTCTTCTTCTTCTTTTCAAATGATAGGCTGACGTGGTCCCAAATCATAACCGAATATTAAATATCAGATTTGGTTAGGAATTCGAAGAGTTATCCGAACTCTATAAATAGCCCAAGGTCCTGAGAGAGAAAACTTTTATCTGTCTTCACAAAACCCTAGTTTTCTAAAAACCTTTCTTCTTCGTCTCTTTTTTGAGAACTCAGAATCGCTATGGCACCTAAACAGGCTTTCACTTCTAAGGAAAAGATCTCTTCCTCTTCTTGCTCTGCTGCTCCAACACGAGCAATACCCATTAGGCTGAACGAGCCTCGATCGGAACGCAGCGCTCTGCCGTCAAGCTGTGCTCCGGACGTCGCAGGTAAAAGGACTCCAAGGGGAATAGAGGACTTTCCGCACACGTTGTACATGTATACGAACCAATACGCCTACATTTCTAATGTGTCAGCGTAAAACCATCTTTTCGCAGTCTGGCGTAGAAAGCTCAGACTGTCGAAATTTGGCGTATACTACAAACTTTGAGTTTTATGCACTGGATGTTAATTCCGGCGTACAAACTCAAATTTTGGAGTCTGACGTAAAAACTCAGACTATTATATTTTTATGTATACTGCCAACCTTGAATTTTATGCCTCGAAAATAGGTTCCAGCGTAATAGCTCAAGTTTTTGAAGTCTTGGCGTAAAAGCTCAGACTGATAATCTTTGGCGTAAACTATAAGAGTGTAGCATCTAGTGTAGAAACTGACTTATTCTCTTGTATTTTGTAGTGGACTTGCAGATCCCTCTTTTGGCTGAGGTGATGGGCTCTGCTGTCGGGATGTTGAACTCAAACTATTTGGAGGACTTGTCCCATGTGACATTCCCTATCTCTGGAGCCAACTATTCTGAAGAAAGGGGAACCCTGATATCGTCCCAAGGAGAACGCATGCTGCTGAGTATGATCAGTGGGGAGCCCCTGACATACATAGACGGGACAGAGTATACAAAACCTGGTTTCTTATTTGGGGATGTTATTGACAAACAATCCCAGACCA